>VXAC01003993.1:0-29528 GCA_013399225.1 Rhipidura dahli
CTTTTCTGTTCTTTTCTTTTCCCCTGAGGGATTTCCCTGGGTGCGTGGCAGGGAACTGAGGGCTGGGTGCTCACGGGAACAAAGGGGAAGGCCAAGCAGGCTGCCCCTCTGGCACCTGGGGGNGATCGGCTGCCCAGGGGGTTTGTGAGGCCTTTGTTCCGTCCCTTCCCGGGACCCCGAGCCGCCATTGCCGCGTGAGGGCCGAGCTCGCTGCGGAGCGCCCCCTGCCGGCGCGGGGGAACCATCGCACCCGCCCTGCTCGCCGGGCACTGCGGGGGTGGCTCTGTTTGCTGGCACTGCCGGAGTTACTGGTGTTGGCTTGTGTTGTTTTTATATAAATATATATATTAGTAAAGAACTGTTATTCCTATTCCTCACATCTTTGCCTGAAAGCCCCTTCATTTCAAATTTATAATAATTTGGAGGGAAGAGGGATTGCATTTTCCATTTCAGGGGAGGTTCCTGCCTTCCTTGATTGACACCTGTCTTTCAAACCAAGACAGTTTCAGTGAACACACACGGATTAATACACACATATTACAAGAGAAATGGTGCATTACAAATTCCAGGACCCCCCTGTTTCCCTGGCCAGCCCATCCCAGGAGCAGGGAATGACTCCCCTGTGTCCTGGGCAGCTCTGCAGGCTCTGGCAGCAGCAGTCAGAAGCCTGACCCACGTTAGGTGTTTGCCAATAAAGTGACTCCTTTAGCTGCTGCTCCTTAACTACAGGCTGGGAATCAGCTCCTGGAAAGAAAAATCCACCCAATCACTCCAATTGATCAAGGGTGGGTGAGGGAATGACAGAAAGTTTCTGGGCTGGATGTATCCACAGTGCACACGCCTCAAGTTGAAAGGTTTGAAATTCAATTACAGAAACTAAAATAAATGACCATAATGTTTTCTATTATCAGATACATACAAATCATCTTCCCTTCCTTCCCCTGCCCCAATAAAACAAATTTCAATTACTTTTTCATAATCAACAAGCTTGACCTTCTATCAAAGTCCTTTGGCAGTGCAGAACTTTGGAAGTTAAATCACAGATCAGAGCTAGGGCAACACAGCAGAGCATCTGCAGCTTCCAGGTGCAGCATCTTGGCTTAAAAAACAAGGATCAAGTGCTCAAAATGCAGCTGGAGCAACCAGAGGAAAAGCTGAGCATGGCACGTGCAATGGAACACCAAAATCCTGGAAAATAAATATATGGAATCTACAGAATTCCTCGTGTTTATTCAGTCTTTGTGTGAGACTGCAAAACCATGGGGTGTCCAGAAGAAATCCCCATCTTTGCCAGTCAGCTAAAAATTTGTGGATGTGATTCTCCCTTGGAATCTGCAACTCTCAAAAAGGAAAAACATACCAGGTGGCTGAAGCCAAGGTTAAAACGTGACCCTAATGGAGTTAACTGCCCTTGGTGCAAGTGCTTGGTGCAGATTTTTGAGCTGGTTTTTGGGCTGGTATTGAGCTGGTCCTACAAACCCCCTCATGCTCAAATCAGAGATATGCATTCACACTTCTCAGTAATCTGCAGCCAGAAATAGCAAAGCTAAAAATAAGGTTTTTCCTCTGCCATTCATCCCAACCCCTCTGAAATCAGTTGGTTGCTGTGTCTGAACCTTATGAGGGTGATTTTCTGAGGGCTCTTCAGGTTTACAGCACATTCCTCTCACCTTGGAGTAGCTAAGGAGTGAGTAAGGGCTGTGATGTGCAGCCAGCACGGTGCTGCTCCCCCAGATCCTCAGGATAAGTGTGGATACAGCAGGAAAAGCTCCTTCTGACACGGAAACTGCCCAGAACTGATTTCTGAGGCATTCTCAGCAAACTTTCCATTTCTGAGGCAGCTTCTGAGGAGCTTTTGCTGTTTTTTGAAGAACAAAGCTGACCCCTGAACTGTTCACGGGAGGGGTGACTTGGGAAGGCTTTGTAGCCCAGGGGGGAAAGAAGTGGCCTCAGCTTGGGACCCTCCACATTAAAGGCCTCAACTTCACCTCCTTCACTGGCCACTTGTCCTCCAGGATGGCTTTTGATGGCAGGAGCCCTCTGACAGCCCAGACCAGCTTTTATTTCAGTGGCATTTTAGATGGAATTAAATATCCCCACACAGCAAGATCTATTGACAAAATAAACCTGCTGAAAACAATCACATCTTGGCTGCCCCAGCTCCCCCTAAGCTTATAGATACAGAACATTTGCATTAAAAAAGCATCCTGAGCCTTTTCCTCCCTTCCCTCTGCCTCCTTTATTGTGATGCGATTTGGGCTCTGGTTTTACATCACCACAAAATACAATTATAAAAAGGGGGAATTTTAGTTGTCACAGGAGCAGAGAAGAAAACAAAAAACAAACACGGGGTTGCCAAGGTTACTGACACTCCTGGCTGAGGGGATGAATGGAATTGGCAGGGAGGAGACAGGTGGAGAGACACTCAGCTCCATTCTTACAGTCCTCCTGTCTCAGATGGGACCAGCCCTTACAATTTTATATTTTTTTTCCTTTCTCCTGGGAAATTTAAATCAATTTGTATCCAGCAGAATTCTTCATGTGCTGCCTTGAAACTGTGAGGCTCCAACAACCCAGGTGGAATTGCCCCAGCCTTGAAGTGTTGATCTGCTAAAGCTCCCATAAACCCCCTCATGCTCAAATCAGAGATCTGCATTTACACTTCTCAATAATCTGCAGCCAGAAATAGCAGAGCTAAAAATAAGGTTTTTCCTCTGCCATTCATCCCAACCCCTCTGAAATCAGTTGGTTGCTGTGCCTGAACCTTACGAGGGTAATTTTCTTAGCTGTGTCTCTACTGCAAACAAGTTGTTCCTCGTGTCTCAGACACAGAGCAGCTGTTTCAGAACAGGAAGGTGAAAGTTTCTCTGTCATGGTTTTGATCTAAGCCTGTCTTGGAATATGCAAACTGGAATCAGCTTTCTGATCCACCGGTAAATTTAATGAAATTTCCCATTTAACAAGTGGTGGAGTTCCTGAGGGGTTTCCAGCTGCTTCCTGTAGATTATCAGGAGAGAGATCAGAGCAGGGACTACAGCAGCACCCAGAGGTTTGCTGCAGCCACACTGGAGAGGGATGCAGGGACAGAGAACAATGCAGGGTCCAGGTTTAAGTGTGGGAGTGGGGCGAGCACCAGGTGGTCTGAGGGCACGGGGGCTGCACAGGCAGGACCAGGGAATGGGGGCCAGAGGGGAAACTCTGGGGGAGTGGCGAGGGGCAAGGGCCAGTGTAGGGAACAGGGAGTGCAGAACCTTCCAGGGCATGGGACACACACGGTAACAAGGGGGCGAGGGGCCATGGGCCAGCAGGGCAGAACATCTGGGGTTCTTCATTAACATTCTGCTGTTAATCTACATGAACAGAACAGAACAGAGGGTGCTGGGGGAAGCCTCTTCTGTTCCCCCTCACCCAGGGAGGGTCTCTGACACCAGGGACTGGCTCACCAGCAGACTCTCTCTGTCCCTTGGATCAGAGGCTCACCGGCCACCACACGGCCCCAGCAGATGATGCAGAAGGCGATGGGCAGAGGGAATGGACACAGCCCTGGACGTGTGGGTGAGCCCTGAGCTCAGCCACAGAAGGCTCTCCAAGCTGGACAGGGAATTCTGAGCCTCCTTTCCCATTCAAGGACTCTTTCATTGCCCATGTCCTCAGTTTAGTGGCCCCTGCAGGGACAGGAAGCTGTAACAGAATGAAGAGCACGTACCTTAATCCATCATTAATTCCAGGAACAGTTTAAATCACCTTTCAAAAGAATAAAGGTTTTAGGATCACTGAGCTGAGTTTTTCAGGCTGTTCTCTCCAGACTTCTCCTCATTACCAAAGGATCATTACCCTCAGAACCAAACAAACTCCAAGTGCTTCCTATGGAGAGCTTAGATCCAAAGATCTAAAACTTTTGACTAAAATCAGGCTTGGAGTTGCCTGGGCTCCGTGCAAGGACTGTGCATTGGGACAGGTTAAAAGGCAGACCCCAGCACTGGGGGGAACTGGGAATTTTTGCCCATTAATCCCATCCCTGTCCCCAGTGCTGGGCATTTCACTGGCACAGGCTGAGCCGTGAGCAGAGGTGGCTGGAGAAGGAAGGAGTCAGCTCTGAAAAGAGCCAAGCTCAACGTGCCAAACACATCAAGGATCCACCAGTTTCAGACCCTGTCACAGTCCCAAAGCTCTCCAAGCCCAGATCCCACAGATCCTTTCCTGGTGTAACAGATTTCATGAGATGGGGCTGAGGTGGTGAGTTATGAACAGCAAATACCAGCTCGTGCTTGACTTTCCTCCACCACACTCCTAAGAAGTCACTTCCTACTTCAAATTTGTTTTTTCAAAGCAAAATTCCCATTAAAAACCTGCAGCCTGCCTGGCAGAGATCCTCGAAGCAGATTTTATTGTAGGCTGCTCCCAAAGTGAAGACAAATCACCCATGGCTCTGGAGTCTCGCTTTTAAATAAAAAAGGAGCCTCTCTGGGAAGGAGCACACCTTAGGAATAGGAAAATAAAGCATTTTTGAGAACTTCAGGCTTTAATTATTAACCTCATAAATCATGACCTCTGGAAATTAATTAAATTTTACAGCAGCAGGAAGTTCATTTGAGGGAATAATCTAACAAACTACGGTGTTGTGAGCACTGCAGTTCCTCAGGATTTTGAAGGAAGAAGGGCTGATCCACGGAGGGAAAGGCAGAACTGTCCTTTGGAAAAGCTCCTTGGGAGGAAGGAACGAGATAAGCCCCTGCTAAAGGCTTGGCTCCAGATATCAGCACTTCCAGAAAAGCAGCTTTTCAATGAATTTATAAAAGTAACAACGTTTATTGTCACAGGCTTCTCACTCTGCACAAGGGGATTGAGAGGCACCAATTTCCAGCCTTGGATCCCTCTGAGGATCCCTCCTGGTGGAGGTGCCAGACTTTGGTGTCCTTAACCAAGAAGTCCCCAGCTGCTTTTCCAGCATTTTACCAGCCACAGACCATGAGGTTCTCCCAGAGGGGAACAGAATGGATTTATTACCTGATTGCAGTAAATGTTGTTCTTAACTGAGCCTTTCCCACCCCCAGCACCCAATGAAGGCTTTTCCAGCCTGGTTTTCCATGGCAGCACTCACATGTAGCCAGGAGATTTTCTGTTCTGCACTGCCTGTGCTTGCTGTGCTTGCTGAGAACTAACTCCACGTGGGTTTTGTGAACAATAAAAAGATTCCTCCCTGTCAGACCCTTCTCCTTCTAATTTGGGTGGACGTAACCATTACCAGCAAAACTACAGATTTGTCTGACTGAAATCATCTTAAAAAACATGAACTGGGATCAAAGTCAGCATCCTACATTGTATTTTATAAGTCAAACTCTTCAAGAATTGGTTTTTTTTTAATTAGAGAGATGATCTATTTCAAATTATTCTTTTAGGGGAGTTTGAGCAGTTTTGACACCGGTGTCTGTTTCCAATTAAGTTGGTAGACAGGAGAAATCCAATTTCCCTGAAATTCTGGAAGGTAACCCAGCAAAAGGTGTTATAAATGGGTTTTACACAGGAGAAGAGCTGGAATGACAAGTCAGAACTCAGCAGCTTTGCTTAGCCCTGCAGCCAATGGGGACAATGATCTTTGAACTCACACAGGGACAAAAGAAGGCAGCAGTGGTTTCACCAGGAATTCTGTTCCAGCAGAACCTCCCTGAGGACCCTTGAGACACAAATGATGGAACAAACATCACCCCAGGATCTGTGTTTGTCCCTTGGGTGCCTGACTAACCTCATATTCTCCAGTTTGAGCAAATCTCCATGAGGTAAGGTTTGAATTTATTATTTACCTAATTAATTTTAAACAGAGATATATCAAAACTGGGGGGAAAAAAGGTGATTTTTGGAGGAAAAAATTCCATTCCAGAGCTGCAGAAAATTCTTTTATTTTCTCTGCTAGCAGCAGGAGCAGGGTTTGTGGGATGTTACTGACACACTACGGGTCCCACCCTGACACCTCCCAGTGCTCCATGCCCCAGTGGATCCCCAGCAGAACCATCCCATTGATGCTTTAGGTTTTAACTTCTATATTTTCCAAAATCCTGTACTGCCCAGTGTGTAACTCTGAGGTTTCTTGTGGCCTGGTCAGTGCTGCTCTCTGTGCTGGGCACACACAACAAAGCCTCTCCGGGGCTGCTCTCCAAGGACACCCAGCCCAAACTGGGCCCAAAAAGTACAAAGCAAACCCCTGGCAGAGGGGGGCAAGCTGAGGGCAAATCCCATCATTAACCTGCAGCTTTCATGGAGGGACAATGAACCCTGAGATGCAAATGAAGCAAAGGCAGCAAAGTGGGAAGAACTCGTGGCCTCTCAGGGTCCATCTCGGGGCCCATCTGGGCAGCACCTCTGGCTCCCCAGGGGTACCTTGGGAGGCCTTGCCAATAAATCCCCACCTTTATTCCCTTTACTCCTGCCTGGGCTCTGTTTCCAGGTGGCCTCTGAAGGCATCCCCATCCCTGCCTCAGCCCCCAGAAGGAGCCCAGGGAAGGTGTCCCTGTGCCCAGGGCTCAAGGGGAGGTGCCAGTTTGGGCAGAGCCCTCCCCAGAGCTCAGCGCAGCCCCCGCACACGGCGAGAGGGCTCTCGCGAGGACACCTTGGAATTTGGGCCCTTCTGGGGCTGTCTGCAGGATGTCTCCAACAAAACCTTGCAATAAATAGGAATTCTTTCCTCCCATATCCAGTGCTTGACCTGTTTCTCTACTCTTGAGGAATTTTTGCTTCTCCAGGGTCACCTCAATGTCATTTTCCCCTCCAAGGTGGAACTGTTAAGAGAATCATACCCTTGGCTCACACCATCCAAGCTCATATTCCATGTGACCTTTCCCATCTTTCCTGCTGGATTTATTTTGGGACATTTTCAGACCTTTCTGCTGACGTCAGAGTGTGAGGGAGCAGAATAAATGCTGATTACAGAGGACAAAGTGTTGAAAAGAGAAAAAAAATCTCAATTTCCTCACAGAACTGAGGAATCTGAAGCAGCTACAGCAAACCTGGGCACCTCCTCCTCATTCCCTGATTTTCTTTTGGGCACCACTGTCTTTTCTCAAGGCTTTTGGCTGTTTGTTTTCTCCACTTCTACTGTTTTAAAAGTCCTTTTAGTCCCTTTGATACTAAAAAACACAAGAAATCCAAGGGTCTGCTGGGTGACTCCAGTGTTTGCCCTCAGAGGTTAAGGAATAGTGGGGACTGATAGAGACCAAGCTCTGGAATAAAGGCAATGAGGGAAATTCAGTGTCTGGTGGAGGGAAAAGCTTTGCCTTGTGAGTCCCTCTGATCTGAAATCCTCCATCTCCCAGCCATGATTCAGCATCCAGCTCCTGGATTCCTCTGACTCAGCTGCCTGGGAGTGGGAACACTTGAAATTTTATGCCTTTTTTATGCCAAGTGTCGCTGGAGGAGAGCACTGTCCAGCAGCAAGACCAAGCACCACTGTTGCTTTTCCCATTTCCAGCAGCCTCTCCCAGAGCCATTCCTGCAGTTCCTCTCTCAGAGTGGTGCTGAATGGCAGAGCACACGAGGATCCTGAGATTTAGGAGCCTCTTTTCATTCCTCCCTCCTAATGTGGGCTCATTTCTGGAAAAACTCTTTTTTTTTTGCCTGTTTAACTTGCGTATTAATCTCCATTGAACTCCCCAAAAATGAATTTCAATCTTCACAGTAAAAAAAAAAAAAATTTAAACATCAAAAAAAAAAAAAAAAAAAAAAAAAAAAAAAAGGAGAATAGTTTTTGATTCACACCCTCCTTGATTTTCATCAATCAACCTTTGCTGCTCAAGTACTGTTTAATCAAAAAAAAGAGAAGAAATCCCAGATGGCTCCTAAGATTTATCATTGGAATGGAAAATGCTGCATCTCAGCTCCCACATAGAGTTGCTCCTGAGAGTAACTTAACTAATCAAAAATATAGAAAAAGAAATAAAACCCCCACCAAAGCAGGAAAACCCCCAGGCCTGCCTCCTACACTCGTGTGTGACAGACTGTGGGACATTTCTGTTTAGCTGGACGGGTTTCACAGGGACATCACTGTGTCCAGCACCACCAAATGCTGCTCCCAGTTAAACCTGGGCTCACACATTGCTATAAAAATTTCAGGAACTGCAAATTCGAGGCCTTTCCCAAAGCTCAGTGCGGTCCTGGAGCACATCCCTTCTGCAGGTCTGTGGGATTGAGTCATTACAAATCATTAGAAATCCAAACTGGCAGCTTTAATGGTGCCCAGGGGATTTGGGCACTCAGCTGCCATTACATCTCAATTTAACTGGGTTAGCTGAGATCTCACTGAAAATTGTGGCATAAACAAGGTCCAGGGTGAGTTAAAGCACAACAGGAAACCCAAACAGAGAATAAATTAATGCCCAGGTAAGTAATTTATATGGCAGATAGTGCCAGAACACAGGGAATGGCTTCCCACTGCCAGAGGACAGGGTTGGGTGGGATTTTGGGAAGGAATTCCTCCCTGGGAGGCTGGGGAGGGGCTGGGATGGAATTCTCAGAGCAGCTGTGGCTGCCCCTGGATCCCTGGCAGTGCCCAAGGCCAGGCTGGAGCAGCCTGGGACAGTGGGAGGTGCCCCTGGCAGGGGTGGAATTAAATGATCTTTAACGCCCCTTCTGAGCCAAACCATTCCATGATTCCATGATTTTATTTGTGGTACTGGAACAACTGGGATCATTTTCATCCCCTCATCTCCTGCAGATCACGGCGCGGCAGCAGAACCTGTCTCTAGTCAGAGATGTATTTTTGAAAAGTCCCTTTGCTCGGATTTTCCTTGCAGTTTACCACTGAGAATTTCAATTTAAAAATGGAAACCGTGTTAAACTGACAGAAAATGCAGCATTGAGAGAATTAGAATGAAAAAACCCCAGTAATCCTGCAGCTCCAAATGCTGCATAATAAATAAATGGTGCCCATATGCCACAGGATTATGCCCAGGTCAGGATATTTTCTGCAGGGGTTACAGGTGCTAAAGACAAACAGCCTTTGGGAGCCCCTGAATTTCATCCCAGGACTGGCTGAAGATTCCAGAGGCCCATCCAAGCACTCACAGATGGACACACACACAAATGCTCCTCCTGGGGGCAACTCTGATGGCCAAAAAGCATAATACAGAAGCAGAAATTTTTGCTCTCTGAGTTAAAAACAGGGAAGAAGAGCCAGCAAGAGGCCTTAAATCCATCCTGGAAGTAAGAATTTGTGGAACATGGTGCCTCCACACTTCAAAATAAATGCAAATTATTGTTAACATTCCATACCTGCCATTAAATCAGAACAAAATAATTTTCTTTCCTGAATTTATTTATCATTTTCTACACCTTATCTGCAAACTCCCTTCCAGTGGGACCTTTGTCCCCTGATTGAGTCCCTGGTGAAATCTGTGCTCACCTGTCCTTACAACAACAATAAAATGTTGGGAATTTCCATATTCCTTAACTCCCAATGAAATAAAGGTGAAATTTGAAATAAAGTTTTAGTTTTTACTCCAATTCCTGGACCCAGAATGAGGGAACGCAAAAATCCTGTTTGGGGAAGGGAACAGGGCACCAACTGCTGCTTCCCAAAAGCTCCTTTTTGCCCCCAAAGCTGCAAATGTTGTTTTATTGCTGGACTTTGCATGGAAACATTATAATATCCATGGGAAGCAGTATCTGACTCAGCAGTCTGAATCCATTTGGTTAATCTGAATAAAATATCGCAGGTTCGGGTGTAGAAAGGTAATAATTCACCAAGTTTTATGCATTCCTTACTAAGCTCTAAAGCTGCTCTTTTTTAAATAAATAACAATTCCCAAGGACTGACCTCTCAGTCATTTTTTGCCCAGCTAACTCTGAAATAACTTTCTGACATCTTCTGAAAATGAGAATTATTAAGGCTGGTAAGAGAAGAGCTCACTGCAGCCCGCAGCTTCCCCCAGCCTGCCTCTAACAGCACAGAAAACCCCACTAATTAGGAGAAAATCAGGACAGGGCACAGAGAAAATGGACTTTTCCTGCTCCAGCTGAGTGACCCCAGCTAATTGCTGTGCCAGGGACCTCCTGAGCCACCAGTGGCCACTCAGCTGTGCCTGGAGTAGCCAGGGCCAGTCCCTGCCCCTCTGGGGCAGTTTGGTGCTGCTGAGCCAGCTCAGGACTGCCCCAGGTTTGGGGGGAGCCACAGGGATGGGAAACCCCCCACTCCAGCGTTGCTCACTGACCTCACTCCTGACCCTGGGACTGGGATATTTCTGGTTTGGTGCTGCTGGTGCAGCTCACCCTGAGCCCAGGACCTGCACAGCCCCAGGGTTTGAGGGATGGAAAAGACCCCAAACCCCAGGGCTCCTCAACGATTCAAATCCCAACCCTCTGACTGTAATTTTTCCATCAGAGTCTGTGAATTTTGCCTCTGGAATTTAAGGTCTCTTTGCCATTAATGCCCCATGTTCTTCACACAAGGGAAGACAATCTCCCCTCCATTCCAATGCTACAAACATCTCTCATCTTTGATTTTTGTGACCTTTTCTCCCTTCTACACCATTTCCTATCATGATTCCTTCCATATACAGAAATCAATCAAACTTAAACTACACAGCATTGTCCAAAAAGAGAAATTTTGCTTCCCACTTTATCATTAAAGAGCTCCTTGTTTCTCAGATTTATTTATGGTATAAAACCCCTCTTTGTTTCCATTAGCACTAATTAAATATTTTATGACATTCCATGATAATAAGACCTGTTCTGGATTCTTTTTTTCTTCTGTTTAACAGTTCTTTAAATAACTTTTATCAGCTGTGCACTGCTTTTAAAGACCTGTTTTAATGGAAAGCATCAACCTCCTTTCCCAAGCTGTTTGCTTCTAGAGATGAAGTTGATGGTTCCTCACAGCTCTGAATCCGAGCTCACACCTCTCAAAGCCCTGCCCTGCCCTGGGGAGGTTTTTTGTGTGGGTATCACTCAGATCATCCCACAGCTGATGCATTACAGGATTCCAAACCAGGGGATCAAAATGATCCCTCCAGATTTTGGAAGATGGGAATGCACGGAACCAAAGATGTTCCTATAACAAATCGACGGGCACAGGACACAGTCACGAGACAGAGCCACA
Organism: Rhipidura dahli; assembly: GCA_013399225.1. Classification (NCBI taxonomy): domain Eukaryota; kingdom Metazoa; phylum Chordata; class Aves; order Passeriformes; family Rhipiduridae; genus Rhipidura; species Rhipidura dahli. Next base: position 11,087 of record VXAC01003993.1, read on the forward strand.
AATGCCATTTCATGGCACAAATTGCATTTTGTGCTGTAATCTTGGGGGTCCGGACTCCTCAAGTCATCTGCCACAGTAGGGAATAAATTTAGGATGAAACTTTACCTGAATTTGCCTTGATGGGGACAAGTTTTTCCAGGAAGAAGAGACACGAGGTGTGGGTGGCTGAGGAACACACACAGATCCCAGGGCTGAGACTGAGTCTCCTCCTCCCTGACCCCCAGGTTTGATCACTACTTCAGTCCTTGACTGTAACTCCAGGTCAGACATTTTCACAGAGATTTAGCTCCTCCTGTCCCAAGTGTTTATCCAGGGACAGGGCGTTTGTGTCACTCACTCCACTGATGTGCAAATCACCGAAGGAATCCCCAGGTCAGCCCAGGAAATCAGCCACTGCATTCCCAATATTTCATCTAATTCCTGCCATGTCTTCCCACATGGATAGGGGTGGCCAGGTTAATGGTCACCAGCAGGTCCCCACTGGTACTTGAGGCAGAAGAGAAAGAAGCAGCACTTCTGTAACTCCCAGGTGATTCCCAGCCTGCCTTTCTGTTATGCATGCTTTGACCAAAAAGTGATTTTTGCACCAGAGACTGTGAGGAACTATGGGTTAAAGCAGGGAAAATAATTGGTTTTTTTTAGGTTAATTAAGTTTGTTAATTGTTATGAAGTTGTGACTTGTTATGAAGTTGTGAAATTAATTAGTCCAGTTTAGAGAGTTAAAGTTTATACATTCAAAAGTTTAAGATGTTTTTATAAAGTCTTAAGAAATACCTTCTGTCAGAATCTATTTAAATTGTCAAAAGGTTCACTTTTTAAGAAAGTTTTCAAGCTTTGTGTAATCCCTACTTAAGCTTTTGAGTTTGCTTGTGTATTGCATAAAATTTAGAACTTTTTGAGCCAATTTTCATATTTTAAAGGTGTATTTTCAAAACTGGGATCAGATCTTGGCTGAGTCTCAATGGGGAATATGAAGAGCCACTTTCTAAAGCTAACAGCTACACTGCCCTCTTGCAGGCTGCTTCCATGGCAACCCGGAGCATTAATGAGGCTCCTTCTGCCCAAACCAAGGTCCCGGACAGCCAGCGAGCCATTGGTGGGCAGGAGGGACCCCGCTGTTTGAACCATCCAATGCTCCGGGGCCACGGAGGAAGGGCAAGGAGCCATTGGTGGGCAGGAGAAAGCTCACTGTTTGACCCATCCAATGCTCTGGGACCACGGAGCAGGGCAAGGAGCCATTGGTGGGCAGGAGTGACCCCACTGTTTGACCCATCCAATGCTCTGGGACCACAGAGGAAGGGGAAGGGGCGGTACGGGGCGTTCCTGGGCGGGGACAAGAACTGATAAAAAGGCTTGTTCCTCGGGACCCTCGGCCACTCCTCGGGGGATTAGCGCCGAGAGTGCCCTGCTGAGGACAAACGGCCTCTGCCCCTTTGGTATTTATACACTGACATCCCGGCTTAACTGGGGAGTCTGTTCCTGAGCAGCAGCCCCTTGTCTCCGAGCACCTGCCTCTCTTCAGGCTCAGGCTGAGGTCTTTGATCCTGGCACCCGGGCTTTAGATATTTTGGTTTTTTTAAGCTGACGACTAAATAAACTTTTCTTTTGTGGATCCTGGATTCGATATTGTCTCTTTTTCTGACACTTTCCCATGGACGATCCTAAGGAGATCACTCCCCAAAACAACCACTCACTGCTGACAATCCACTGAGCCTCGAGGCAACATTCCTCACTCAGAACCAAGCATGGAGCAGCTCCAACTCGATAAAGGGGTTGGGCAGCCTTAAAAAACTCTGGGATGAAATCCATGATCAAAACAAGAGAAGGATCTTTTTAGCTTTGCACAAATCTGGGATATGGAGTAAATGCAGCAAAATTCTCTTTCCTCTCCCCAGCAAGGCACCCCAGTGGCAGCAGCCACTTCAGATGTTTTCCAAAAAAAAAAGTAAAATCAGCTGTTTTGTCTCCTTCCTTGTGTGCTGAGCCTAGTGTGTCCCAGAAAATCCTCACAGATTTGCATGTGCCCGGATCAGAGCTCAAAAAACCATCTCATTAAGCAATGTGAAATAAAGGATTCCATTATCAGCACCACGTTCCAGCAGGAGAAAGGAATGCAGAGGAGAGCCGTGAACCCTGACCACGAGGAAGTGTTGAGATTATTGGTGGTGATTAATTTAGAGGGAAAATGACTGAAGCAAGACATGATAATCACCTTTAAATATGAAAAAGATTTCTGCAAGGAGAAAGAGAATTTATTCTCTAGCACAAGTTTATATTGAATTAATGGAGATGTAAATGAGGCACTGGGAAAAAACTTTTAATTGCTCTGACACTGGCACTGCAATAGCCCCTGGATGAAATGCTGGGAAGACAAAGAACACACAAATCCATGAGAAATGTCAGGAACAGCACATGGATATCACTGACCTCCGGACCAGGGGGTGGCTCAGTGATTTCCCAGAGCCCAGCACTTCTGTTCTCCATGATTTGGAACAAGATCTGCACAGTTTCCCTCCAGAGGAACTCCAGGGGTTGTTCTCCACAGGAAATTCCCTTTGGATTGAGGGAAGTGGATGTCTAAGACAAGCAGGGCAGAGAGCACCTCAGAGAAGGATTTTGTGGACAGAAGGTTTTGGTTCCTGCTGCCCTTGGAGCCTTTCCCAAGCTCCATTAATAACCTGAGCTATGGTTATTATAATTCTGAATTTCCCCCACGTGCCCCATGGAGTGATGCTGCTGAACGCCAGGCACGTGGCGCGGTGAGACTGTGACGATCCAGTGGCGTTAGGGGAGAGTTTGGGATGCCTGCACTCTGCATCCCCTAAATGTTGTCCTGTCATGGGTCACTGATGTGCTGTACCAGTTTGAAAATAAACCAGTGGGAGGCACCAAGTCAGAATAAGAGTTTAGTAGGGAAATTTAAAAAATAATAAAGGCAGAAATCACTGGGTTAAACTGGGAGAGTCAGGATCCAACCTGACACCCTGTCAGTCAGGGTGGGGGTAGCAGTCCCATGAGCCGGGGGCTGCAGCCCTCCTGCAGTGGTGGATGTGGCTTTGTTGGAGCAGTGATCCTGTAGAAAGGGGCTGCTGTTCCTCAGAAGGTCCAGTGGTGGCTGTGCAGCTCCTGTCCTCTGGGAATCCAGTGGAAAGGTGTCTGTGGTGTTCAGAATCCCAGATTCCATCCAGGATGGAACGCTTGGTTCCTCCTGCTGGGTGGAGCATCTCCCAATGGGCTGATGAGCCGTGAGGGAAGGTGTGGATGGGCCATGAACAGAAGATGGTCCGGAGGGAGTTATCTCTGAGCCATGGGCAGGGCATTGATGGGCCATTGATCAGGGAGATAATCCAGAGGGAGTTATTGATGAGGAAGGGCATTGATGAGCCGTTGATCAGGGAGATAGTCTGGAGGGAGGAGGCCAGGAAACACTGCCCCACCTGGTTTCAGCTACTCGTGAGGATGGGAACAGAACACACTGCAACCCAGGACACAGTGCTGACACCTCCACTTGCTTTGGGAAGTGCTGAACACCTGCCCGTAGTATGGATACAGCTGGTTTTAAATATTAAAACCTACTGATAATCCAAGATTTATTCCAGTTCTCCGAGCACAATATTTCACCTATTTTCGTCTGACTGTGAGGAACTTCCCACTGCCAAAACACTGCCAGAAACCTGAGTGAATTCCCCAAAATAAATTATTAATGTGGCAATGTGATCAATTGATCAATTGGGGATTCTCTTTTATAGCAGAACACACCTGCCCATCACACATTCAATAAATGTGCATCAGGAAGCACAAAAAGAGGCAAGAGCCTTTCTGAGCTTCTGCAGGGGGGGTTATGTCCAAGAAAATCCAGTGGCTTCCTTCATCTTCCAGGGTTTCCAAAGCAAAGCTGGAAAAATGCAATTTTTATTGATTGGAATCTTCCCCCCGCGCAGGCAGATGAAACCCCAGCAATGCCTGAAGTTTGTAACCCAGCTGGCTGAGTCAGGGGCTAGAACAAGCAAAGGAATTGATGCCCCTACAGAGGAACATGGTGTTCCCCCAGGATCCATCCTCCCTGCTCCAACCAGGAATTCTCCAGGAATGCCACCTGAAGTTACACCTCCATACACACACACACATTTCCTGCAAGCAGAGGAAGATCAGAGGAACTCACCAATTCCTACATTATCCCATGGGAGCAGCAACCAGCACAGGGTAACTCACCCTGGAATGTTCCTCCCCAGCCCAGTTCTCCCCTGGCACCACGGAGTGGCCCAGGAGCATTTCCTGGCATTATCAATAAACACAGGGGAGGGTTGGATGCACCAGGATGCAGAAGCCTGGAAAATCCACGGCTCTCCTGAGACAGCAGCCGGAGCTGAGCCTCCCAATCTATTTAGGACTTTCTTTTGAACCTCGGCGAGTTTTTAAGCCTTATCTGATGAGCATAATGATATTAAAGTGTTTTTCATTACCCATAAAAAATGAGCAAAAAGGATAAAGCTGCTCCAGACCGAGGCTGTCTGAAAGGAATCAATAGTCTGAGTCCCTCAGCAGATCCTGCTCAGGAAAAAAAGCATTTGCTTGAAACTAAAAGGAATTATTTGGACGTGAGGAATGAGTTTCAACAGAAGTACCTTTGGGAAAAATAAAAATCCTAGGAAGATTTAAGAAACAAATGGAAGAAATACTCAGATAAGTAGTCAGTTATAGGTATATTCATGGGTATTTGTGTTTGTATGCATGCAACACAAATCTCTGCTTTGAGAGGCACAAAAGCCCCAGATTCACCAACCTGGAAGAGGTTTGGAGTCAAACAGGTTTTAGGTGGAACTCATGGACATCTGGTGGAGTTAAAACAGGGTAGAAGATGATACACTGAGCCTGAGGCACAAGGCAAACCAAAAAAACTGCTCTGTATCTGAAAACTTCAAAAAAAGAGAGAAAATCCGTAACATTTTAGAGCTCTCTGTTCATTTTGCTGCCAGGCAAACCCCTGATCCTCCAGGAGAATATCTCAGTCAGGGACAAGACCCGGGAGCAGAACTAACTGTGAATTTTCCAGTCCTTTGTTGTTGTTGTTCAAAATGCATTGATTTGTTGGCGCTGCAGCTTTTCACGGGAATGTCTCCACTTCAAGGAACACTTGTCACGAAAATTTGTTCACACCTGACAAATTCTGAGCAATATGTGAGAGGGAATGTTTGTAACAACAACTCCTTGTTTAGAGAATTGTGGGTTCCACACCCCTGGCAGTGGGCAAGGCCACGTTGGGTGGGGTTTGAGAAACCTGGGATAGTGGGAGGTGTCACCGGGTGGTTTTTAAGGTCCCTTCCAACCCAAACCATCCTGGAATTCTGTGATACTTCTCAGACCATTTCCTCTGTAAAGAAATCAGGCTCTAAACTCTGCTCCTGTCTATTTTTCACATTATTTGCCCAACTTCAAGAATGGGTTGGGAATCCTGGGGAACCTTCTGCTCACAGCTTTCCTGAAATAAATATTTCTCTTTGCTTACTGCAGGACTGGAGTGAATTAATTTAATTTTGAGTCAGCATGGGGAAGAAGTGTTTTTCCTGAAGAAAATAAGCAATTCCTTCTCATCATAATCAGAGGTGAGACCTTTGTTGAGACTCGGGCCACGCTCTGTATCCATTGGGGTGTGGAAATAGGGACGGGCCAAGAGGCAATCAGGGAAAAAAATGAAACCATGGCAAACCTGTGTGACTTGTAAAGGATCTGTGCTGCTCCAGGCCCCACTTTAAAACTACTGAGCATCTCCTCTTTGAAACACACCCTGTTGCCCACTGAATAATTCATATCCCTCCTTTAATAAAGAATTTGTCCACGTTAATTGAAGATATCCAGATCTGAGCGCAAAGAGGATTAATCCTCCCATGGTGTAAATGAAGCTGAGCCTGTCCGAGCCAACTGAGCCAATTTACTGCAGCTCAGGATCAATCCTGGCCGCCCCCAAGGCTTAATTAACACCAGGTTCCTTGGCTATCAGGGAATGCTCTCCAAGGATCCGTGTTGGAGCTGTTATCACCTGTGGGATGTGGTGCTTGTGCTGCTCAGAGCTGCAGGAACAGGATTTTATTCTATTTATACCCCTGGTGTGGCCTCCCAGACACAGGATGAGCTTTCCTTGGGAGGAACAGCAAGAATTATTGTATTTATGTGTTCAGTTTAATAAATAAGCACAAAAAAATAAATTAAAATCACCGAGGAGCCAGCCCGACCATGGGTCCTCCCAGCTGAAGCCCTTCTGGGGAAAATAATTCCAGCCTCAAGTTTGCAAACCCAGCTCAAAACTAGAAAAGAAAAAAGAGTCTTTGCTTCCACACTGTTGGAAATATCCAAAATGAGTAATTTTGCAGCTGAAGGGTGGGGGGAAAAAAGCAACAGTAAAAGCAATTATGGCACATTTTTTAGCCAGGGTTAGGGGTGGGGTTGGGGGAGAAAATTATTAATTTTTAGTTATCAATACAATTAATTGAGAAGTTCCTCAAGGCCTTTATTCAGACCCTGGGTGTCCCACCCAGTGTCACAGTCTGGCTCTGGGAGGAGCTCTGGAACATCCCTCCTGCTTTGAAAGGGTTTTAATCCTTACTGCCCCCAGCTCTGGCTTATTCTGGAATGTTCTCTCACCGCAGAGGGAAAAGCACCCCGTCCTTGCCAGGCTGGCATATTTTTATGTTATAAATGTTCATCCCCAGCTATTGGAGACAGATTTATAAACTAATTAAGTTTATAACAACCTCTGGAGCACTGCTGGTGTCTGAAGAGTCTCAGATCAAGCAGCTGAGTAATTCCTGTGGATAAAACCCCAAACTCATCCCATGGGAACACTCCAGAACCAGCCCCAGATCCTTTTCTGATTGATATAAACCAACCAATGTGCAAACATCTTCCCAAGAGATTAAATTACTTGATTTGGGAACAAAACCCCTTGGAAATGTTCTTTTCCCTCTGTTATTCCCATCAGCTCTTGGTTTTTCTAATTCAGCCACAATTAAGTTGCTCCAGACTGCAAGCAGTGGCACTTTCCCCCTCCCGGAGCTGGGATATTTTGTCAGGCTGGGGATGGGTTTGGTACAAAGAGCAGCTCAGACTATTTTTATTCCTGTCTCTGTTATTTTTCCCCCATGCAGGAACACACCAACCTCAGTTTGTTGTCTGTTTGCTCCAGTGTCTCACACGTATTTTCTGCCTCCTTAGTCACTTCAATTTGCTTGTTCCTCACACAAAAATTCCATAGCAACCTGTATTTAAGGAACTCTTTCTCCTCCTGTGATTATTGTGTAAACAGGCATTAAAACAAAAGTTTAAAATTACAATTAGCTGATGAGCAAACAGCTCAAAACCTAGCAAAGGTACTTTTTTCCAGTTGTTTTTCCAGCATTAAAAACAGTCTTTTATGATTCCTTGTTACAGACTTTGATTGTTTATAAACAATTTTCCCACAGGAGAAGATGTTTTCTACAGAGAATTTAACTCTGAATATTATTGCTATGGGTGCCTGGGATAATGTGGAGGTTTCTGAACTCCCACATTGAAAATGGGCTCAATTCTGCCCAAAACTGCTCTGCCTGCCCTCCCCTGACCCTTGGATTCTGAGAGATTTGATCCAAGTGTCTCTTCCTGCAGGCAAGGCAGTGGGAACACAGGGATGGAAATGTGCAGGAGTGCAAAGAAGTTACAAATCCTGGCTGTCCTGGCAATTCCTCGGGATCTGGGGCAGCTGAAGAGGTTTCTCCCCTGCAGAAGTCATTGAAACCCAAGCTGGGCTGTCCCACCCCACTCAGGGGCTGGCTGGGGGAGTTCCTCTGTCACTGAAATTGAAATGAGAACCCCAGGCTGCACCTGGGGTGTGTGCAACACCCTGACTGGAAAAGGCACCAGGCCACACATCTGGCCCTTTGATCAGCATGACTCAGTAAATATCCACGTGTGACTCAGTAAATATTGATAAGCGTGACTCAGTAAATATTGATAAGGGTGACTCAGTAAATATTGATAAGCACAGGCACACTGGAATAAATCCATCCCTGCCCTGCTGGTGCTGACAAAGGCAAGGCTGAGCTCAGCCAGAGCTGCCTGGGAGCTGCTCTGCAGGGCTGGCACACGTCAGAAGCCAAGCAGAGCCCGAGATGGATGGGTTTCCATCGCTGCTGCAGAGCCAGCCACACAGAACCCATTGTCTGGGCAATAACTCCGATGTTTGCTGCCTTGCCACGGCTGCTCCGGGTGCAGTTTGATGTATGAAGTGCTCAATGCACATCTACATCAAACACAAGGCATTCGTTTTCATTAGGGGGAGATGGATGTAAATCATTCCAGAACTGATTCTGACGTCTTCAGTCTTTTAAATAAATATCTGACTCCAGGGACATAAGGAAATAACTCCAGGAATAGAAATAAATGTGCAACTCCAGATATGTAAATAAATATCCGACTCCAGAAATATAAATACATATCTGACTCTAGAAATATAAATAAAAATCTGACTTCAAAAATATGAATAAATATCTGACTCTAGAAATACAAATACATATCTGACTCTAGAACTCCTCCCACTGTCATGAGCTTCATGTGAAAGAATTTCCTTCTCTTTTTCCCTTCTCTTTCTCTTTTCGTCTTTCTCTTTCCCCCCTTTTTCTTTTCCATGTGGAATTTCAGGTCTCTTGAGAGGCTCTACCCCACAACCTCATCCAACCCTTTGTATTTATTTATATTTGTCTTTAATTATTTATGAATCTTCCTTGAAATTGGGTAAACTTTGGGAATTTCTGAGCCATTTCCATGAGCATTTTAGGGTTACTCAGATGTTTCACACTTCCCACCCAATTTAGATTCCTGACCTGGTCCCTGAACCCCTCAGGTGACACTTTCTCCTGCCTTAGCATGGACTGGGGAAGGGAGATACTGAGAATTCCACAGGAAAAGCCTTTCCCAGCACACATTAATTGTTATATATTTGGGCTGAACAGCATCTGATGGATTTTTCTTCCCAAAAAGTCCTTCCCTTCCTGTTAACTTGGCCTCAGGGCAGCGCTGCTTGTTTGGAAGCACCCACTCCGAGGTTCCTCTGCACAATCTGTAGGACAGGAACTGTTGGGAGGAGCCTTTCCCTGTCAGGATTCCCCACACATCCCCCAAGTGTCCCCTCAAAACACTCCCTTTGTCGAATTTATTCCCAGAATTTTGGCAAATCAGGACACGAGCAGACCCTCACTTATAAATCTGACTCATTTGATTGAAATTAGATTTAAAACCATCTTAAGATCCAAATGAAGCCTCTGGAAAGCTGAAATTTGTGTCAATATTGGTCCAGTAGAGAGAGCAAACCCTGTTTCTGGGTTTGTTTTCTGCTCAGTAGATGCTCAAGGATGATGGAGTTATTTCAGTTTATTTCAGTTTATTTCAGTTTATTTCAGTTTAATTCAGTTTATTTCTGTTTATTTCAGGCCAGGGGAGCAGCTGACACTAAACCCAGGCACTTTAGGGTAATGAGCATGGCCTTTGTGGAGCTGCATCAGCAGAGGGATAATGGAAAGGCAGAATCCTTTTCTCCAAGGAAAGGCCTTCCCAGGTGAACCACTCAGCACAGGGGCAGGACAAGGCCAGGAGTGTTCAGATCCCCCAGGCTGATTGGATCTGCTGTGTTCAGAGAGCTCTTCTGGATTTATATCAGTAGAAGAGAACAGAATTTGTCCCAGAGTGTCTCAGATAGAAATAATTAGATGATGATCTAACATCTGCCCTCTTCCCCAAAACCCTCACCTGGTTATTTAAAGCCAATAAATGGAATAATGCACAACTATAATATTTAATTGCTGGGCACTTGTTTATTGTAAATCTGCTTGGATAATCATTTCCTATCCCTCCAGGTGACACATTCAGTGGAGTTTCCAAGTTCAGATTCTTAGGGCAGAGAGTTCTGCATCCTGCCCTCCCTCAAGGTCATCTTTCACTCCTGAAATGTGGCCACAAATCAGACATTTTGCAAAAAAATTTTCTAATTCTGAAGAGGAGGTTGGCTCTAAGCAGGAATTTGGATTTCCTGCTCTCAGCACTCTCGGGATACCTGGGGATTGGGAAGCAGATGGGCAACCAAACTCATTCTGAACCTCCAAAACCCATTTTGGGCAAGGCTGAAGTGTTTAAAGCAAAGTAATTTATCATCATTTCATCTCACCCACTGCTGAAATGAGTTTTAAATAATCTTATTAAGAAAGGGTCTTAAAGACATTTCGGTTTGGGGGTTTTCATTTTATTTTTTATTCTTTGGGGGGACATGGGGAGGAGTTTTGAGTTTAATTTTTCTCCTCCACTTTTTTTTCCCCTTTAATTAACATAAAAAATTTATTACATTAGAAGAGATGGGGAATTGCTCACAGAACACTCACTTCTTCCAGCAGTGAAAAACTCTTCTTTTCCTCCCCGCTAATCCTTAGTTTAAAAAAAAAAAGTCTTTGAATATTTCTATTTTTTTTTCAAGAGCAGACTGAATCCATTAACAAAGAGTGAGAGCAGAGCTGCAAACCCCTGGAATTTGCTCATCTGGGCACTTTCCCTCCCATTTCCCACTGTCCATTTCCAGGACTAATTTAATCAACTTCCCCCACATCTGCAGTATTTATCATAAGCTCGCCTACTTTAAGCTAAAGACTCTAAAAAAGACATCAAATCATGGCATTACATGAATCAGAAATAAAGCTTATTTAAGCCCAAATACTTCTGATTTAAATCCTAATGAGGCCGACAGCTCCAGAGTGGCAGAATGGGAGCAGGAGCACCCCGGTGGCCTCGCTGCACTGGGAGCCTGAAATTAGCTCTTAAAAAGGATCTTTGCTGTTGTTTAACCACCAGTATCCCTCAGAAATGGGCTCAAATCAAATCCTAAACTCAAGCATTACTCTACAGATTTACATTATAAATTTATCTTATTTTTTAAGCACTTACTGAGCTTTATTTCATTTTGCTCAGATGAGATTTGATGGTCCATAAAAGAATTCTGAACACTAAATGCTGTGGATATTTTAAGGCTGTGACACCAACACCAACACTTCCAAAGATTTTTCCTGACTCTATAATTGATTTTTGATACGCTTGGGCTAGTTACTTGAATAATTTCTTTTAAATCTTGCTTTTGAGAAGGTCTGAAATGTTTGGTGAGGGACTGGAAGCCAAACTGCAGCAGGCACTGGATGCACCACAAGATGAGATCACACCAAAGGGCTTCCAGTGTCAATGAGAAACACACACAACAAAAAGAGAAGTATTAATGAATGGCCAAATTCTGAAAAATAAGGAAATTTTAAAAATGTTCTGAAAAATTTTCTTTGCAAACCAAAATCTCTCGTTTGAAAATAAAAAATATGAGAATGGGAACGGTGAGGGTTTCCTGTTTTATCATGGTTTGATCAGTATTTCTTCTGGAAATTCCTAAGCTCCCTTCCCATTTATTCCCTGTTTTTAAAAATGTATATTCCAACCACCAAAAGCCAATGCACAAAATCCTGGAATCACTGAGGCAGGAAAAGACATCCAAGGTCACCAAGTCAACCCTGACTGGACAGTGCCTTTCAGTTTGGTTTGAGACCCTTTAGTGAACATTCCTGCAGGTGCTGAATGTTTTTCCTGCCCCTAAAACTGTATTTTGGGAATAATATACTGAGGAGACAACTCCAGGTACAGCTGAACAAAAGACAGTGAAGGCACAGGTGGAAATATTTGAAGGCTTGGAAAGCTGAAGCTTTCCAAATTCCAGCTGTTTTTCCAGCAGAGAGCTGTTCCTGGTGGATGGACATTTGATTCCTGGAAAGCATCTCCAGGTCCCAGGGATCCCCTCTGGTTTCCATGGGATCTGTAAACCAGCAGGGCTGCAGAAATGGCTCCTCCTGCCACTGGAAACATAAAAAGAGATGGGAACACATCTCACAGAATCAGCTCCAGCAAATCACCCCGGCGCAGTGTTATAGACAATGCTGGAAAAGGGAATAATGGAGTTTCAGGTGCATCCAAACCTGAGCTGCCCTGCACAGTTTGGTGTTTAATTAGTAACAAACAGCCCTTGGTGACCCTGGCAGGCAGCATCGCCTCTGCCAGGCTTTTAAAGTCTGAAAGAGTCTTTTTAACTGGGAGCTCCAATCCTTTGATCTTCTCCCTGACCTCCTACTCCAATTTTCCCAAAGCATCTCCTCTCTTGCTCACCTTTGCACTGTCCTTTTAGCACTGCTCTTAAATGTTTGTGTCACCCGCAGCCCGGGGCTTAAATCAGAGCAAAGCTCTGCAGTGGGAAGTGCTGGGAACTCCCATAAAAACCCGGAATAGCCTTTAATTGGCCAGGTAATGATGGTGTTGTAATGTGGTAAGACAAAAAGTGCTGCTGGAATAAGGCAAAGCTCTTTAACCCAGCACTAATTATGACAAAGCTCCGGGGAGGTCCCAGATCTGCAGGTGCACCCAGGGGATCAAAAGCCCAGGGGCACCTCCCTGCTCCCCCTGGGAGCTGCTCCAGTCCAAAATACCCAGCCAGGCAGATGGTTCTGCAGCTTAACTTGATGCCTTTTCCTGGGCTTAAAATCAAGGGGTGAACATGGTTAGAGGGGAAAAGGGGTTTTCCCTTGGTGTTTATTTTAAGGCTCCTCAGGTGCACCACGTCCAGCTGGGATGCACCTCCCTGTACCCTGCAATGGCCACCACCCCTCTCCCACCCCCCAAGATCCAGTCTTACATTCTAGGTCTCACTAATTAGCAGATCTACCCATAATTCCCTAATGAGAGGCTCAAATGAGCCCCCCCCTCCCCAAGGAACCTTGCCCTGGCTGGTTCTGTCTCAGGTTACAAAATGGGAATTCTGGAGAGGCCCTTGGGCTCTGGGCACGCTGATCCCTCACTGCAAAGCTTCTGACATGGTCGGTCTCTCAGCTTAACAAACAAGTCCCAGAATGGAGGAAAAAAGCACTGAGAATACAGAAGTTGTAAAAAGGTCTAAAGGGGTGTAAAAGAAAAGACAAAAATCATCCTGGCATCATTCCCCCCCTTCATCATGGCATCAAAATGGCAATGGATCCAATCTCCATCTCCCCAGTAATGCCCTGAGGCTGTCAGGATGTGGCACTGCTGGAAAGGAGCACATGGCAGCTGGCACCTCGGAGGGAAGCTGGCACGGTGGGAGCCTGGGGCTCGTGGCCGTGGGAGAGGGACCACGCTGGGTTCAGCAAAAGGGACAATGCCACCTGCAGGGACACAGCCCCAGCCTGGGCAGGGGGAAGCATCGGGCAAGTAATGGGATAGTCAGCAATGAAATACATCCGGGGACAACTCCTACAATCCCTGCATCCAGGGAAGTGCTCATTCCAAGGTTTCCTGTGTCCTGCAGTCAGGAACTTGTGCAGTTCATCCCCCAGGCCAGAAAAGAAAAATGACTGCCTTGAAAATCTGCAAACTTATTTAATTTAATCTTCCTTGCACCTTATTTTATTTAATCTAAATTCCTTGCTGTCCTGAGGAATTCCTCATCTTCCTCCTCAGCGCTGGCAAAGCTGGACAGGAGCAGAAGTGGGTTCCAAGGATTTGAATTTCAGTAGGAATTGCTCTTAGGTGAGGGACAGACTCAGCTCTCAAACAAAAAGCAATGCCAGATATTAAGATTCAATTGCTCCTTAAGATGTTCTTGCTCTGCATTTAAATATTCTCATCCTCTGGATCCCTTTTTCCTGTCCTTCCCGTTCACATCATCTATCCCATTACAGAGATGAAATTCAAATGATCCTAAAATCAATACAGGGACTTCTCTGCTGCTTTCCAGCTATTTTTGGTCGCACCGCCCCAGTCCAACTCTTCCTAACTTGTCTTTCCCAGGTAATTTCCCTTTCTCAGACTCAGCCGAATAACAAAATCAATCAGCCCACCCAAATGTATTTATGCTCTAATAATACTTGAAAATAAAACTCAGTCACTCTCTGCTTTAATCCTCATCCTTCCCTTGGTGTCAATTTCTCATATTTGGGGGGAAAAAAGCAAAAGAACCCCAACTTTGAGCACCCTGAGGGGAGGGAAAATTTGTGTTTCATGTTTTATTAATATATTTCAAATTCATGGGAATTACACTGCTCAGGGTGGATGAGTAAGGTGTGCTACTGAGATCGGTATTTATAGAAAAACTAAGTATTGAGGTGATCTTTGAAAGTTAAATTTCCTTGCAGTGAATGGTTTCTTTTCTAAGCAGAATGGCTTTGAGACCTTACCACAAAATATCTGATCCCAGAGTCACTCAGAGACACCTGGAGCATCTCAAAGAGCCAAACAATCCCCTGCAAGAAGTGTTTGATCACAGATAAAACTTTATCTGAGCAATGTGGTCTAATAGAAGGCGTCCCTTGGAATTCCAGGGGCCGAATGAGCTGAAAAGGGAAAAAGTCCTTGATCCCAAAATGTTTTTCTTTCCCGATTTCCTTGGATATAAAGCCCAGACATTTGACAAGCTCTGTTGTTAGTGAATAACTCCCTGATAAATGGGATGGCAGCCCCTGGCTGTCAGCAGGAGCATCCTGGGCTTGCAGGAACAGCTGGATTTGGACATTTGGCTCTTTTATTCTCTCCAGGCAATTAGAAGCCAACATTGCATTGCCTGGCACAAAGCCCAAGGGATTATTTCTCCTTCCTGACGTTGGAATGAATTTATTTCCTCTCAAGGTTACATTCTGTTTATACTGATTTTATTGGTTCTGCAGCGCAGCACCAAGATTGGACACTTTTATGAGCACACTGATTTTTGGGGCTATTTTCATGACAATGATTGGTTGGGACCCGTTTTTCCTCCCCCTTTGATTTGCATCTTATTAATTCTGGGCTATGTTTTTAAGGCTGGGTAAGGATGGGACAAAGAGCAGCGTTTGCACAGTGGGCACTCGTAGGGAGCTTTGAGATCTGCTGTAATTCTCCCCCTAAAACAGGTTTTATGGATTTTATTCCAGAGTTAACCATCCTGGTGGAAGCCAAAGTTTCTAAACTCCCTTATCTCAGCCCCAGAGAGCGACAGGAACAGGGATGATGCCCCTGGATGAACTTATTTGGCATCAAGGAGCAAAAATGCCTCCTTTAAATCATGTCCAGCTCCCCACTCCCAACATTCCCCTTCCCAGCACATCCCTTCGCCCTGCCCAGGTCAGGGGCATGCTGAAGAAATTCCTTCTCTGTTAATAAGGGCATTGGGAGTTCAGTCCAGAATTTATGGCTCCTGTTTCACTGGAAAAGATGTTCCCTCCTTCATCACCAAATGGGTTTGATGGAAAATGTCCAGGAAGATTTCTGATAAACCAAAGAGCTCCAAATGCGGAGCCACGAGTGGCAACAGAGACACAGCCCAGAGAGCTTCCCATGCCAAAAGCCCTGAAATGAGGCAAATTATGAAACTTTAAGGAATTAAATAAGGAATGAGAATGAACTTTCCTTTATTTTATCCCGAGGCGTTAATGCTGCTGCACAGTGCCCCGAGGGCACAAAGAGCTGGAAAACAACCTGCCAGTTTTATTTGTAGAGTATCTGGTGCATGTTTGGAAACAGGACAGGCAAGAAAATTGATATTTCTTTGTCAGCCACTCCCTCAGCCACAGAGAACATCAAACAGCTCTGTTTAATTACATGTAAGGAACCAGAGGCAGCTCAAACACATCAAGTGATGCTATTTTTAACAAACATTTCCAGCAAAGCTGTAAAAACCAGTTCACCCTTTCCAGCACAGACCAAGCAACAAGTGGAAAGTTTTTTAGAAATTAAATTTAATTTTTTACTACGTTTTTAGGATTGTATGTCTTGGAAAATTCCAGATAAAGGCCAAAACCAAGGCCCAGGATATAAATGCCTTCTTTCTTTTGTAAGATGGGGGCTGCCATAGAAATTCTTGGAAATTTGGGAAAAACACACAGGGAAATTCTACTTCTATGAGAAGATGAAGCTTGATTTTTACAATTGTTATTAAAACAATCTTGGATCTAACACAGTTCCTCTCAATCACAAAGGGATTTCAGCAGCTCTCTACAGTTTTCCTTTGGGGAATCTCCATGGGTTTTCCTTTGGGGGAATCTCTCTGAGCAAAGCCATGGACACAAAGATCCTGTGCAAGTTTAGAATGACAGAAGTGAATGGCAAAATTAGGGATGAGAAACTTGGTTATTGAAAAAAATCCCAACTATTCCCCTTGTGAGCACGATTCCAAACCAATTATGGAGAACGATGGACTGTAAATGTCACCCCATCCCGGGCTGGTCTGGCAATGGAATCCTGGAATGGGTTGGGTGGGAAGGGACATCAAAGCCCATCCAGTGCCACCCCCTGCCATGGGCAGGGACACCTCCCACTGTCCCAGGCTGCTCCAAGCCCTGTCCAGCCTGGCCTTGGGCACTTCCAAGGATCCAGGGGCAGCCACAGCTGCTCTGGGAATTCCATCCCAGCCCCTAAGCACCCTCACAGGGAGGAATTCCTTCCCAATGTGTCATCCAAACCTTTCCTCTTTCATCTCAAGGCCATTCCCCCTTGCCCTGCCCCTCCATCCCTGGTGAAAAGGACCAGGAAGGGCTGGTCTAATACACTTGGCAAATGTCAATCTTTAATCTGGGAAAATAAAATCTCTTATTTAATGAGCATTTCCACCAACTGCTGCAGGGAGGATGATCTCCTTTTAGCTTCCAAGCCCTCCCTCAATCACACATCCCCTGTCCCTCAGAACTTTACTGGGAAACGTTCCAGTGGCACAAGGAAAGGCTCAGTTTGGGCTCCTCCAGTGCACAAACTCAGCCTTGTTGTTGGAACAGAAGGAAAAACCCCCTCGTGTCAGGCTGAGGGTGAGAACACACAGTCTCAGGTGTTCTTTGGAGAAAAAGTAGAGTGGAGGGGGGGGGAAAGGCTCCATTAGGATTGTTGATCCATATTTTGATGAAAGCTTGAAATGCAAATGAAAAGAGAGAGAATGGGAATGAAGCATCTTTAAACTTACAACAAATCATTTTATATTGATAGAGTCCTGGGCTTAAATCCAAGCCCAGCTATTGCCTTAATGCAGACTGATTTCAGGAGACTTAAAAATAGCCAAGATCCTCTGGTGATTGGCAGCCATTGTGGAGAGAGCTGCCAAAGTCAAATTGATTTTTTTTCCCTTTTGAAGGACTCCACATAATTTAAGCAAAGCTGCAAATTGAAGCACACACACAGAGATGACTCCTGGATGATTTAAACCACGCAGGCCCCAGGAGGGGGATCTACTCCTCCAGCCTCACCTTTGAGGAGCACAGGGAAATCGTGGATAAACTGACCCCAAAATGCTGGGAAAGGTCCAAATGGGTGAATTTGCTGTTTGTGATTGTGCCCAAATCAGCTGCCAGGCTGAGCTCTGACAAGGATGAACTCCAGGGCTTCAACAGGCAGCAATTCCGAGTATTCCTCACTATTAACAGCTCAGGACTTCACAAAAACTCAGTTAAAGCCTGAATCTGCTCAAGGTAGAGCTGCTCCCCGAGGTCACAGAGGCCACACACAAAGTGCAGCTCAGGGCAGTGGGAGCAGGGAAAGCTCCAAAAGTGGCTGAACTGGAGAAGTCCCGAGAGCAGCAGAAGGCTCAGGCTCAGGTGTGGGGGGTTTGGCCTTTCCTGGGGTTCAGGTGTGGTGGGTTTTTACTTTCCTGGAGCTCAGCTGTGGTGGGGTTTGGCTTTGACTTCAGGTGGGGTGGGATTTGGTCTTCCCTTGGGTTCAGGTGGGATGGGTTTGGGCTTTTCCTCATGTTCAGCTGAGGTGGGTTTTGGCTTTTACTTGAGGTTTTGCCTTTCCTCGAGGTCAGGTGTGGTGGGTTTGGCCTTTCCTCCAGTTGAGGTGTGGTGGGTTTTGATTTCCCTTGTGTTAAAACCTCCAGTTTGACCCAGGACATTGAGGGGGACAAGGGCAGAGAGGGGTTGGGGAGTGATTAGAACATTTTCTGGTTTATGGAGAGTTCTGTGGGGCTCTTGGGACACTGCTTCCAACCAAACACAGGTGGATTCCAGTGTGGAATCCAGCCTGCCCAGTTCTCAGCTGGTACTGCTGGAAAGCAAAGCCCACCTGGAGCAGTTTCCCTGCCAGGTGGCTCAGGGCACATCTGCTCCTCCTGGGGTGCAGCCTCCCACTGCTGAGAGCTGGGACTACTTTAAATAAACAATACTGGGCCTTGTTCAGAGCTTCAGCAGCAAAATGAGCACCAACCCCTTCAGGCTGCAGTTATTTACTCTGCCTTGTAGTGCTTGGTGTGGGGGTGCTGCAGGTGATGCCCTGGCTACTGCAGAGGGGCAACAGCCCTGGCTGGGTCCATCTGGAAATGCCTAAACACAAAGAAAGTCCCAAAGAAAAGCTCACCAAACTCAGTAAAGCTGTGAATCCAGAATTCAGGATATAAAATATTCGGGGGGGGGGGGGTGGG
>VXAC01003993.1:29544-45706 GCA_013399225.1 Rhipidura dahli
AGGGCGGGGGTGGGGGTGGGTGTTGTTGTTTTCCTGCAGTGCATCTGTGTGGGATTTATTTCTCTGGCAAGAAACAGACAATCACAGGTAGGGACAGCTCCAATACAGGTGCCAGCTCTGAAAGTGCTCCTGGAATCCTGAAGACAAAAACCCATGAAGGATGGTTTGGTTCACACTGTGAGTTTGCACTGGCAAGGATTTGATGTGCTGAGGTCTCATCCCTCACCCTTCCAAATTTTAAATTAAAAAAAAACCAAACAAAACAACAAGTTATTTTTAGTTTAGTTTAGTTTTATTATAGATTTTTATGATTTTTAATATTTTTATTANTATGATTTTTAATATTTTTATTATATTTTTAGCTAGATGCCCTTTGATCTCATTGGGGGGTTTTGGTTCAAACCTCAGGCCCTCACTCCCCTTTCCAGCCCAAGCCCAGACTCTCTCCCACTCTTTATTCCAGAACTCCCTTTCTATTACAAACCCTGGGGAGGTGGGGAAAGAGGTGCTGGTCCCCATTATAAATTTCCCAACGCTAAACACAGCCCTGGTACAACCAGTAAACTGGGTCCCTGTTAAAAATCCCCTTTTCCCAGCCCTCCAAGGCCATTAAAGCCCAGCCATCCACCCCCAGCCCTGCCCAGCCCCTCAGGAAGGTCAGACATTGCCCAGCAGGTCCCTTTGAGCTCCAGCTGTTTTTACCCTTCCTGGAACCCCCCTGCTTGCATTCCTTCTGAAGTCCAGAATGAGATTTTCCTGCAGGAGCTCGGTGGGAATGACAAACCCTTCACATCAGCCCAGCACTAGGAAGGGAGAGCTTTGTTTGCTTCAAATTCATGGCAAGAATGAAAAGCCAGAGAAGTTAATTTGCAATATTCAGCGTTTTGACAAAAGAAACCACCAGCATTTAGTTCATGGAACATCATTAGGTCTCTTATCAATTGGAAAATTATTTATTTAGAGGGATTTTTTTTTTTTTTTTTAAATAAGCCCCAAACTCCATTTCACCAAGTTTGGAATCTCTCATTCTTGTCAGATGAGAAATTTAGGCAAGTATTGGCAGCCAAAAAAGTGAGTGTTTGAAGTCACTGAAACCTTTCATTTACAAATTTCAAAGTAATGAAAAAAAAACCCTTTTTATTTGGAAAAATCTGTTCCAGGAAAAATTTAAATACAATTATTTAAAAAACCTCTTTAAAAATAGCAGGGGGGAAGATTGGTTTGATTTCTGCTGTCAAACTGCATTCATGGGTTTTTAGCCACCATTCCCTGGATTCCGTCCTCTAAAAATCCTAAATTTTTCTTATCTAACAAACAACTTTTTATCCATTATTTGCTCTGCTCTGCTTTGTTCAGCCAGAGAATATCAGGCATCATTTTTAAAGGAATAAGAATATTCAGGGGTTTTTCTTTCCATATAAGCCAGGAAAAATCCCAGATAAAATGGCCTTGGCTGACTAATTAATACCTCCCATCCCTTTGACAGACAATCCAGCCAAGACTGACAGGCAGGAGACAAAGTTCAAGGGATGCCAGTGGGAAACGAGGCCATAATTAATTTTTGTAACATCTTAATAGTTCTTAAAGGACAGGATTCAACATCAGGGCCCACCTCAGAACTATTCCAGAGTCTGTTAATCCCAGCTGGAGCTTGGAGCAGGGGAAAGCAGGAGATTAATTTAAATAGGGGAAAAA
The DNA here is from genome assembly GCA_013399225.1 of Rhipidura dahli. Lineage (NCBI taxonomy): Eukaryota > Metazoa > Chordata > Aves > Passeriformes > Rhipiduridae > Rhipidura > Rhipidura dahli. The sequence goes on from VXAC01003993.1 coordinate 31,240, forward strand.
AAATGGAAATAGGTAAAAAAATATAGGGGTAGGACAAGAAATTAGAGAAATAGGAAATAAAATTACAGGAATAGGAAAAAAATCTGTTGTAAATGGTTTGTCTTGAAAAATCCAGGTTTTCACTGGCTGTGTAGGGGGTGAAGACCTCTCACTACATGGAAATAAAACTAAGATCTGGAATATCCTGAAGATGTTCCTCAAGCAGGAAAAACTGCCCAGACAGGGCCTGTCTGAACAGAAAATATTGGAATTTGTGATAGCTCTGGGTAGCCGAGGGGAACACAGAGCAAAATTTGATATTTCCAAATGTATTCCCTGATCTGCAAACGTCTCTTACTCATTTTTCATGAAAACTGTCAGAAATTCCCTATCAATCCTCAGCAAGCATTTCCCCCCTCTTGTTTTTTGTAGGCTGAACCCAAACCTACTGAAGAAGTTGCTTTAAGGGACACTTTGCTGTCCTTTATACCCAAAATAAAGCCAAGTAAGAGCCCCCCCAGCTCGGCCCATTAATGCAGCGTTTCCCAGCTCCCATTAATGTCACGGGCTCCCCTGAGGAACCCTCCCTTCACATGTTGTTCCATCACAGATGAAGTCTCCAAAGTGACCTTTTGGAGCAGCAGATCCTTGGGAGGGATGGGCAGATACCATTTCCATTCCCACTCGTGTCAAAAGGGATTTTTGTCCTCGGCAAAGGACAAAATGCTGCAAGTTGAGAATAATGCTGGGCAGAAAAAATCAGAGTCGTTCAGAACTCACATCATAAAAATCCTCTGGAAATGTTTCCATTTCTTCATACTGATAAATCCTGTTGTACTAAAACGTGGATCAGAGTTGAAATGGAAGGGTTTGAATTTCAATTTCGGGTTGAAAAAATGGCATTAACATTATCTGAGGTTCTTCAGTAGCAAAATTCTTCCCTTAGAAACTGTTCCATCAAAGAAGAAACCCAAAATACCCACCTGATCCAGAGGAACCATTTAAACCATTCTTAACTGGTTTTTTTTTTTTTACATTACACAAGTAATTTTCCCATTTAGCTGCTCTTCCATGACGAGTGCTGCTGTCAAGGCTGAATTCTCTGGATCCTCTGGCAGGAGCTGCCTTTATTCCCCCCAGAGCCCCAGGATCCAGTGATTTTCTCCCAGTTTCCCATCTCACTGTGCTGGTTTCTCTTTCACTCTGACTTCAGTCACGTTGTTAATGAGGCTCTTTTTCTTCCTTTCACAGGAGATTTTGTTTCTGCCAGGACTATTTTAAATTGCAAAAACACAGAACCAGGGAATCCTGGAGTGGTTTGGGTTGAGAGGAACCTCAGAGCCCACCCAGTGCCACCCCCGCCCTGGGCAGGGACACCTCCCACTGTCCCAGGCTGCTCCCAGCCTTGTCCAGCCTGGCCTTGGACACTTCCAAGGATCCTGGGGCATTAAAGATCCTTCCAGCTGAAGTTGTCCCTTATTCCACTTTTTTTTTAGGTGCATGGAAGAGCTTCTGTCAATGATTTTGGGTGCTGAACATAAAGTCCAGAGGAGATTTGTGCCAACACTGCTCTGCTGGGAACATCCATGGGAAATCTCCCTGGGACCTCTGCAGCCATCCCCTAAACCACTCCTTTGCAGTGGAAATTTTATTTCCATCACCCATCTGGGTGTACAATGATTATCAGCTCTGGATTAGAACATTTCCATCTCTCCTCCAGACTGCTGCATAGCAGGGAGGGGAAAAGGAACCCTTTAACTGAGTCCAAGGCCAGCATTTAACACTCTCCTTAATACCAGCCTATCAATGTTGGAGGCCTCTGTAATTCTTTTTAAACTGTCAGTTAACAAGAATTATCCTTGTAAACAAACAAATCCTTGTGTGAACAGGCTCTTTTGATACTTGGGAATGAGGCTAAACAAGCACTGAGGAACATCTGAAGTCTGATGTTTTAATCAAAGCCTGCCTTCCGTGCTGCTCCTGAGCTGGGAGCTCACAGCAGCTCCCAGGCACCTCCCCACAGGCCTTTATTCTTCAGTGCTTTATTAAAAGACAGCATTTCATTAAAACTTGGGGGGATCAGGCTTTATTGTGCCTGCAGAAGTCTCTATCCAGCCCTCTCTATGAAGGAATTCATTCTCAACTTGCCTGGGAGCTTTGGAGAGCCCCTCTTCCTCCACCTGCTTTTCACTCCGATTAAAAGAGCTGGAATCAGTTAAACCTGCTGAGGTTTAACTGTTACTTCACAGATTATCACCAACAAACTCTCAGTTTATCCTCCCCTATCCAAACTCTGGGGCTTTGGTGCTCTGATCTCATGGACCTGGGTGCTTACTGTGCTTTGCAAGTCTCAATCCTGCTACACCCCTTATTAACAAGAACCAGTTCTGGAATTAACTTCAATAAACCCAAACCTTTCTTACACACCTTCTTCTCTGCTTGGTCAGCGTTAGCATGAGGTTGTAACTTAGGAGGAACACAGGGAAATTACATTAATTAACATATGAGGTCAAGACAGTAGTTTTGAACAAGGTTAAGTAAAATATGGAAAGTCCCAACATAAAATCTCAGATGTTAAAGGTTTAAGATACTCTGTAGAAACACAAGCACAGTTCTTAAGAGACTAAAAACCCCACATGCTACTCTTAAAGGTCCAGCTGCCCCAAAGCTCATAAAAAATGTGGAATTTTGGTGTTATTTGAGTGCTACATTTGGAGGGAAAAGTCCCTGTTCAGTCTGGGAGATGACAGGGGTGAGGTTAAATCTCTATTAAACTTTTCAGATGAAAAGTAATCAATTTCCATAAAACAGAAAAGCTGCTGTCAGGAGACTCTTCTGAGGATGAGAATTTAAGGTCAGAAAAAAACCAGATCGAATTAGCAGTGACAATAATTGAGGGGAAATATTGGACAATTGTGTCAAAATGGCACTTAGGGGTGGTTTTTTTTCTAGTTTAATAACTCAGCTGAGACTGGACCTGCAGAACAAATCTTCCTCAGGGGGGTCTAAAATCTGAGTCAAACACAGATCCTGCCTGGCTGGGGAGTGCTGGTGGGAGTTTTCCTTGAGAACAGCAGAAACAGACAAAATCTCCTGTAAAAACATGTGTGCCTGGTAAAAATTATGACCAAAAAAAGTCTTTCCAAGACAAACAACCCACAGCATCATCACCTTTGAGAGCTCAGGTATATGTTGTGAAACATAGGTAAATGTGGTTTGCAGCTCTGAATTGCTCACAAATGAATGACTTTAAATGTTTTAACAAAATTGCACACTTCCATGAAAAGAATGACACCAATTCCTTTCCTTTTCACATTTTTCTAAATCACAGAGATCAAAAACTCTGACATTGCTTCATCTGAGAGTGTTTTCTTTCCTGAAATTAATATTCAGACGACACGGTGGTTTCTTACAGACAACAAGGCTCCTGATGAACCCTGACCACAAGCAGCAGTTGGGTCCAACCAACAAATTTATCCTCATTTCAGGAAAATCCAAATGGAAACATGGCCAGTTGTCCCTGCTCAGCTTTGCAAGGTGAGGCAGTGCTGGATTTTTGGCAGTGCTGGCAGAACTGGGAACACTGGTTTAGGACAAAGCCACGCCCAGAGCACTGAACACAGCAGGACTGTGAGTCCTTGTTCATGCCTTGGTTTAAAGCTGGTCCAACACTTGTTAGGATCAAAGCTAAACTGAGACTTGAGCAGAGATTCTCCTGTAATGTCCTGGGGCTGGGTGCCCAGCAGTGCCCAGTGTTTCACTCACCTCAGTGACAGGGACACTGTGACCCTGCCAGGCTCTGCTGTGGCCTCATGGGCACATGAAGAGCTCCCAAAGAGCCTTCCAGCAAAGCTGGGCTCCCAAATGCCACTGCCCCAGCCCTGGGCCTCCTGCAGGCTCTGAAAGCTGGCACTGACCCTGGAAATGCCTTCCCTTGACACTCACACATCCCTGACATTCCATAATCTCTGTGCTGGAGGTCCCAGGCTGCGGTCCAGCTCTGATGTGGTGATCCCAGAATCATCAAAGTAAACCACCAAAACCACAAATGGCCCAGTTTCTCTTGTTTTCACCTTTGTTTTTGCTGTAGAAGGTGGTTGGAGAAATAAATGGAGGAATAAATGGAGAAATAAATGGAGGAATAAATGGAGGAATAAATGGAGGAATAAATGGAGGAATATCCTGTGCTGGGATGGAGCCTCCTGCAGCACCCAAGTGATGGAAATGCAAACTTGGCCCTCTGGTGCAGCTTTTATTCATCCTTTGAAAGAACTGAAGCACAAATGTGCCAGAGCAGCACCTCACTCTGAGCCAGAGGGGCTCAGCACCCTCCTGCTCTCCTTGGCTTTGCCTTGGGCCAGAGCCTGGCTGGGTGGGAGAGCTGAAGGGAAAGGATTCCAGGGGTCTGTTCTGGGCTGTCACAGGGAGAAAATCCCTGCCTGGCTGCCAGATGCATTAAACTCCTCATCTCCCCACGGCATGAAATTATCACTGGCATTAAATCTATGCAAATTCACCCCTCAGCAAGGGGAGGTGATTGAACCCAGAACCTTTTCCAATGTCATTCGCAAGCCCTAATTAGAGAAGTGCTCCTCTGCTCCCCTCACGTTCCATTAGCAGAGGTATTATTTCAAAATGTATAATTCATATTAATTAGGCAGAACGAGGATAACAAGTTATAGAGATGAGGAACTGTGCTCAGACATGCCTGGTCCCACTTTATTTTCTTGGAGAAATGCTAAACTCATGTTACAGAGGTTGGTGCTCAGTGTTAATAATGGAAACAGCACCAAAATGTTCTAAAATGAACATTAATTGTAACACATAAAATTTCAACCAACTGAAGATCACTTTTTTTTTTCTCTTTGTGCTCCTCCCTTCCATACTTCTGGAAAATCGGAATTCCCACCAACAAAAATAATTCCTGTTGGAAACATGGCCTGACATCATCAGAGCAAGTCAAGAACACCACAGGAACACAAAAATGCAGGAAATATCTGAATTGTGCTGAGAATGCAGCCGTGTTTTATGTGGAATAGGACTTGCAGAGCATTTTTATGTACAGGTCAAGAACCCTTTTATAGAGAAATAAGTCCCTATTCCATCACAGGCCTTTCCATTCCTGCTTGGAAAGATTCTCTGTCTGGGCAGAGCACTGGTCTGGGCTAACATGGCAATTCTGTGTTCTTAGGGGAAAAAAAAATATGCAGTGCAATAACACACCCGGGGGAAAAATCTAGAAAAACCTAAAAAGTAAAGTAAAACCATAAAAATGGCAATAAATTCATTTTGCCCTCCTGCGTTGCAATAGGGTTTTATAGGCAACATTAAAACTGCAACATGAGTTATCCTTGCAGGACTTACTTGAAACTATCTGGGACTGGAGCAGGGAACTAAAATGCACCAATGGTGGGGGTGAACCCACTTTATATCCCCCCAATTACATTCATAATCCACTCATTTGAACCACCATAGGTATTATTTAGATGTATGCTGGATGTTCTGGCTAAAATAAATTGAAATAAAAATATAATGCAGAGCTGGAAAATATACTCTGTGCAAAGTACTGCATCTCACTGACAAGTACTTAAAAAAAAGGCAAAAAGTAATAAAAATTACTGCTAGAAAAATCAAAGTGTTCCATTCCTAGATTTTATGGGGGCAATAAAAAATGAAAAAGAAGCTCCAGTTAAGCTGGCCTGATGAAGTGATATACAGCCAGAAAGGCATTCAAGGTTGTGTGGAAACAGATTTAAAATTGATATATATCAAATACAATAATTCTGGTGCATATTAAATAGAGCCTAGCTGGGATGTTCATGCAGACTTGCACCAGATGATTGTAAATTAAATAAAAAAATAAAGCCCTAGCTGGACAAAACTGGGTTGCAAAAGAGGTGGGGTGGAGCTGTTAAAAGAACAGCGTTACCCTATTAAGAGGGGGCAGCTGAGCAACACTGGAAATTTTGTTTATTTTATTTTCAGGAGTGTCAGGAAGGACCTGTTTGATTTCACTTTCACCATCATGGGAGCTGAGAGCTGATGGGGATTTTGTGTTCATTCAGCACAAGTGGAAAATCAACGTTCACTGGGTTGGCATCCCTGGATCATTGACATCCTGGCCACATTCCAGAGGGGTTCAGATTGTGCCTCCTGGTTCATTCTCTGGACAAAGTTACTGGGTGGGGAGGCCCTGAAACGGAATTCCCAGAGCACCTGTGGCTGCCCCTGGGTCCCTGGCAGTGCCCAAGGCCAGGCTGGATGGGTTTTGGAGCAGCCTGCGACAGTGGGAGGTGTCCCTGGGCATGGCAGGGGTGGCATTGGATGGGATTTAAGGTCCTTTCCAACCCAAACCATCCCAGGATTCCAGAGTTCAACATAAATTCACTGGGAAGAACGAACTGATCTTTTCAACACTCCCCAGTATTCATCCTCCTCCTCCTGGAACAAGAAAAACTGGAGAACAGACTTCAAAAAGTTCCCAGTGTGGCTGCCCAAAATAATCATGGAGAAGGGCTGAATTTCAGATTGTGGCTTTGCAGTTGCTCCCTCTGAAATTCCCCCTCAGCCGAGGTCCAGCACAACACTCACACCGCTCTGGGAATGAAGGAACTGGATTCTCATAAAACAGAGTTTCTGGAAGCAGCCAGGCTTTTGCACTCTTGGCGATTTGAGTTTGCTCCCGTTTTCAGGAGGGTTTGCTGGCTTCCCTGGGCAGGACCATGAGGAGCTGTCACTGGTAGGAACAGAGTCCCCAGAGTACACACAGCGACACTCACAGCATCTCCCTTGGGATGGGAATCCTGCTGTGGCTCCACTGCACGTCACCACCTTCACTGCTCCTCGTAGTAACTCATCAAACACTCGAGTAACTCACAGCAAGAAGGCAAGAATACAAACCAAGACCTCAGGGCAGTGAGCAGCATTTTAACTCAGCTGGGGATGCCCACACCAGTGGCATGATCCAGATCCACACTGGAATTATGGAATGAGCCAAGAGTTTTCCACCTGTTTCCCACCCAATGAGGTGAAGCAGCCTGAAAAAAATATAAAAAGGCACTGAAGACAACAGAATCCTCACAAAATTGCTCCATATCGAGGAACTCAAGTGATTTGTTGAGAGCAGAAGCTGAAAAGCTCTGCCAAGGATAAAGAGGGCTGGGATGTGACAGGTTAGGAAATGTTACCCAGTTAGTTATCCAGGAGAAACTGGAATTCCAGGCTCTTACAGAGCACCTGGAGCCTGTTCTGGAATGTTCCCACCTGCAAATGCTCCCAGCCCTGGGGATATGAGCTCTGTGTGAGTTGAGCATGGGCAGCATCCAGTCCCTGAGTACCCTGGAACACTGAATTATCCACAACAAAGAGTTGTGAACGGGCCTGTTCTGCTGCTCAAGGGGGAAACACCTCCCCTCCTTCCCTTTATGGGCTACGGGGTGTTTTCCAGGGAAATTCCCAAGAGATCCTCATGTGTTCAATCCCTGTGTGTGTCCAGCTACCTCGAGGAGTTCAAACCCAACACTTCTGATCCTAGAGGGATGGAGAAGAGGAAATGAGGCTGTTTCCTCCCTCACCTCAAAACCTTGAACTTTTTAAACAAGCCACCCCCAATTCCCCATGCTGAGCCACCCCGGCTTCTTCTCCTCCAATTAAACGCTGGTTTTTAATTACAGATATTTACCACAGACACACAAGAGGTGGCAGGAGGTGGAGCTGTCACAGGTAGGACAGTTTCAAGAGCATGGAGGGCATTTTTGGTGCTGTGATTTCCAGGAGAATTATACAGGAGTGCTTTTATAACAACTTTTTCCCCGTTTTTCTTCGTTAGTGCCCTGAATCTCCTGTGACTCCATCACCACATGAGTTAATTTATTAATAAAGCCCAAGCTCCAGAGTTCTTTGAATAGGAGGGAAAAGAGGCCACAGTCAGCCCTCACAACTGCAAAAAAAAAAAAACAACAACAAAAAAAAAAAACCAAAAAAAAAACAAAACAAAACAAAAGGTCTTTTCCAACCCAAATCACAAACCTCCAAAGACCATGAAGGAGATCATTTCCATGACTCTTAATGCAGCCTTGGAAAGATCTGAGATGTGCAGAGAAATCACTAAACAGCAATTTTAAAATAAATAGAAGGTTTTAAAAAGAGATTGGGCAAATTCCTGGAGGACAGATTCACTCACAGCATCAGCAATAAAACCACGATTGTCTCCGTGGCTCCTTCACCTCTGGAAGGGTCTGAATGCTCTTTAAGAAGAAGTTTCAGGAGAGGGATCGCTCGTTGCTCTGTATTTGCCAAAATCTCAGGTTGTTTTTCCTTAACTTCAAGGATTTGACAGTCAGGAGTGGGACAAAGATGGACCTTTATTTGTGAACTCAGCAGTTGTGTCCTTCAAGCTGCAGGTGCAAGGTACAGGACAGCTTATTTATAAATTATATATTTATATAATCATTATATTATACATATTATTTTAATAATATTTTTTTAAGATCAAAAAATTCCACAGAAAAATCCATTTCTCAGGGAGGAATGAACTTGGACCACTCCTTTTTCCAATGTTGCTCTTCTTGTCCTGGAATACTTTTTTAAAAGCTGAAAAAGTGCAAAGAAAACCTTGCTCAGCTAAGCTGAAGCACTTTAGCAAAAGGTTCATATTATTAGGACAAAATATCTACAAATCAGCACCATACAGTCATTAAAAGGAAAATTATTAATAAGATAATTTGTCCTATTTGGCAATAAATCAATACAGAAAATCAGATGCAGAAAATGCACCGAGAGAAAAACATCTTGTGTAAAAATGCTTCAAGTCACCACTTGTTCCAACATTTTGGGATGTCAGAGAGTTGGAAATAACTTTGCTGTGTGTTGTAAATTCCATGTACAACTGCAGTGTGCTACGGGCAAAAAGAAAATGTCTTAAAACCCCCAAATTAGACAAAGATAGGAGATAAAAGTGACCTGACATTGCTGTGCTCGTGCAGTGATGAGGTCAGGCAGAACTCCTGGATTCCAAACGTTACATTCACACCACATGGAGCCATTAGCAAGGCAAATATCCAGAAAAACTGCTGGAGAAACCATCAGCAGCACACAAACGTCCCTGTACAGGCTCCTGGTCTGGACACTGCTTGTAAAATTTATTAATTTCTTCATGTCCCAGCTGAAGGAGGTTTATCTCCAGGTATAAAATAATTATCACAATGAGGAAGATGCAGATAGAAAATACAAAGGCCTGAAGTTCCCCGGGGAACAAAGCAGGGAGCAGCTGAGAAATCAGCCTTCTAAAGGGAACCAAAGGGATTGAATCCAACTCTGGGAGAAGACAAGGAAATGATCAATGACAGGAGGCTGGAACGAAACTAAACCTGGGGTGTCTAAATGAAATAGAGAGGAGAATATGCAAATGGAAATGGATCAGGCAGAGTCAAGACTCAGAGCTGACCCTGAGACCTGAGGCCACGGGGATTGTATGGCCTGGGATGGGAGAGTTGGCCCATAAAGGATGGGAATTGTGTCTGGCTCCAGAGTTCTCCAAAAGCAGTGGAAAGCAGGAGCAGGGTCCATCTTCACAGCTGCCACACAGGGTTTGGGGAGGGGGGGCAGGAAAAGAAGACAAAGGCTGCACAGAACATTAATTCTGATTTATTTACTGCAATGAGTGAATTCTTAGTGAGCCAGGTGAGATCTCAAGGCTACACAGAGTCAGATCCTTCAGCCACAGAACTTCTGAGGTGCCACTGCAGCTGCTTTGCCCTGAAATTCGAGGTTGCACTCGATGATCTCAGAGGTCTTTTCCAACCCAGCTGATTCTGTGATTCTGTGAAATTCACTTGTGGCCTCAGCAGAGTTGCTCACTTTTGTTCCAATGGTCCTAAATCAGCCTGTCCTGCATCCTTAGGTCACATTGCTACCTCTGGAATTCAGGCCTGGAATTTCTCACAAGAGTCCAGAGCTCGACTTTTGGGTTATTTCTCCTCTTTCACTCCCATAAAGCACATCCTAATTGTCAGATAAGCTCACTCTAATAGTGGGATTGGTGTGTAATAGTGGTCACAGAGCACAATAGATTCAGCAAGAGAGGGTAATAATGAGTTAAATGACCCCAAATGATGCTGTATTTATTTTATTCCCCATCACCAGCAATTACAAATCATAACAAGAGAGTCTTTTGACCTTTACAATAACTGGCACTGCCTCGTGCAAGCCAAGCAGAGCAGCCTCCCCAAGAAGACAGGCAGGGGAAGGACGAGAGTCAAGAGCTGTAATTAGCTGCATAATTGTTTTCCAAAATAAAATGTGCAGTCTTCACCTCTTTGGCACTGAGCTGTGTCACTGGGGCCGCTGTCATTATCTGCCATCTCTGCACTCTCATTATGGGGCTGATAAGGGATGACAAACACCTCGAGATCCACTGGAGGAGGGTTTATTTCCCACTTCCCCCAGTTCTTGTATTCAAGTCCTTGTTTTGGTGGGTTTTGAGGAGGGGAAGGAAGGTCGCTGACATCAGCAGCAGCTGGGAGAAGGAGCTCTTGTCCCCAGGAATCCAGTCTGGTGCTGTAATGATCATTGTGTGTGAAATTCTGTCTTTTTTTTCTTCACTCAATGACAAAACTCTCCTCGAGTTGGGGTTTTACTCCAAGCCCAGGAGGGCACAGGAACAGAATCAACACAAGAGGTGGAGCAGGAAGGAAAGAAAGGGAAAAAGGAAATCCAAGCTTTATAGAAATATTGCTGAAGTGAATCTGACTCCACAGGAAATAACTGTACAGTTAACAAATTGATCTAAAAATAAGCTGTATAATGTTGTTTGTTTGTGTAGTGAAACAAGAATAACGAAAGTAATTTAATTATTGTTATCCCAGAAATCTGTCATTACAGTGTCTGTCTGTGCTGCTATTTATCCAAAGCCAAGGTTACTCCTTTTATTATAGCAGCAGAAGCCTTTTCCCCAAAAAGTATTCTTACTAATTCAATAATAATAATAACTATTATTATTATTATTATTATTATTATTATTATTATTATTATTATTATTATTATTATTATTATTATTATTATTATTATTAAGCAAGCATAGATTGGAAAATCAGCAATAAATCCAATTTGGGAACCTTGGGCTGTCTTGGGACCAGGGGAACTCCAGTAGAACAGCAGCAGGAGCGTTCCTGAGCCCCTTGTTTGGAGTGGGAAATACCCACAGGAGCAGAACCACGGGGGCAGCCGAGTTCTTGCCAGCCCCAAAATTCCACAAGAGTGCTCAGTGACATTTTGTTTCTTGAGACAAACAAGAAACTCAGAACCTGCAGCTGCCAAGGGACAGCACACAGAATATTCACAGGTTTGGGGGGGTTTTGATGAAGACAGAAGGATTTAATTATTCAGAACAAAACAGACCGAAAGGAGCCTGTCAATTAAAGTGACTGATAAAAGTTTAGGGTTGCTGTGAAATATTTAACAGGCAATGCTGAATTTTTTATGGAAGAAATATTTGTACTTGCCAGAGTCTGATGTTAATATACAGAAATTAATACAAACATCAAACCTGAGCTTTCAGAGACGTGGCTCAGGAAAGGGTTTGTCCTCTGCATCTGTCAAAATTAACACCAACAGGACCAAAACTAAAATCTGTGTAACCCCACTCTGTGTACACAGAGCTGGCCCTACTCTGAGGAGTAGCTGCTCATTAAAACCTGTCCCCAAACTGAACTTGTATCTCATCCTGACCACCATTTCTCCACTCCTAAAGACCAGAAAGAGGCAAAAATTAACTCCAGGCTCCCCATTCTGTGGTTTAAACTGACCTTGGGTTTATGGGCATTTTTAAAAGTAACCAGACTTTTAAATAATTATTGCAGCATTGCATGTTTTTTATTTAGGAGAATGCAAAGCAACAAAAAGATGATGGGCACATATTTTACAATCCAAAGAGCCAGAACATTCCCTTGTATTCCATTTTTTCCAGTGTTTCCCCACCTTTCTGGGCCACGCCTGCAGTCTCTTCCGCACGAGTCTTATCAAGCTTAATCAACAACATTAATTCTGATACCTGAACACCTTGGGTAAATTTATACATCACTGGGGAAAGGCAGTTCCGGGACAGTTAATTAGGGAATAGATGACTTAAGTACCAAGGCAAACACTAATTATTTCCATTTGGGTGTTCCATCCCCGCCACTTTCGCATCGTTATCAGCCTGTTTTCTGAGGCGGTAATTGGGCTCTCAGTGGCCACAAATGGCTCACCCCAGCCAGGTCACAGGGCTGGAAACGCCAAAAAACAATCCATTCTCACCACACCAGTTCCAATTCCAAAAGGATTCTCCAGCACCGGCTGGAACTTCACCACCAGAGTTCTGTCAGGACCCAGATCATGGCAGGGCTGCTCCTTTGAACAGAGCTCTCAGCTTCTGATGGAAAAGGAGCAATTTAAAAGAAAACAACTGCCAATATTAAGAGAACAATACGAAGATTTTTGAAAGAGATTTAGCTTGTTTCTTCTCCTGTGTAGCACACAATGGGGTAAAATTGGGGACTGCACTTGGTGTTGCCGGTAATTCTGAAGCAAAGCCAAGCAGGAGTCAGGGGCACTGGTGGCATGATCCACTCAGCACCTTCCCAGCTGGAGCCCCAATTTCCAGCCTGGCAGTGATTAAATAAAACTTTTGAGTTGTAGTGAAAGACAAGTAAATGTAAGCACCGAGCTCTTGCTGTTACCAACCCAAAGTCTGGAAGGCAAATCCTGCCAACATCCCTGGAAATTCAGAGCCTTCCAGGCAAGAACTCAGGTCTGAACCACTCCAGTTACACCTCAGTGGAATTGAGAGCAGGTCCCTTTTGGGGATCTGGGGATCACAAACCATTCCAATACAGACTGATCTTACCACAAACCATTCCAATACACACTGATCCACCCCCAGGATCACAAACCATTCCAATACAAACTGATCCATCCCCAGGATCACAAACCATTCCAGTACAGACTGATCCTATCACAAACCATTCCAATACAATCCTGACCCATCCTCAGGATCACAAACCACTCCAATGCAGGCTGATCTCATCACAAACCATTCCAGTACAGACTGATCTTACCACAAACCATTCCAATACACACTGATCCACCCCCAGGATCACAAACCATTCCAGCAGAGACTGATCCATTCCCAGAATCACAAACCACTCCAATACAATCCTGATCCACCCCCAGGATCACATGTGACACACCTCCCTGATTGTATTTGAGTTGCCACAATCTCCATAACCTCCTGGAATAAACTTAAACACAGTGATTTCCTGGCAGGAAATGAATGCTCTTAAGCAGATGAAGGTGAAGTTATTGTTGTCATTATGAAAAACAAATTATTACACGTGCCTTTCTCTGCCTGCCCCTCCCTGGAGAGTTACTCCTGGCTACAGGGCACGGTGTAACAGCAGCATTTCCACTCATGTGCTGAACCAGGCCTGGGAAAGGAATAAATGGGGTTTATTTGTCCTGGGAACCTTCCCCCCAAGGCAGGGAACTTGCTGTGCTGGGCACTGTGACCAGGGAAGTGCATCTCTCCCAGACTGGGAAGGAAGGCTCAGATGTCCTTCTCACACCAAACACATCTGAAGGAGCACAGAACAAACGGTGAGTTCTGGAATGACAATAAAACACTCCAATGAAGAGCTCTGTATCATGTTATGGACAATAATTGCACTTTGGAGTGCACTCCTTCTCAGGAGGATCCTGGGCACTGAATGTAGAAGGTTTGGGAAAGATGATTGAATAGGGGTTGGATTTCTCCTGATGCTTTATTTCTCCTTGATCCTGGGCAGGAAACCTCCCTGGCTCTGGATGAAGTGCAGCTCCCACCTGTGTGAAGTGTTTTACACAGCCAGGCTCCAGGTGCTTCCTCAAGGACTGAAAATCAGTGAAAACCTCCCTCCTTTACCCAGAAATAGCAAATAAATGCCACCACTTGTGGCAGCAGCAGCGTGCTGTATGCAGCATGACAGCTTCAGGGTCACACCGGGAGTGAAGGAATCCAGGAATTCCATGAGGAAGGCCACTGATGATTTGTGAAGGAATCCAGGAATTCCATGAGGAAGGGCACTGATGATGAGTGAAGGAATCCAGGAATTCCATGAGGAAGGATACTGATGATTTGTGAAGGAATCCAGGAATTCCATGAGGAAGGGCACTGATGATGAGTGAAGGAATCCAGGAATTCCATGAGGAAGGACACTGATGATGAGCAAAGCACCCAGGAGCTGTCAGGGGAAGAGCTGCACCCACTCAGGCTCATCTACAGCCAGTTTATTGTCCCACTGCCATCCCTGGCTTTGGTTTGTAGGGTTTTAGTGGGGTTTGAAAGTTTTCCTTTTCTGCTCTTTTCTTTTTCCCCTGAGGGATTTCCCTGGGTGCGTGGCAGGGAACTGAGGGCTGGGTGCTCACGGGAACAAAGGGGAAGGCCAAGCAGGCTGCCCCTCTGGCACCTGGGGGA
>VXAC01003993.1:45769-103547 GCA_013399225.1 Rhipidura dahli
CGCGGGGGAACCATCGCACCCGCCCTGCTCGCCGGGGCACTGCGGGTGTGGCTCTGTTTGCTGGCACTGCCGGAGTTATTGGTATTGGCTTGTGTTGTTTTTATATAAATATATATATTAGTAAAGAACTGTTATTCCTATTCCTCACATCTTTGCCTGAAAGCTCCTTCATTTCAAATTTATAATAATTTGGAGGGAAGGGGGATTGCATTTTTTTCTCTTTCAGGGGAGGTTCCAGCCTTCCTTGATTGACACCTGTCTTTCAAACCAAGACAGGTTTTATTGGGAACTGGTGAAGGGGAGCCCTGGACACAGCCCAGGGTGACTCAGAGACAGCAGCTCTCAGCATTCCGGAGAGTGACACCCTGCTGGTAGCAAAGGGCACGGAGAGGTTTCTCCAGGTGGCAGAGGGTGCAGAAACTCTGTCACTGATTGTCAGAAATGCCAGTGGGGCACTCGGAGGTTGTGCTCATCACACAACAGCCCTGGAGCTGGGGAGCCCCAGCTGGGTTGGGGGGCACTGGAGGCAGCAGCCCCCCCAGAGCCCTGCTGGGAGCTCTCCAGCACAGCCCTCGGGAGCCTCCAGAGCCTGTGGGAGGATCATTATTGAAATTCCACTGCCTGGTCCCCACTGAAAGGCCAGACAGACAATTACAGCACCTCCCGTCGGTGTTCTCTGCCGGGGAGAAGCAGAGGTGATAATCACAAGGTGCTTGTGCCCAGTCACATTCCAGTCCCCCTCCTGCATTAAATTCTACCTTCAATTCAAAAATGTAATTCCTCCTCTTGC
The DNA here is from genome assembly GCA_013399225.1 of Rhipidura dahli. NCBI lineage: Eukaryota > Metazoa > Chordata > Aves > Passeriformes > Rhipiduridae > Rhipidura > Rhipidura dahli. Next base: position 46,560 of record VXAC01003993.1, read on the forward strand.
TCCTGTCATTTCCTATGGAAAGATTCCTTCTGTGCACTCATTTTGCCCTTTCCCTCACTAAATTCTTCCCTCTGCTTCTTTTCCCTTTCCTTACCCTTTAAATTAAAAATTTTGAGCACGGGCACTGCATTAACACAACCTCATCCTGCTCTCAAAGGCTGCTCAAGTTCTACCTCTGCACCAGGCAATATTTCACCTTTTCTGTGAAGTTGTCTTTAAAAGGACATCACCTAAAGAGAAGATAAAGTTGTTTTCTTTAGCATTTCAGATATGCCAACAATCCTGCTCACCTCAGTAAAAATAAAAATGCATAATTGCAAGCCTGAAAGCCATAATTTGCATTAATATTGTGATTTTAAAGCTCTTGTGCAGGCAGGGGTGGAGTGGTGGCCTCAGCATTTGTGTCTCCTTTAGGTGGGCAGAGAGAAATATTGCAGCTCCCATCTATCTTCCCTGACCATCCCGGGCAGAAAATCCCTGATTAGATTTGGGAACTGGCTTGGAATCAGCTTTATCAATGATCCCCATTTCCTGGATAATGGAATTAATTTATTCATTAAAATGTTATCTAATTATTGAGAAGAAATCTCCATCCTGAGTGTGAGATAACAGCAGCTCTGCTTCCCATCCTCCCCCTTAGCAGGACTTTTAACTGGCAATATTGGGTAGTGATTTTATTATTGCCATTATTCAATTCAGCCAAGCTTCTTTTTTTTTTTTTTTTATCTTCTTTGTACTCTGTTTACACTTTTTAATGAGGTTTTAATCTTCCCTGATGTGTTTATTCAGGTTATTTATTTTACAAAAGGAAAGGGCCTTAAGTATAACTGAGGAAATCAATGCTTTATTTTTTTTCAGCCTGGATCTGAATATCTTTCTAATTCTCCTTTTCAAATACTCCTCAGTCTGAAGGGAAGAAAACACCCAGGGCTGTGGGGAATGTTTGAGAAATGGATGGAGATTTCCAGATAATTCAAGTAAAACTCAAATTCTTAGGAAAGAGCAGTGAATTCTACAAATCCCCCTAAGAATAATTGATTGCAGAATATTAACTTGAGCCTTCAGAGATTTTAAATCAAAGTGCATTAAAGCAGCAGGGCAAACCTGGAGCAGCACTGGCCACAGGAAATCAGCATTCCCTGCAATTCCAGCAGGGTCTGTGTTCTGTCCCATTCATTCCTGCAGTGTTTGCACTCCTTGTTTGGGTTTGGCTTTAGAGGGATCAGCCTGGAAAACCCAGCAGAGGGTGAGGGGCTGGATCTGCCAGGGAATAGCCAGGAGCTGGCTGTGGATTCAGCAGCTCTCAGAAATGCAGTGCTGGGGCTCAGGGTTCTCAGGGAGGGGAGGAAATTCTGCACCCAGGGAAGGCCACAGAGCACAGGAGACGAGGCAGAGGGACTGCAGCCTTGAACCCCTGGGGTTTGGAGAGAATTCTGTCCTTGGAGTGTGACAGAGCACTGGGAGAAAATGGATTGTCTGGAGGATTCTCCACAGGATGCCCTGAACCCATCCCCTGGGGGGAATTCTTGCTTCTGTCCCTCATCTGCCCACACTGAACCAGAGCAGCACCCGGGAGATTCCTCCCCTGGGGCTGGGAATTTGCTGTAATTTGGGTCATTCCAATCACATCCCACATCCACAGGCCTGTTCCTGTTCCCTGATCCGAGAGCCTTGGAGCCCCCTGGAAAGGTTTTCAGCACTGGAAGGACCCTCAGTGCTGATGTCAGCAGCATTTTGAGGTGAAAAGCATTTTTCAGGTTCCTGCCCAGGGAATTCCCCATCCCTGGAAGTGTCCAAGGCCAGGCTGGAGCAGCCTGGGACAGTGGAAGGTGTCCCTGCCCATCTGAATGGGATTTAAGGTTCCTTCCAACGCAAACTATTCCACAATTCCAAGATTCTTTGCTCCAGACCTGCTCCAGCACCTCTGCAAGGAAGGGAGGAGGGGGAGGGGTGAAAATTAAGAATTTAAATCCCTTCCCCACAAAGCAGCTCGGAAGGATTTCTGCCTTTAACACTTTTCATGCTGAATTTCCCACTCCTCCCTTCTGGAAGAAAGTTAATAAGATGCTTCCCATTTAATTTTCAGAGCAGCAGAAGTATTTAAAGAACATTAATGGAGTCAGACTTAATTTACTCTTTTTCTTTTTTTTTCCCCCTGACTTGTAAACATTTTTTCCCCTCCTCATGCTCGTTAGCTATTATTTGGTAAATGAATGACTTCATTTAATTTAGTTCCAGATTTAATTGTTCTTTATTGGAAATGTCAGCTTGCACAGCTCATTAATAAGGCACTGGTGGGGGGAAAAGCCAGGGAAGAAGTGGGGACAGGGAGACATAAACCTGCCTGGCAAGGAAAGAGGAGCTTTGGTTAATGCAATGTCCACAGAGCTGCTGGGAAATCCAAAGGGCTCTTCTGGAGGCTGATTCTCTGCATTGGTGGCTGCATCCCGCTCATTTAATTAATAATTACTGCCTTTAATCATCCCTGTGCCTCAGATGCTCTGAGGAAAACACCAACAAAAAGCAGCTCCCCGTTTTTCCAGCTGGAACAACACCGAACCCATTGACCCGGGCCATGGAGCCCTGCAGGGATTCCTGTGGCTGGCCCAAAATTACCTTTTATTTTCAATTTGCTCATGAAAATAAAGATTCATCTCTCCCTTATAGAAATAAACTTCCCACCTTGTGTGCAGAGTGGGGCTCCCATCCATGGCAGGGAGTGTGCAAACCTTGCCCAAGGGAAGAACACTGTTCCCTTGCTTCCTGCTCCTCTGGGGCTGTGTCTCTGCTCACCAAGGGTCTCATGGAAATAAAGAATGAAAACATTTCAATTCTTTCTCTGCCATGCACAGTGTGACTGAAATAATGAATTGCCTCGATGGCTCTGTCCTCAGTGCTGACATTAAAGTGTTCCCTAAGTTTATCAGAGGATTTGCTAAGTTTTAAGCCAAAGGGTTGGCTTTTTCTAAAGCAGTGGAACAGCTGTGACAGTGATGGAAAAACAGAGAATAATGTCTTAGCTCTCCATTAATTCAATTACATTAATTTTATTGTTTTATTCTTTATAATAATAAGAATACTTTATATATGTTATACTATCATATTCTTATACTACTATTAATTTAGTATTATTATATTACTATTTTATTTTAATTACTGTTTTATTATTATTTTAATTACTGTATGATATTACTGTTGTATTAAAGTTCAAGTCTGCTCAAATTTTGTCACTCCCACCAGTTAATAAAGAAGAAAATCCCCAAATAATCCATGAAATCTTTATGACACAATCAAGTCTCAGAGCTGAAACATATTTATAAATTCAACAACATTCCAACACTGCATGAATCCATCACCAAGGGAATCTGTTCTGTGATCTGTCCTGTATTTGGGATATTTCCTCTGGAAAAAAATGGTTTTGTCTCCCTGGTTTTGGGCTGCCTTCTGCTGCTCCCACATGTTTAAATCAAAAATTCCCAGCAGTTTGGGGGGGAAGGAAAACAAAATAAAAGCAATTTTATTTTTTTAAAAATGAGTAAATAGTGCAAAGAGAATTGCAGAAGAAAAAAAAAATAGAAATAAACTTCTGTATATTTGTGCAGATCCTCAAAACAAAAAAAAGGGCTGGAAGAAAACAGCTTTGGTTTGGGGAATTTATTACTCATCAAAAGAAGCCAAACTGGCTCAATTTGCCATTATAGAAAGAAAATGAAGATCTGCTGTGTTTTCCATAGGCAAAGATATTAAAGGCTGGACTGAAACCATGGAAAATATCCCCACTCTGAGGTTTGCAGATGGAGAAATCCCTTCTAAGAGAAAATGTTTTATTTTTAAGCTCCCAGCTGAGCTGGACCAGCAGATTTGATCTCAGTGAAGGGCCCCCATTCCCAGAGATGCAAATCAGCCCCTGATTCCTTTAAAAAGAAAAAAACACCAGGCCCAGAGCAGCCCCAGGAGGTTTTTCCCTCAGTTTCCCCAAGGACACAGCCCTGGGATAATCGTCCCTCGCAGGGGATGGATGGCTTTAAAGCAGGGTTTCAAAACCACATTCAGATTTTAAGAAAACTACAATATAAATGCAAAATATTTCTATAATAAACACTCGACTGTACAAACTATAATAATCTTCATTTTTTTTTCCTTCAGAAGCAGCAAAGGGAAATATAATGCACACACTTATCAAGGTGAAATTATCCCATCTTGGAGAGGCTGTGAATGGAAAATTCTAAGGTGGTATTTTCTTGGATGAAAGCTCCCATGCAAGTGTAAATTATTATCATTAAAATAATGAATTCTTTGCCCGGTTTAAGCTTTGCAGCTCACTCTGGAATTGAAAAATGCTCTGTGCTCAATGAAACTCTGGGGTGTAATGTAAATTTTCCACAGCATTTGCTTTTCAGCTGAATTGTACCCAGACAAAACTCCATTCCAAGAGGTTTGGGAGGGAGCACCTGAAGCAGCTGCCTCTCCATTACAATTCCTGGAAAATGAGGAGGTTGGTCACTGTTGGGAAATGTTTCCACACCAGCCCCAGTTCCAATCCAGGCCAGGAAGAGCTGAGCTCTCAGATATCCTGGACCCGACACTTTTGGGGTGGTTTCAAAGAATCCTGGAATGGTTTGGGTGGGAAGGGCTTTAAATCCCATCCAGTGCCACCCCTGCCATGCCCAGGGACACCTCCCACTGTCCCAGGCTGCTCCAACCTGGCCTTGGGCACTGCCAGGGATCCAGGGGCAGCCACAGCTGCTCTGGGAATTCCATCCCAGCCCCTCCCCACCCTCACAGCCAGGAATTCCTTCCCAAAGTCCAAACTAAATTTTCATGTGCCAGCTCTTATCAATCCCAAGAACCAAACCCAGCATGCTGTTCCCTCGGGATCAATCCTTTAACACCCATTTTTAAACAAAATCTGAACCCAAACTTTACTATGAGGATTTTTGGGAAGTTATTTTGGCATTGAGAAGAGTTCCTCTATATTCCTTCCCTATCACACTTACCAGGATCATTAATGCAGAAAAAGCTGTTTTTTGAGGGACTCTTCCACCCTTTCTGCAATCATTTCTCCCCTTTGGTGGCTTGTGTGCAAACCTTGCCCAAGGAATGAATATTGTTCCCTCTGATGCCTTATCCTGGTCTTAAAATCAAGAGTTAAAGAAGGGGAAAAGGGATTTTACCTTGGGATTTATTTTAAGGATCTTTAAGTGCACCACGTCCAGGCCGAATGCATCTCCATGCACCCCATAATCCCAACCATAATCCCTCTCCTCAAAGCTCTGGTCTAACCTTGTAGGTGTCACTAATTAGCAGATCTATCAAAGATCCCCTAATGAGAGGCTCGAGTGAGCCCCCCCTCCCCAAGGAACCTTCCCCTGGCTGGTTCCATCTCAGGTTACAAAATGGGAATTCTGGAGAGGCACTTGGGCTCTGGGCACGCTGATCCCTCACTGCGAAGCTCCTGAGATGTTTGGGCTCCTCATTTACCAAACAAGTCCAAGAATGTGGGCAAAAAGCACCAAGAATACAGAAATTGTAAAAGGGTTTAGCAGGGGCATAAAAGAAAAACAAAAATCATCCTGGCATCACCTTGTTTCCTGTCGGTGTGGGGCTGTATCTCTGCTCACACACGGTCTCAAACTGCCATCACTTGATTGCTCTGGGTGCTGGAAACAACAAAGAAGTTAATTAAAAACAAACAAACAGAAGCAAAAGGGGTCAGACCCCCACACCATCCGCACACAAATGTAAAGTGAATATTCAGTGGAGCAGAGGCAGCAAAAAGCCTCTGAGATGCTGCTTTGGAGCTGCTCCAACATCTCCCCCCCTACACGAGGTGCTGCTCTGAAACACCCAGAAGTTTTTGTTGGCTGAAGGGGCTGCATCGAGGAGGAGCCAGGAAACTGTCCCAGAGATAATGATAATTACTGCCACAGTTTGGTGATAAATAGTTGATATAATACTGGCTTTCTGCAAATGTTAAAATGAGTAAGGTTAAGGTAGCTTTTGTAATAAGTATAATAGTGGCGTGAAATAAATGCTATAGGTAGTTTTATCATAAATAAAATGCTATATGGATAATTCAGCTTTGTTATAGAGATATAAGATTTTTCAACAATAACTAATGCCTTTTATTCCTGTCATTTAACCCAAAGCTTAAACACAATTGTGAAATGGCTGTACCGGTGGGCTGCCTGCCTAGCTGGATAACATCCCACCAACGAATACTGAGGACCCCTGCTACCATCAGCAACAGCCATCTGCAAAAACCACAAACCAAAGCCCATGCTGGAGCTGATAAAAAACCAGACTAAAACCACAGCCAAGGACCAAAGCCCACTCTGGAGCTGATAAAAAACCAGACTAAAACCACAGCCAAGAAATACTCATGCTCTGAAAAGGCAGACCCAAGGAGGAGCCATGCTAAACAGTTCCTAGGAAAGTTTAAATAAGCAGAAGTGTTTATGAATATGCAACAGGCTGATGTGAATGTAAAGGGGGTCTCCAAAATAGCAGGGGGGCTCTTGGCTGAGCACCAAAGCACCCAGCACTGAGAACTTCTGCTTTATTGTCTTTGTCCCTTATTGTCCTTTATTAAACTTTTAAATCCTAACAGGAGAGTGAACCTCGTTTTTCACAGTTTGCCTTCAGCTGTGTTCCTAGTGCAGTCAGTGCTGGGCTGCCGGGATCATCTCTTTGACTCCATGGGGAATTTCTATCCCTGGAAAACGCCAGTGTTCCCATTCACCTGAGCTGGTGCGAGTTTTCTGCCCCATCCCTCCCTAGGTGGGTTTGGTGCCTTTTCCTGCTGCGCCTGAGGTGTCCCATGGACAGCAGGAGTCCCTCCCCTCTCTCCAGCTCCAGCACGCCCAGCTGGGAATTGCAGCTTGGGAATTGCAGCATCCCAGGCTCCCCTGCATCCCAAACCTCCCTGCACCTTGTTCAGCCCTGAAGGATTCTTAAATCGGGAGAAACGCTGGGCTGGGTAAAACTCCTGGGATTTCCAGGCTGGAAATCTGCAGCAGGATGGAGCAAACCTGGGGACAGGGCAAGGAGGACACGGGGACAAAGCTGACTTCCCGATTATTGATTTATTGATTACTGATTTACTGATTTACCTGTGTGTCCAACCCCTCCCCTGTCCCAGCATTACCCTGACAGGGAACCTGACTGTAAGCAGGGAACATCTTTGGAGCCTCCCTGTTTTCCACAGGCTCCTTTCTTCGCCATCCCCCTCACCTGCAGCAGCAGCTCTTCTGCCATAAAAAAAATGAAAATCATAATAATAATAATAATCCTGACTCAATATTTCTGTACACTTAGCAAGAGAATATCCCTCAGTATCCAAAAAAAAAAAAAAAATGCTAGGCAGACCTAATAAGAAAGTCGAGTAAATAAACAGGGCAGGTGAAAATCATTCCGAGAAGTCTAAACGGTGTTCGCAGCGATGGGGAAGAAATAAATAAATAAACGGATTGCGGGGCTGCAGCTGTTCCTGGGCAGGTCAGGAACAGGGAGAGCGAGGCTTTTGTGGCGCTGCCGAGCCGGGGCTATCAGCCCTTTGGCGAGCCAGCGGCTCCCGGCCGCAATCGCAGCGATTTCGGTGCCAGATGCGCAGCAGCTGCCCGGGGTCTGCGCGGCGGCGGAGCGGGCCGGGGGCGGGCGCTGCTCCGGCACCGCCGCAGCGCCACGGCTGCAGCACAGCCCCATTTGGATTCCCGGCACATAAATTTCATCTGCATACAACAGCAGAACTGCCCGCGAGGAAAAAGCGGTTATTTCCTTTTTTTTTTCTAAATGCTTCTTCCTTATCGGCTGTAAAACGTTACAATAATAAAAATAATAATCTCGGGGAGGGGAGGGGGGGGGACTGGAGTCCCAGAAGGTGCTTGTCAAGGAGAAAAATAATTGTTAGCCAGAGCTGATTAAACAGCAATATTTTCGCAGGCTGAGAAGTCATCCAGGAGATGTTCATCCCGGACTTGTCGGGAATGGATAATTTGCTCCGGAATCCGTTCTCAAGGAGCTGGTGCCGCTCTCCCTCCCCCAGCCACACTAATTGTTTACCAACATACAAAAGAACCGATGACCTTTAAACGAAGCTTTTTGTCCCTGGTAGGCAGAGGAAATGAGCCTCGGCACAGCAAACGTGCCTGGGCTCCTTTTTATTTTTAGGAAAGTAACCTTTTAAGCAAGGAACTCTTCATCAATGGAGTTTTCACACTCTATATTTAATAATCGTGGGATTAAGCAGAAACGTGTTATTTGCTGCTTCATCTTGGATTCAAAATTTACCCGAAAGAATTGAGGTTATTTTGAGTGTTAAGTCATAGCTGTACAAATGGAAGAATTTGAATATGAAACCAGTTTTGAGGTGCTTCATATTAAGCACCAGAGCCACACATTGATGTGTAAACTTTTTGAAGGCCGAATGGAACAAAATCACAATTTTTTTCCCTGGGTTTTACATCATTCCCACTCTCAGAATTGTAACTGATTTGGGAGCTTGACTCTCACTTTTCAAAGCCATTTCAAAATTTGGGACATTTATTGCCTTTCCCAATGGATTTGGTTCTTAAATCTCAGAGCCACAGACCAGCTGTGGGTTGGAAGTGGAATCCAAATCCTCCTCTGGGAATCCTCCATCCAAAGCCCACCTGGGACAGGCTGCCCATACCCACATCCAGGGAAGTTCTGAGTATCCCCATGGATGGAGAGCCCACAGCCTCCCTGGGAAATGTATTCCAGGGTTCAGCCTCTCTCAGAGTAGAGAACTTTTAATTGTGTTAAATGGAATTTCCTGAATTTCAATCTTTACCCTCTTGCTCTGTGGCTGGGAATGACTCAGAAGAGCCTGGATCCCTAATTCCCCCTCCCTCCCTCCCTTCAGGGGTCAGGATGATAAAAGCATATTTATCTTTATCTTTATCTTTATCTTTATCTTTATCTTTATCTTTATCTTTATCTTTGTCTTTGTCTTTGTCTTCGTCTTTGTCTTCTTGTGGCTGAAGAGGCCCAGCTGCCTCCGAAGAGCTCCCCTGGTCACTTCCTGGAGACACAAAAGTCCAAAAGCAGATTTTTGAAAGGTGTTAGGTGACCACAAGCACTGGGTGTCACAGGGATAGAGAAGCCCATGGAGAAACTGATCACACCCGAATTACCCTGGAAATGGGGTAAAAATCAGGGTAAATGCTCTAATAATGGACAAGTCTCATTGTTTGAGCAAACCAACCTCATGCAAGGGATAATTTTTACACGAAATTGAAATCTGAGCCCCTTTGCTGCAAAACCATTCACTTTTCTCTCCCAAATCCATCTAAAGAAAGTTTAACTAGCACAAGAGAAATGGAACCTTTAAAACACCTGAAAATGCCTCCTTGGCTCAACTTTTGGTTCCTTTTTTCCAGCAGTGGCAGCAGCAGCAGAGCTCCAGCACCTTCTCATACAACATTTTTCAAGGGTCACGAGATGTTTTCATGAGATGTTTTGTATCTTTAAAACAATTATTTATATTATTTTTACTTATTTTTTTGTTCATTTTATCTATTATATAAAAAGATAAAAAATACATATTGGGATCCAATCTGTAGATTTGGTTTAAGATATCTCTGGAAAGTTGTCCAAGATTTGGGACCTCTGTAAGAGCCCAAATCTTCTGTCCTGGCCATAACCACAACAGGAACAAACTTTCCACAGCAACTCCTGGATGCATCTCTCAGCTAAGGGAGCAGGGAAAGTGATGATGTGACTTTATTCCATTTATTCCATGCGAGGAGGTTGGTTAAAGGTATCCACCAGAGAGACAATTTTCAGGACCTGTCTGAGCCTGGGCAATCTGTTAGTGGGGAGAGTTTTAGTCCATTAAGCTGCTGAGGCAATTCATGAGAATGTTATTTAGTGTAAATTTTCATTTGGATGAATAGCAGAGGGCTTGATCTCTAACATCTGTAATTGAATTAGCAACCTCTTTGTTTCCCTATTCTCTTTATGGCCGGGCCACGGATGCATTTTGTGAGCATTCAAAATTACAACAGTCGAGCCATTACTTGGGAAAAGTGCCACATAATGCCCTTCTGGAAGTGGATTTTTATTTCACTTAACTTTTTTTTCCTACCCAGGGAAGTGATGTTTTGCCTTTCACTGCTGTTATCCACCAGCTCCTCTTTAAAGCTGTTTTTTTTCCCCCCAAATTTGATTAGATTGCATAGATCTTCTTTGCATGGCTGGTATGGTTTGACCCCTACAAGCCTGGAGCCAGAGCTTCAGGATTCATTTGTTTTCCCATTATTTTCCTGCACAGGAATAGCAATGGGAGATTAGGAAAGAAAAATATAAGAGACTAATTTAACAAGGGATTTAAACACCTGCTTAATTACATCTCTGCTGAGGGCAGCACTGATTCAAGTGCTTAATTGGGTGTTGTTATTTGAAAATATGGAAGAATTGCATGGCAAGAGGTTTGTAAAAGTGCTGGAATGTGGAACAACATCCCCCATTTATTATAATGCTCAGCATTAAACCAGAATGCTGCATTTTGGGTTTAACCAGTGGAGCCTCAAGCTGGTTAAGGCTCACTGAGGAAAATGGGTGAGAACAGAGGATTTTCTGCTTTTAACAACACAAAGATGCTCATCTAGAGCCTCATTTCAGTCTTTAAATGTAATTTGAGCATTAAACAGCCTGAATTCTCCTGAGGTTTGTGTCCATTGAAAGTCTTTCCAGCAGGATCAGCTGTGCAGAGCTGGGACTCTGATCTCCCAGCAGGAAATGCCCCTACCTTGGAAAAATGGGGGAAAAGTGGCATCCAGCCAAAGCCTGGACTCGATCCTGGAGGTCTTTTCCAACCCTAAAGATACAGCAGAGTTTAAGTTCAAGGAAGGGAATGGAAATGCTAAAATACACCTAAATTTAGCCCAAAATAGGCAAGTGTTGTCCTCTGTCCCTAAAGTCCATGAGTTGTCTCTTTGGTTGAGCCCTGGGACCTCCACATGGAGCCCCCAGCCCCGTGCAGCAGCACCACACAAAGGGGATCTCTCCTCCTAAACTGCTGAGGACTTGGGAGAGATTTCCCAGCAGAATCTCCAGCTGAATTTGAACTCAGTAAACCCCAAAGCCAAGGGCACCCCTGTGCTTACCAGGCCACATTAATTACAGACACAGAATGGGAGCAAAATGAACTGTAAAGGTTGAAAAGCAAATAAGTGACAGGTGCCCAGTGCTGGACAACAAAATCCTGGCAGGTAATTCCACCTCCTAAAGGGAATTTACTGAAACATTTGGATTTTTTCCCTCCAGGGAGATATCCCCACTGAACTCTGGATGATCTGAGCCCCCCTTTCCTCCTCCTCTGGGGTGTCACTCCCCAGGGCTCCTGCCAAAATCCACTGCTGGGAGGCAGCTGGAAATCGCAGCCAGCTGGGTGCCCAGCCAAGAGAGCAGCTCCACAGCCAATTCCTGCAGGGCCCAATTATTTGCCACAAAACTGAAGGACAGGGATACGTTTCCGACTTCAGACACTTCCCAGCCCACTTCATTTTTTCTCCCTCATTTCACAGCATCAGAAATTGGAAAAAAAAAATGCAGTTTGCCAAAAAACACGGTGGAAGAGCCTTTCCTGAAGTTGAGGCTGTTTAATATTCATGTAGAAAACACTGGATATTCATGTAATCATCCTGATTATCCTCAATATGATGTTGCTAAAAGCTAATCTCTGTTGGGCAGAATTGTTTAAAGTAACAGCAATGTCTTTGCAAGCCACAATAATTTCTTAAACTCGTAAACATCGGAGTTCCCTGGGCTACTTGGGGATGGAGGGGGGTGGAATCTGAGATTTCAGGATTGAATGTTCTCAGTGGGAATTAAAAGAAATACAAACAAGAACCTAACCAAGTGCCTGGTTGCTACAGGAAAAAAAAAAAAATCTACTTTTGTCCAGCAAAGTTTAATACAAAACAGTTTAATACAGCAACAAAGGACTGAAGCAGATGACAACAAACTCCACAGATATTGGGATGTAGAAAAAGGAGATGAAATCAGGCTGTGGAAATAACCACAGTGGGTTATTATAGCAAAGGTTGGCTCCAAAAAATCCTGGAAATTATGAATGAAAAAAATGCACATTTTGCCAGTGGTCTGTGGTGTGAAAAGCTGGCCACGACCACAATGACAGGTTTATTGTCTTTTAATGCCTCCCCACCCCACTTCAGGGACTCTGTTTCCAATCAGTTTGTGGCGAAAAGCATCAGCTCAGGGCTTGCCCTGCCTCAGTAAATAAATGACCCAACACCACAAAAAGCAAATTATTCCCCAAGGGAGAACATTGCAGGGCAGGAGTGATGCTCTGTGGTGTGGAATCCTGTCCCAGAGAGGAAGAGCTGGAACAAGGGATTATCAAAGCACAGGAGTGGGGGTGGATTTGTTGGGCACTTCAACTTCCTGAGCATCTGGCAGCTTAAAGGGTGGCCAGGAAAGGAGGACAACGACTGCATTTCCATGGAGAGAGACTTGGAATGGTTTGGGCTGGAAAGGACCTTAAAAGTCATGTAATTCCTACCCCCTGCCCTGGGCAGGGACACCTCCCACTGTTCCAGGCTGTTCCAACCTGGCCTTGGACACTTCCAGGGATCCAGGGGCAGCCACAGCTGCTCTGGGAATTCCATCCCAGACTCTCCTCACCTTCCCAGGGAGGAATTCCTTCCATAGATATATGTATTTAAATATATTTATATGTATTTATATGTATTTATATGTATATGTGTGTGATACATAGGAATGTGCTCAGGTGGGTGTTTGGTTTTCCATGATCACAAGGGAAAAAAACATGGAAAAATGGGCCAGTGGCATAAAAAAACAGCCCTTTCCAAGGCAGTCTGGGATGTTCATAACTACAAATCCAGGGCTGGTAGAGCCACTTTGGGAAGAGAAGAGGCAGGAAGGTTAAGAGGAATTGTTCACCCGTTGTTAGAGCTTTTCTCCACATCCAAGTTATCTTAATTAAACAGGAAACTCGGGGTCAGCTCCTGCCAAGTGCCAACAGTGCTAAAGCAAAGATTTGCACAAAGTGAAGCAGAAGTTGCTGGGATAAAATAAACCCAGCAGTTCTCCAGTGAGGCTGCCAGACCCCAGGCTGGACAGGGAAATTCAGTGAGCAGGGCTCAGAAATTCCAGGAGAATGCTTGGAAAAGCTGAATCCACACAGCCCCTCCCTCCCAGATCCCTTTTCCTCCCAGCCAGCCGTATAAATCCAATGAGAGAACATTTTGTGTCACATTCAGCCAAAGAATTCAAACTTGCCCGGGCAGCACGTGAAGTTTTCTCCTGAAATTTCATCCTTTTCCATGGAGTGAGTCCCTCCATGCTGAGCCACAGCAATTACATGATTCCAGCTGCTCTTTGAGACAGGAACAATGAAAATCTTCCAAGCCCTTTCTATAGATCGTTAATATGCTTTCCTAAATAGCCCAACTTTTTGCTCAATAATCCAAGAAAATATAGATATTCCTTTCCATCCATTTTTCCAAGGGACATTGCCCCCAGGCTTTCTCGTTTCTCTTTCTGTGTAGCAGATTTTTATTGTGATCTACAGAGGTTATGGCAGCTTTTCACTCTGTAATTTATCCACACGAATTGCTCCTGTCTCGCTGCATTTTGCTGAGAGAAGGGAGAGGGGACTGACAAGGAAATCAGACTGTGCAGGTCTGGAGCAGCTGTTTGGGACTGGTGTGACATCAGCGGGGGAGAGTGAAATCCTTGGAGCCCATTTCTGCTCCGTTTGGGCTCTTCCACCCTCCTGTGCCAGGAAAGGAAGGCACAGCAGCTGGAATTCTGCAGCCCAGGACTGAAATACTGGACACAGCCCATAAAGAACTGGAATGGGTTGGGCTGGAAGGACTTTAAATCCCACCCAGTGCCACCCCTGCCATGGGCAGGGACCCCTCCCACTGTCCCAGGGGGCTCCAAGCCCCATCCAGCCTGGCCTTGGGCACTGCCAGGGATCCAGGGGCAGCCACAGCTTCTCTGGGAATTCCATCCCAGCCCCTCCCCACCCTCACAGGAACAAATTTCTCCCCAATATCTCACCTAAACCTTCCCTCCAGCTCAAGACTATTCCCACTCCATGTCCTTGTGAGAAGTCCCTCTCCAGCCCCCTGTAAACCCCCTTGAGGCACTGGAAGTGCATCCCACCTTTCCTTGGATACACTGGGAGGCACTGGCAGATGATCCAGGCTCTGTGCCTTCATTTCTTTTTTTTTTTTTTTTTTTGTCTTTATTTTTCCAGTCAGCTTCTCTGTAGAAGGAACAACCCCACCATGGATCAATGCAGTGAGAACTGTGGCAAAAGCCCTGCAGAAGGACCAGGTCTCTCTTGGGCCAACGTCCCCATGGGAATGGCACCAAATTTGCCCCAAGTCCCTGCAAAACCTCCCAGAAAGTCCTCTGTTGACTCAGGTCACCCTGGAGCCGACTCACAGACAATGACAACGGAAAGCCTGGGCTGGAAAAAGCAAATCTGTGCTGCAGGTGACTCGTGGCTGCCGTGGGGCCACGGGAGACAGTTTGAATTCCAGTGGAAATGACTGAGGAGAAGCCAGGCGGGCTCAGCTGTCACATCCCACCAGCTGCACGCCCTGCCCGGGGCTCCAGGCTGGATTTGTTGTTGTTGATTGCTTGATTCATGTTAATTCATTCTACTGTACCACAGCCTTGCAGGGGCTCATCTGTTATTATTAATATTAATAAACCCCAGCACTTTCATCCAAAGAGCTCGTGGCACTTTGCAAACATTAATTAAGCTTCACAACACCCCGGGGGGGCGGGGTGGGGAGGAAATTTTGGAGATTTCTTGGAAAGGTCACAGAGGGTTTGGTTTAAAGAGGCAGCTTTGGGGGGATTCAAAGGACTGAGGAACAGAGCACATGAGCTCCAGTGGCATTGCCATCGCAGATGCTCTTCCCAGGGAAGTGACACAGCATGGCCGTGCTGAATTCCGAGTGAAAAAGATGGATTACAGGATAAGCCTGGCTTACAGCACCTGCTGGAAGGCCAGGCTCACAAATTGCCAGGAGAAATACAGACACTGGAGACATGAGCAGAGACTGATGGGTGCCTGGCACTGCTTGTTTAAACCAAGGGCTCCAAGTGCTCCATAAATTCCACAGGAGCCCGCAGTTCCTCAGGTTTCAGAGAACATGGAATGGTCTCAAACTGGACATGAGTAGGTTTTGAGTAGATGCCAAGAAAAAATCCTTCCCTGTGAGGGTGGGGAGGGGCTGGGATGGGATTCCCAGAGCAGCTGTGGCTGCTCCTGGATCCCTGGCAGTGCCCCAGGCCAGGCTGGAGCAGCCTGGGACAGTGGGAGGTGTCCCTGGGCATGGCAGGGGTGGCACTGGGTGGGATTTAAGGTTCCTTCCCACCCAAACCATTCCAGGAATCCCTGACACAAAAACAGATAAAAATTCAGTGTTTCTGTGGTGCAGAGGCAATGAAAGCAGGTCTGTACAGCCTCAAAGTGTTCCCACTCCAAGTGTGACTCTCACTCCCAGTATCCCAGGGAATGGCTGCTGGATGCTGGAAGCCCCTCCAGCAGCCCAGACAAGGCGAGGGAGGAGCTCCTGTGGGATGTGCACTGCCCCAGGAGCAGCTCCCAAAGAGGCCACCACAACCAATTTCCCAGGAATCCCACCGGCTGTGTGACATCACCCCTGGAGGCGATGGAGGGTGAGCCCATGGAGGGACAGGCACTGCAGTCCATGGAGGGACAGGCACTGCAGTCCATGGAGGGACAGGCACTGCAGGGTGAGCCCGTGGAGGGACAGGCACTGCAGGGTGAGCCCATGGAGGGACAGGCACTGCAGGGTGAGTCTGTGGAGATCCCTTTTCACATCCAGACCCAAGCACAGACCCTTGACGTGGCCTCCAAGCTCAGAGTCTCCAAAATGCAGCTGCTGCTCCTCATTAAGCTTTGCCCTCCTGGATTTCTTTCCTGAAGCAAACAGCTCCTCCATTCTCCCCAGCAGCATTTCAGGGAAGGAGATTTTGCTGTGATGGGAAAAGCTCCGATGCCAGGGTGATGGGCAGAGATAAAAGTGAGGTAAGTGCACACTGAGTGCCACAGGATCCATTAGGGGAGGGAACACGGAATGACTGCAAATAACTTTTTAATATTTCCTTCTTCCAGGAAAAACTCTCTGATGTCTAAAATGTGAGACATCACATGGGCTGGTGAATTAAGAGACAAATCTGGGAAAGATGCAGCAGTGAACTATAGATTTCTGAAACCAACATTAGCTGTAAGAATAAAACCCCTAAATGAGATTATTTTTCAATGGTCCAGCAGAATCTGCCTTGAAAGTCAGGCGGCACTGCCTGCAGTGAAATGCCTGTTTATCTGAGGATCCTGCATTTTACCACCTGTAATTTTACATTCATGTTATGTTTTCTGAACAGGCTGAGGGCTCGGCCTGTGCTGCTAAATTCAGGTTGGATTTTGGGAAAGGTTCTTCCCCCAGAGGGTGCTGGGCACTGCCCAGGCTCCCCAGGGCATGGGCACCGCCCCGAGGCTGCTCCAGGAGTGTTTGGGATTATGGGATGGCTGTGCAGGGCCAGGGGTTGGACTGGATGATCCCCGTGGGTCCCATCCATTTCGGGATAATTCCACAATTCTGTGATTCTACTGTTAAGAACCCCAAGAATTTTATGAGCTTGCAAAATGCTTTTCTGAACGTTTAAGATGGAAAATTTCTCATTCATCCGAAGGACACAGCCCTCGTTCTCACTGTGAAAAGACGAACCAGAAAACCTGAAGCTGTCTGTGAGCACCCAGGATGGGAATCTGGCCTTCCCTGCTTTTGTGCTTTTGGAAATCATATTTCTTTAAATATATTGCAGAAGTGGTCATGCAGGAGTGGCCTGGCCTCTCTTTAGTGGCTGGTTTATGGTTTTGATCTCCAGGACTTGGATATGAGCATGGCAACACCCCAACTCACCCTTAAGAAACCCCAAACCCTGAATCCCCTGGCTCTGAATGAACACAAATGTTCTCTGCCCCAGTGTGGGGCTGGGTCTGGCACCCAGAGTCAAAACACTCTCTGCAAGGGCAGCAGCTCCAGAAATCAAAGGTTCCTGCAGGATCAGACGTTTACAGGGAGAAACACGGAGTATTTCCATGGATTTCAAATGGAGAGCTGGTCCCAGCCCTTCAACAGTTCATTACCAGGAGCTGGGTAACCGCAGCAGAGCCAGGAGCTGCACAGCACAAGGGCAGCGCCCAGCCAGCTGCTTAATCACTGTAATTACCCCCTCCCAGGAGGTTTTTATTCTCCCGCTGAACAACTCCCCTGCCTCCTGCTCCAGGGTAAACTGAACATGATAAAGACAACAAAACCCCTGAAAACACTGTCTGTCGTTTCATCAAAATGACCACTTCGAGGCCTTTTTTTTTTTTTTTTTAATTTTGCATCCAAACCACATAACACTAAATTTGATAGACAAGAGCAAGCTGCTGTTGTAAGATTTTTCAATGCTGCATCAATTAAAAAGTTTTAGAAATGATCAGACTCTGCAGTAGCAATTTAGAGAATGATACCTTATAGAAAATACATTTTGAGAGGTTCTGTAAAAAGGGGACACGTCCCCATGTCCGTCCTGCTGGCACCACTTAAACAGCCCAGACCCTCCAGCCACGGGGTGAGGATACAAACTGGGGGCTCCTTCTCTCTCAGCAGAGTTCTTTGTCAATATTCCCCCCTGCAGCACCAGAAATATCTGCAAATTCACTGCAATTTCTCCTCCAGGGCTCTGGAGCTCTGGGTCCGTTCTCAGCTCTGGGCCCGTTGCTCTTTGGTGCTTCAGGGGGATGGAAACACAGAAAGAAGTGAATGAAGTTGGTGTCTTATGCTGAAGATCTGAGCACAGGAAGAAACTCCAAAAGGGAAAAAGCTTCCTGGACATGCACGACCTGTGCCATGATCCATGAGGGCTGGGCCATCCTCTTCCTCACTGTGTGCTGAGCAGGAGGAGAACATCTCCAGCAACATCTGCTCAGGTCTGAGCCCTCCACTGACAGTGGAGTGCATTCCTTCTTTCTGGATGTGCAAGTCAAAGAATCACAGAATAATTTTGACCCAATGACAAAACACTCAGATTTGTGAAAAAGAAAGAAGAAAGAAGAAAGAAGAAAGAAGAAAGAAGAAAGAAGAAAGAAGAAAGAAGAAAGAAGAAAGAAGAAAGAAGGAAAAAGAAAGAAGGAAGAAGAAAGAAGAAGAAAGAAAGAAGGAAAAAGAAAGAAGAAAGAAGGAAAAAAAAGAAGAAAGAAGAAAGAAGAAAGAACAAAGAACAAAGAACAAAGAAGAAGAAAGAAGAAGAACAAACCCACACTCAAAATCCTCCATCTTGTCACCTACATATCACTAATACACTACAAACCTAATTTCTCTACATATTCCACCCAGTGATGTAACTTTTCTGTTTAATCACACAGCAGTACCCTCTGTATTATCCCACAATCTTGGGAGCATTTCCCAGAGCCTCGGGTCAAATGGAGTGTGTTTTTGAGGATCACTGCTTGCCAGACCTGAAAGACTGAAATTCTCAGGATTCAGGGTTCCAACAGTTTGGGTTGGAAGGGGCCTTAAAGATCATCTCCTTCTAATCCCTCTTGGTGCTTCAATCAGCTTTAAACACGGAGGCAAAGGAAAGCCAGGCTTGCCTTTTGGGGTTGTTTCCCCCCCCCATGACTGATTATCTGCTGTGCCCCCATTCCCTGGCAGGCCAGAGTGGGTTGTCAGTGCCAGCTGCTGCCTTGCTTGGTTTGGTTTAGCAGAACAAGGAGGCCTCAGCCTTCCCAGAGAGCCTGGCAGGGCTGCTCGGGGCAGAGCTGCTCTTCCAGCCTCCCATTGTCCTTCTGGACAGAGCCCTGCCTGGGCTCTGCCACGGTGACAGCAAAGGAGGCAGAGAAGGGACCCTCGTGGCCACCTCAGAGGAACTTCTGTTGCCACACACTGAGCAACTGGGTTCCAGAGGCAGAGAGAGAGAAACCCATTTTCAGGGAGCAGGGGTTTCTCAGGGTTCAGGGGTGGCACATGGGCAGAGTTGGGGTGCAGGAACCAGAAGGGAGAACCGGCGGTGTTGGGGAAGATGAAATAGGAAAGCCTTATAAATCTGTTCACTTGGCAAAAGATGCTGAGAACATGGAAACCATGAGCGAGATTGAAATGAAGAGAAGCTTTGAGATACCAAAGCCCAGTCACTGAACAACTGGAAAACAATGGCACGGCCGGCTGGAGGTGATCCCCCCTTGGTGAAACAATCCCCTCTGCTTGCAGAAAGGTCCAAGGGGCACAGCAGACCCTGCCTGTCCAGCAGAGGGTCCGAAAAAGCAGTTTTTAGGGTTTAAAATATAACTCTGTAGGGTAATGCCATGATTCTTATAGGCTGTATGTAAATGTGTAGCTTGTTCTAGATTGGTTAAGGAAAATCAGAATATTCAGCACAGAAGGTGATTTATTGTATTGTAAATGGCAACCAAACTCTCTTTACCCTCTTTACTCTCTGCATTCTTTACTTTCTGAACCCTCTGCACTCTCAGCGCTCGCCCTTTCCCTGGGGCTTGGTCCCTCTCTCTCCCTCTCTCTCTTCTCTGCCCTGCTCTGGGCTGTGTCTGGCAGCCCCTGGCAGGTCTCTCACACCCACACACTTTAACAACAAAGCTCCTGCTCTAAGAACTGACTCCAGAGAACTCTCGTGTCTGTCCCGACCGTCCAGGACCAAACAGGACCCCCTGCAAACCCACACCGTGGGAGTGGCCTGGGCTGGGGGCAGAAGGGGGGAGCAGGGTGTAAGGCATTTAATAAGTGAAGCACTGGGTGCACCACAGCAGCACCACAGCCCGTGGGTGACAGGGAACAGCTGCACATGGAGAACCTTTCTGGCTCGCTTTGTCTGGTAATCCTTGGGCAAAATTAAAACAGGAGAAGCCCAGCCAATGCAAATAAAACACACTCTGAAATCCAGGTAGGTGCCACTCTTCTTTAGATCCTTTATTATATGACCTTTAAAGTGCCAAGAACCAATCTGAGACTCACGGGCAAGAAAAAAAGACAAATTTAGCCAATATTTCAGAAGGGGGATGACACTTTTACCAACAGGGATGGTGATTGTTGCCAGGACTGACACTCTCCTACACGACCCATGTTTTCCCAGATGGAAACCAACCAAGAATCCTCTTCAGCAGTCCTGAATTATTGATCACCAGAGATAACAACGACAACAACAACCATAATAATAATAATATAATTGATGGTGATGGTGATGAAGAGGAAGAAGAAGGAGAAGATGAAGAATCAGAAGAAATCTGACTCCTTATAACTAACTCAGAGCTCTTACAGATGGATGGGTCCTAAATCTCCACACTGGATTTATACACAGATTTTCTGCAATCTCCAAAATGCAGAATAATGGAAGTGATGGGGAAAAACCACACAAGACATTTATGATCTGTCAGAGAAGGAGCAGAACTGAGTTGAAACCACAGGTTAAATGAGTGCCCAGCCCTTGCTGCAGCTCAGGTTGATTTTTGAGGAGCTAAAATTGCTCTTTGCTCACCCCTCGAGTTTCTCTTCCCTCCCTTTTAGCTTGGCTGTCAATTTTCTGGTCGTTCCATTTGGAGGGGTGAGAAAGAGCAGGGCTCTGCTCAGTGGTTCTGGGACTGATGTGGGTATTTCTCGTTTCAAAAGACACTC
The DNA here is from genome assembly GCA_013399225.1 of Rhipidura dahli. Lineage (NCBI taxonomy): Eukaryota > Metazoa > Chordata > Aves > Passeriformes > Rhipiduridae > Rhipidura > Rhipidura dahli. The sequence continues at coordinate 67,292 of VXAC01003993.1, forward strand.
TGGAAAATGAAGGAAAAATTTAAGTAATTTCCTTAACCTCCTGACTCCCAGAAGGCAGGAATGAAAGTCCCACATTTTTGTCATCAAGATGATAGCAGCAATCTGCAGAGCTCTGTGAGGCCACAAACATTTACCTGGCAGGTTTCCTCTAAGTCACAGTGAAGAAAGAATACAAGCCCAGAGCAAAATCCATTTCCCTGGCAGTGTTTCTGTCGAGAGGCGTCGCAGAGAAAACGAAAACAGGAGCTGTTTAAACCCATCTCAGAAAGGGGCAAAAGCTGAGGCTCTTTGTTGTGTTCTCAGGAGCCACAGCAGAGGGTGAGCACAGCCACAGCAATGGAATCTTTTACTGACACTTCCCAATTTCTCTTCACAAGTCTTGAGGTGAATTTGGGGTTTGCAGCAAGGTTTTGAGGTACAGGAACAAATCTTTTAGGGGTTTGTTTCTCTTTCCTAAGCTCCACGTCGAGCACCATTTAAGCTGCACCTTGCACAGACGTCCCTGTTGCCAGCATGGGGTGATCCTATCCCTGCTTTCCCCTCCCAGTTCGGCTCCAGGGAAGCCTCTGAGCCTCTTTTGCATCTCTGCCAAGTGGGACACAATACAATTTTCCCCCCAGAAATGATCAAAACCCTTCATGGGCATCATTCACTGCCAGGGAGGGAGTGACACACCTGAAACAAAGCTGTGCAAGATCTTTAAATTCACCTCCCCTGGAGCAGAGTCCATGGCAGGACGTCATGGAAAGGCCTGAGTGGGAAAGGACCTTAAAATCATCAGATTCATTCTAAGGATGCACAATCTGGGCATTCTCATTGTTTTTCTCATCTGTTTTCCCTTCTGCCTCTGCCCATCACTGAGAGAGAACAGCTCATTTCCAAAGCTGCACTGAAACCCTCCTTGCCTTGTACAGAAATGTTCAGGAAATGTTTAAGCCAGTGAAAGCCAGCACAGGCAGAGATCTTAATAAAGAGTTAACCATGAAACAAAGCAAAAAAAAGCTTCATCCCAACTAAACACAAATGACAGCATTGCCTCTCATGTCTGGAGCTGCTCTTGGTCCTGGAAAGCAAAGAAATTCTGTTTTCATTTCCTTCTCCCAATAGCTCTGTCACAGAAACTGCAGGAAAAACAAAAACCCTCCAACAACATTCCAGTGTTAGAGAATCAAGGCATTACTTCACTTCTGGCCAGGATATGCAACAGAAATCATTTCATCCACACACAGCCCGGCTGTGCAGACAAAATCATTCCATGACACAGGAATTTCCTCAGCCTTTTCACAAACTTGGTGCAGTCCAAACCCACAGAACTCCACTGGGTCAGAGTTCATTGGTTCTGAGTTACAGAGTTTTTAGTATTTGCTTTCCTGTTGGTTACAGATCTCTTTGCCTCCAATGCTGATGAGTTCCTCATTCTTGTTTTTCTCAGACCAGGTGTCTCTGACCATGCCAGGGGTGCTGTTTGGAGCTGATGTTGATTGTTGATGGCCCTCGATGGCCCTGTTGGCTCCTGTGTGTCCCCTGTGCTGCTCCCAGCCTGTGGAGATGTTCAGTTTTCAGGCCTCACCTGGTGGAACAACACCCAGGAAAAAACTCTGGTTCCCTTCCCCAGGGCAAAGGTGAGCACAGGCTGGACTTGATGATATCAAAGGTCTTTTCCAACCGAGTTCATCCTGTGATTCTGTGAAAACTGACTGAAGTTATAAAATAAAAGCATATTAACCTTGGTATATTTTCCAACAGCTGCCCTATTTCCCCTCTGTGAGCTCTGCAGCATTTAATGGTTGCACAAAACCCCCAGGGTTCCATCAGCCCTTGCCCCTGACTGAGAAACAAAAAGTTCCTCAGTAAAAGAAGAAGAAAGTGGGGCCAGAAGCAGGGGGAAAAGAACCTGGAGAGAAGCAGCTCCAAGGGCAGATTGCCTGGACAAAGAGTTTATTTGGGAAAATGATCACCAGGCTGGAGATGGTGCCTCCCTACTGCACCAGATGTTTCTACAAACATGGAATATTTAACTTTACCAGAGGAACGGGGCTTTGGGACAGGCAGCAGGAAGGGATGGAGCTGGGCTGGGCCCACTGAAAATATCCATGAGGCACAAAAGACACCCTGAGTCATTTCCTACCTCGAAGCAGTGATTTCAAGAGCTCATAGGAACAGAAAGAGATTTGAGCCACCTGCACAAGGAGTAAAACATCTGGAACATTCTGGGAAGGACAGAGAAGCCTCTGTTAGAGAAGGGTGATGGGAGAAGCAAAAGTTCAGCTTGTTATGGAAAGAATGATAATTCCAGGTATTAAACTAGATAAAAACGGTTTATTTAACAATTAAAAAAACCTGGAACTGGAAAAAACTCGAAAAATTGGATAAAAAAATGAAGTCCCAGCGATTGAAGATGTTTTTCAGCCTGTCTGGCTGGCAGAACCCGGGCAAAGCTTGGTCGCTGCTGGCTGCTTAAAAAAGCTGTTGGAAAATGGTCTGATATTCCAGCTCCGAGGCTCTCCGTGGCTAACCCAAGGAAAAAAGTGCTTGGATTTGAAATTCAGTGTGGGATATAGGGGTGTCTGCTTCACTCCACCCTCAGTTCTGCTTCTGTGTCCCGCAGTGATTGGTTGTCTCTTCTCCAGGCTCTGGTGATAAATCCTTAGCTCATGGCTCATTGGTGTTTAGGGTGCTGCTGCAAGGGTATTGTGTGTGTTTGTGTTTGTGAGATAAAATAATCCTAATTCTACAGCTCTTAAAACTATTTAAACACTCTTAAAACATTTTCATAACTGTTTACATAAAGGATTTTAGTAAATTTGACATTCTAATTCTAATAACATTTCCTAAAACTATTCTTTAATCATTCTTTTAACTTCCTTTAAGTAACAGCTTTAATACTTGATGAGAGATTATGTGAAAGTTTTGAAGGTTTCATGAATAACAAGCTGCCAGTTTTTGCTGCCTTGGGAAGCCAATCTCTGCATGGTTTCTGTTGTTATCCCCAGCAGGTTCTCTGCAGTCCTTCGGAGAGTGGGGTTTATGTGCAAGAGCCACAAACCTGCCCCAAGTCCTGCGTGGGACTTGTCTCCCTCTGTGCCAGGGCCAGGTTGCAAAATCCAGGTGGGAGAAAGAAGGGAACAGAGAAAATCGATGCATCCAAAATAATACATTTGGCTATGAAAGAGCTCGTGGACAAAACCAGCCCAGTTTAGGTTATTAAATTCGTGTTTAGGCTGGGTTTGGGGCTGAAAGGGAGTGGAAAGGACAAAGGCAAAGGGAAGCCCAGCTGGGTTTGTGATTATTGATGGAATTGTTCCATGTTTTGCATCCTGTCCTTCCTCTGACCGAGTCCTGATGGCTGCACCAGGATTTACTCCTGGTGACAATCCTGAGCTGCTTCCCCGCCTTCTTCTCTCCTTTGAGAAAAGTAATAAAGGAGTCAGATGATCAATTTTGCAATTTGCAGTTGCCAAGCAGCTTTGAAGCAATTTAGTGATTTGGGTACTTATTTCCTGCCTGTCCTGATGGCAGGAGATGATATAAGGATATTGAGCCTTAATAATCTATTTATTCCCATGATCAAACGGAGGGAACCGGAATCAAAAGTATCTTTTTTTTTAACGTTAATTTTGGTTTCACAAGAGCCTGTTGTGCATTGTCTTTGCATTCATTTAGAAAAGCTCCGAGAAATAAAAGCCCAATTTGCAAAGCACCAGGCACCTTGCACCGCAAGGTCTGAGCACCCATTCAGCTGGACGGTCAGGAGATCTGAGATGCATTAATTAAAATGGTGGCGTTAATGAACACAAAAGGATGATGAGCATCGCCATTCAGCAGCCAAGTGGCTCCTGTTCACTGCAGCCTAATCCTCCTCCAAGGATTAATGTCAACAATGGAATTTAAATTCGCTAAACACCTTATCAGATTGGCATTTACACTCTGCTATTAAACGTTTATCAGGACACCAGAAGCCTGGACTTCATTCCTTTCATCCTCGCATCTCCAGTTATTGGGGGAAAGAGCTTCAATAGATCATTCCCCTCCTGGCTGGATGCCCGGGAAGGGTCCAGGAGCACCCCAGGGAAGTGATTTGGATACAGCCCCCTCTCCCACAGCCCCCTCCTGCTGTTCACCTGCCAGGATTCAGCATCCTCATGTTGATTTAGTTGGGATATTGGGGAGGGAATTCCTCCCTGGGAGGGTGGGGAGGAACTGGGATGGAATTCCCAGAGGAGCTGTGGCTGCTCCTGGATCCCTGGACGTGCCCAAGGCCAGGCTGGAGCTCCCTGGGACAGTGGGAGGTGTCCCTGGGCATGGCAGGGGGGGCACTGGATGGGATTTAAAATCCTTTCCAACCCAAACCATTGCAGGATTCTGTGATTCAGGAACTGAATTTGAAGCGTCTGCAAAGTGCTCGAAGCTAAAGATCAATCACTTGGCCGGGCACACAATGGAACGGGGATGATCCCGTGCTTTCAGAGACGCCTGACAGCTCCTTCATGATTTTAAAATAAAACTCTCCTCTTTTCTTTTCTTTTCTCTGTGGTAAAATCCTCTCAAAGAGTCGACAGATTCCTTTCCCAAAGTTTCTTTGTGTTCTCCTCTTTGTGCTCACCCCCTTTGTTCCTGTGCCCGACTGTGAGTAGTGAGGGCTGAACAATCCGATTTTGGAACATTTTGGAACGCAGGCCAAAACTCAGGAGTCAAAAGCAGCTGTGCCACTCTTCAAACAGAGGAGGAAATGTTGAGCCGTGCAGAGCCCTCAAGAGGTGATGCTCTGCAGGGGCACCGTGCCCAAATCCATCCCGTTTGCTGAAACTCCCTTTTCCTGCCCAAGGATTTGCAAGTGGCTTTCAACAGCAGCTGTACAAGCTGTAGTAAACCCTTTGTAGCCCCGTCTCTGTGTCCTGTTCCTTGGGAGATGAGAAACACCTGCCCAGCTGCAGGAGTACAGGGGGGATCTTGGGGCAGAGCTCAGCATTCGGATCTCAGACGGATCTCAGATTTGAGCTCTCCGTGTCCTTGTTCTCCCAGCCCACAGCTTTTCCTGACAAAGCCCTGACATTCCAAGTGGGAGCTTCTGAGCCCTGTTCAAAGTCCTTCCATAACTCAGCAGGCCCATGGCCCTCAGCTTCCCACGGGCTGATCTGAATCCCATGGAAGGTCAGGGAGAGGCATCACTTTTTAAAAAATTAAACTCAGTTCTGCCGTGGCTACGACTGAAGAGAGAGATTTGCTTTAGAAAGTCTGGAAACCACACCAGGCACCAAACCCAACCTGTATTGCATGGAAAGAACAGGCTGAAGATCAAATCCCAGTCTGACATCCCTGAGTCCTCTTTCCAAGGTCTTCCAGCCCCTTAACTCCGCGCCCAGCCCAGCAGCCTCCTCCCCTGCAGCTCCTGCTGGGCCTGGGTGGCACCGGGAGCTGCAGGGCTGCTGGAACTGATGGTGCTGGAACAGATGGCAAGGACGAGCTAATTGCTCTGCTGGGGCAGCTCGAGGTGTTCCCGTGGAGGAGAATATGCAAAGAGGAGAATATGCAAAGAGGAGAATATGCAAAGATCGGTAATGAACCTCCATCAGCAACAGAGAAAAAGGTCCTGTCACAGAGACTTGTGTGCTCTTCCCCATGAAAATCCAAATTCCAGCTTCATTCCTGCTTGTAGCCAGTTCAGGAAACTTCACTCCTTGGAATGACTGTGGAAAAAAAAAAACAAAAACGGTGGTTTAAAGCTTTTCTTTTAGTTTTTTTTCCAAAGGGAAATTTCTTCTGCTGAGCCACCCTCCTCAGTAGGAGCCATAATTTTACACTGAGGAACAAAATTGTTCCCCTTTGCCCTTTCTGGGTTTTCAAGTCCTTGTTAGAAGAAAAGCATTTCTGAATTTTCTTACAATGTGTCCCTGACAGGAGAGAAAGAAACCTCGAGGAGGGATGCTAAACCATCAGAAAATCAGAGCATTTCCAGCAGCATCAGGGTTACCCTGGAAAACACCACAGGCACAACCACCCTGGAAATTACAGCACAAAATTACAGCACATTATCAAGTCACAAAATGGTTTGGGTTGGAATGGACCTTAAAGATCATCTTGTTCCAACCCCCTGCCCTGGACAGGAACACCTTCACTAGATCAGTTCTCAGAAGAAATTAAAAAAAAGCACAAATCCAATTGTTGGCAATTGCTAAAGAAAAAGGTGGTCAGATATTTCAAGTAATATTCAATTCTGGGTGGATCTTTTTTCTCCTTGGAGCAACAAATTAAAGAATATACACAAGATTAAAATAAAATTCTGGAAATCTGAAGCAATAGAAAGAAATTATATTCCTACTCATGCTATTGCAATTTTGAGGAGTTAAACCTTGCCCTATTTCAAGGCAGAAAGAGTAAAAAACCCATGGCTGACAATGCAAAATCTTTAAGAGTCCCTGCACAAGGCTCTGCACGAGCCCTGAGCCACTCCTGGACCTCTGGCCCAGGACACTGCACTCCCCCCTCCTCACATCAGACCCAGTGCAGCCCTTGAGCACCTGAGCTGTTCCAAACTCCTTTCAAGGAAGGAAAGTTTTGTTATTTCCCCTAGTTTTTAAAAAATGTTGGAACCAGTTGCTGATTTCTGTAATTCTGGATGCATTAACTAAAATTATTGTGCTAAAAATACCAGGATACCCTCCGTGTGCAGTGCAGGCTGCAAACCCTGCCTTCAATGCATATATTTAAAATATCACAAACCATGCAAACGTGTATTTAATGATAAGGAAATGTCCCCGAGGTCAGGCGATTTGAATTTGCCTTCCACAATTAAAATGCCTCTCAAAACCTGAACGCTGCCTAAAAACCCCAACAAAAGCCCTACTGGAGTGACAGGAACTTTCTGCAGAGATAACGATCAACAGGGTTCTGTATAAAATTCATTCCGTAGGAATGAGGTTTTAAATAGCTGCCCGTGGATTGGGAAAAGAAAAGCCTTGTGTAGATAACGGAGCTCTTACTGCTGGGTCAGGCAGCAGATCATCCCCGAGCAGGGGGTGGTGGGCAGGCCCCACCCTGAGCCCCGGGGTTCCCAGTGTTTCCCTTTGGAATCAGAGGACAGAGCTGCACGAGCCTCTGGGCAGCTGCAGATCCCAAACTTTTATTTTAACACCGGTTTCTGTGTGCCCAGCACACCTATTCCTTCTCCTCCTGCTATTCCTTCCCTTCTCCTTCTCCTTCTCCTTCTCCTTCTCCTTCTCCTTCTCCTTCTCCTTCTCCTTCTCCTTCTCCTTCTCCTTCTCCTTCTCCTTCTCCTTCCCTTCCTCCTTCTCCTTTCCTTTCTCCTTCTCCCTCTCCCTTCCCCTGTCTTTTCCCTTCCAACCCACACTGTGCTACGAATCCCCATTTTCTGAGTTCCAAGCACTGAAATTCCAGAAAAGCCAAGTGCAGAGACCTCCCAGGAATTCTGAGGTGAACATCATTCCACAAAATGACATCAATGTAATGCAATATTCCTTTCTGCTCCCAACTGCTCCTGTTTCCCATTTCACTTGTGGTGCTGGGCTGGTTTTTCCCCCCTTTAAGAGGCTGTCCACAGTTCCTGTCAGAATTCCAGGAAGAAGGGAAGGCAAACAAAACCCCAAAGCAACCATTGCAAGAACTGGATTTGTAACATACCTCAGCAGGAAGATCCCTCGTGGAAAAAAGCAAGATACCAAAATAAATGTCACTGTGGATAAAGTTTTCATTTTGCTTTTTTTTGGAACCAGGCAAGTTTTCATTTTCCCATCTAGGGACACAACAACTCTTCTTGAAAGCTGCTCCTCACCCACAGCTTTTCCTGCCATCAGCTGAGGGGAGCTGCTAATCCATGTGCTGAGGACCTGCTCCCTCAGAGGACGTTGAACTCAGAACCTCCAAAAAAGGGCCATTCTGAGGATATTTGGGTCATTCTGAGGATCTCTGCTCCCTTCTGGGGATATTTGTGAATTCCAGCAGGGTGCATGAAACCCCCAGAACAACCCAAGGACAGGAACCACCCTCAGAGCAGAGCAGGGAGCAGTGATCCAGGGATTTCTGTGTCCTTCTGGCTCCAGCGCTGCATTGGTGGCCCCGGAGGACAATTCACTTTTCCATGTCCCCACAAATCTGCAGGGTGGGAACAATGATGCCAAATCCTTCAAAATCCATTCATGGAAAAGACACTCAGAGGAATTTTAAGCTTTGTGAGGAACAAGAAACTTTATTCCAGTCAGCCACAAGGGTCAAGGCCAGCTTGGGCAGGGTTTGGAGCAACCCAGGGTAGTGGAAGCTGTCCCTGCCCACGGCTGGATGGGACTGGATGGGATTCAAGGTCCTGTCCAACCCAAACCATTCTGGGAATCTCTGACTCTGCCTATCAGTGGCTTCTGTTCCCATTTTACACCAGTAAAGCAACGTTACAACATCTCCTGACCTCCTGCATAATGCAAGCGACACAATTTCATCGGGTACTTTCAGCACTGAACTGGATTTATTTTTTAATAACACCATATATATTTTATCCAGACTGTCATTCAGACCCTCAGAGCTGGGAAAACAAAGACAAACATTACAGAAAAGTTTATGATTCCTTCACTCGGAGGATTTCCACTCTGCTCTCATTATTTCTGGCAGACTCGCTGTGGGGAGTTTTGCTTCTTCTCCTCGGTTATAAATATTCCATGCAGATTTTTAATTAGAGCAGCATGGGTTTTTTGGCTGAGACAAAAGAATTTGGATTCCCCTGCCCCACACCATTTGGGCTTCATTCATGTGGATGGACTTGCAGTAATGTACCCACATCAAATCTCTGCATAAACAAACCAGAGGCAGTTTTATTGAACTAAAACTCTAATTGCTTTTACCAACAGGTGTCTGGAGCTGGGAAGCAAAACAAATGTTTGATCTGGTCCTTCCTCTAATTAGCAACAGATGAATTAGCAACTGAAGGGAAAGATGCACTTTTTAGCCCATTGTCTGGGTTTAAACTGCTCTTGTGGAAATGCTTCATTCAACACGAATTTGCTTATGAAGGAGCCAGAATTCGTTGCAGGAAGCACTGAGCCATAAGGAAAAGCAAAAAAAGGAACTCTAGGGGGAAGGATAAAGCAGAAGGAGTAAACAGCAGAGTTCTGACTTCTGCCTTTCAGACCTCCTTCAGAAAACTTTTGCTGAGCTCTTCTTCATCTGTTTGTGGATCCCTGACTGAGGATTTCATCGAGATTTTTCAAAGGAGCTGCCTCGTTTAGAACTGGAGTCCCAGACTGGACTGGGTTGGGAGGGACCTTAAATTCCATCCAGTGCCATGGGCAGGGAACCTTCCACTGACCCAGGATGCTCCAAGTCGGGTCCAACCTGGCCTGGAATTAGCGTAGGACTCCTCAAAGCAGGCGATTTAACCCAACTGAGTTTCCAGGTGTTGCTGTCTCGTCCTCAACCCCTTGTGCTTCCCACCCTGGGAGCAGCTCCCAGGATTTGCCACTGGTGTTGGCAAATCCGTGTCTCTGTCTAGAAAAAGGAATAACAAAACCCCCAACTCGCCCCTGCTGCCAATCCAGCTTTTTATCTCCTGATTTAGCTAATTGATTTACAAATTACAGCCATCAAAAGAATGCCGTGATTCTATCAAGCTATTTAACACCCTGCCCTGTGGAGGGCTGGGGCAGGGATGACAACCAGGCAGAAGAACGCCAGTAAATGGCTCTGAATTCCACATCGAAAATAAACTGGAAATGAAAACAGCGAAATAAAGCATTTGTACAGCACATGAGTGTGGGATGCCTTAACCGAGACTCTTCTGTCCCAGTTCCAGCACTGGATTTCACAGCTGGATGAAACAGGACACTGCAGGTGAAGGGATACAGTCCTCATCCATTATCTGAGTCCTTTATTATTTTTGTTTCTATTGAGTAGTCATAGAAGTAGTAGTATCATCGTTATCATTATTATATTCTCATTATTATTATTATTATTATTACATTTATGTTGATTGGGGGGAGGGATTTTTGGGTTGCTTTTCATTGTTGTTTTGGGTTTTTTCCCCACTTCTCAGCCTCCTCTATTTCATGCCTCTATTTTCCACCACTTCAAAATCACATTTTTGCTTTTATTTTTTCCTCTTTCTTTCATCAGAGACCTCCATGCCCTGCAGAAATAAACAATCAGAGGGATGGGGAGAAGACACATTTGCAAGGCATCCTTCCTCTAACAGACAATTACCACCCCCAAACCTACGGCTCATCCCTCTTCATTCTGTGCATCCTATCTCAAGAGGTGCCAAGTTTGGGGTGGGATGGAATTCCAGCAGTTTCCAGATGACAGCTGGGCTGTGAATGCTCAGCTGGAGAGCTCCAGAGGGCAGGGACACGCTGGGTGCTCCAATTTCCACTAAATCTGGGTAGGAAAACAACAATTTCCATAGATCACCACCTGAGCCACATCCGGACGGGCTCCCAGCCCCAGGGAGGCCCAGGGGCAGCCCTTGGAAGTTCATCATTCCTCATGCAGTGGCCTGGGATGCACAAATGGGACTCAGTGGGACTGGGAGCTGGTGTTCTGTATGCAAATCGTGGTGACTTTCTGCATCACTGGCAGGAGGAAGGGAAGAAAAGCAGCTGCTGAGGAGACACCGGGTCAGGTTATTTATTCACGAGCAACTGGATGGGAAAATAGATGGGCCTTGCATTGTAAGCAGTGGGATAGATCCAGGGGTGAGGCTGTGGGCAGAATAAAGGGAGCTCAGCACTGATAAACTGGGTCTTTAAGTCAGGCTTAGAAAGGCTGTTGTCCCAGTTTGGCCAAATTTGGAGGAAAATATCCTCAGACAGAAAGAAGGTTACAACCACGCCTCCTCCACCAGGTTCAGGAAAAAAAATTTCCTTGGAGGAAAGTGAAAGAGATAAAAACTATTTATTTAACAAATGCACAGAAAAGGATAATAATGCTAAATAATAAAATCTCTGGCTGTGGAGAGAAACCTGGGAAGATTTGAGAGTCCTGCTGGAGATGGGGTCTCTCTCCTCCTCCTTTGAGCTGGGTCGGTGTGGGGCCCCCCTGGGGCCTCGGAAGAAAATTCTCCCGGTGTGTTCTGATGTTGTTGGAACAGTCCAGAAGAGAAGAAGGGAAAAACAACCCCTAAAAGTCCCAGGAAAACAGAGTCCAATTCTCAGTCTCCCTCTGGAGAAAAGGACCGAGAGCTGCAGAGCAAGGGGCGCTTCCCCCGCTCGCTGCCGCAGCTGGAGAGAGGAGCGAGGGGCCGTGTCCTTGAACCGCTGCTCTGAAAAGTTCTCTCGGCTTTTTCCTCTTTCCCCCCTCTCAGGCTCAGTTTAAAGGCTCAGAAAAGGCACAAAAGTAATTTCTGGGCATAGAGCAGAGACAGGGGATTCACATCATGAAGTCACCCCAAGACAGCTGTGCAGGAAGCTGGGCTCAGGTTTGTGCTGGCACAGACCAACCTGGCACCCAGGGAGAGCTGGGCAGCCACAGGCAGCAATAAAATGCCAGCAATAATTGCACTTTGCATGGCACGGGACTTCATTTAAAAACCAGAGAAATCAGTGGCCCGAAAACCTCTGGACATCCTTGGACATCAATTGTTTCACCTGGTTCCAAAACTTAATACAGGAGTGCCTTTGCTCTGCCCAAAATTCCAAATACCCTGGAATTTCAGAATCTCCACAGACCTGTGACAGTGCCAGGAGATTAGAACAGTTCTGGGAGCCAGAACCATCTGCTTCCACCTTGTGTGAGCTCCTTGAGTTTGTTGATCTTTGGAAAAGGCTTTAAAGGGATCTATTTGAATTCCAGTGAATCCCAAACATCAGAGCACCTTGAATTTTGCAGCTGTCCCATTTTTTTAATCTCAAATCTGATCAGATGGTCACAAACAGCCTCACTTTTCCTCAGTGTTTTTCAGCCTGTGCCAGGTAAAGCAGCCCCAGGTGCATCTCTGCTGTGGGGGGCTCCTGTTCCAGCTGAGATTTTTCCAATTATCCCACAAGCAATGCAAATCTGCAGGAATTTCAAAGATGATCTGACTGGAGGAGGTCAAGTCAACTAATTCAGCTAAACCAGACCAGGACAGGTTGTCCCACCCCTGGAAGTGTCCAAGGCCAGGTTGGATGGGGCTGGGATAGTGGAAGCTGTCCTTGGTTTTATTAAGCAAAGTGAATCTTCTGCAATCATTCCCTTCTAATCCATAATTATTTAACAAATAGGGACATAAATAGGTGAAAATTAAAAAAAAAAGAAACAACAGGGAAGATTATAATTTGTGCCAAGGCTCCTTTTTACCCCTCCAGCAATGCCAAACTGATTTAAAGCACATAGAAATATCCATGAATTTTAAAAAAGCCCATTATAAACTCAGAAGAATGGATGAAAATTATCCCATATACAAAATTACAGCCCTGATATCAGCAATGATAACACTGTGATGGATTCTTCAGGAATCCAAAGCAGAATTGTGAATTTACAGTGTTTTCATTTCTTTCAATACAATTTTCAGTTCTTTCAATTCAATTTCCATGGAAGGTACAAAAGTGATGAGCCTTGAAGCCAATCAGGTCAGTGAAGTAGCAAAGACACCTGGAATGCTCTGCAGCCCCTGGACGAGAACCAGGCTTGAAGTGGGCTGAGCCACCCCATTTCTCTCAGGATACTGAAGGAACAACTCAAGGCCCCTCCCTGGGAGCCTGTGGATGCTGAAAAAGCTTCAGCAGGGAATTTCTTCAGCTCTCTGCAGCATTTTGTGAGAGCTCTGTCTTTCCCATGCAAACTGTCTAAAACAAAGTTACCAGTTTTGTAAACTCCTTGCACCTGCAGGTTGTTTTGCTGGATTGTTATGGTTCCAACTAGAAAATATTTGGGAATGGATGTGTTAGAATTTGGCCCCTCAATGGGGGGATGGCCAGAGGACCAATTACTTTATGCCATTTAACTCATTTTTTGTGACCTAACATGTAAAAGCCTCTGTAAAAACCATTAAATTGCTGCCATTGAGCCTGGACTTGGTGTGGTTTCTCTGCCCGTTCGTGGTGTGACAGCAACAGGAGCCCAATCTGCTCTTGTGACCCACAGGCAGAGCCCCAGATTCCATCTCCTGTCACTTGCCCTGCTGAGCAGGAATCGAGGCTGCGGAGTGCAAATGGAATCATCTCGATTCCATTTGTGCCAAGGGGGAAAGAGGGAAAACAGCAGCTGCAGCCCTGGCTGAGCAGCAGCTTTTCCTCCCTCCCACAGGAAGGGAAAGTGCTTTTTCCTGGAAAGACACAGGGGTGGCAGTGAGGGAGAGGACACTGAGCTGTCCCTGGGCCAGCAGGGACAGGGAACGGAGTCAGTGCCACGCTGGAAAAGAGCAGGAAGGGACAGTGACCCCCAGAGGGATGTAGGGACATCACTGAGCCTCCTCCCAACAGCCAAACAACCAAACACATTCAAGTTTCCACCAGAAATGGAATTAGGTATTGAATTAATGTCTGTTTTTCCCCATTTTATTCCTTAGGGATCATAGACAGAATAAGGATGGATGGCCAATGAAAGATTTGGTATTCCCATGGATTTTTCTAGTCTGAAAGCAAACAAAATAGGGGGAAAGGGGGAAAAATAAAAAAAGAGGGCACTGGGAGAGAGGTGTCTGAGCAACATCCCCCCAGCCCGACCCCAGAGGTGTCACTGGGACAGTCCTGTCCCTGTTCAGAGCTCCCCAGGGGCTGCTCTCACATTCAGCTCTGAATGCTGACTCCCAGCACGTGCTCAGGCTCCAAACTCTGTTTATTCAGCCAGCCTGGTCTTGTGTCGCCTCTTCCCTTTAATTGTTGCCACCAACCTAACAAGGATTTCAGAGGGGGGAAAAAAAAGCAGCTCACTGGAAAGTGTAAAAACTCCTCATGTCCTTGTTCTCATAATTTTCTCTCAGTGTTGCACCCCAGGCAAAGAAATTCATTTGGCTTTACAAGGAATTCTGCTGTAAGTCAAGTGTTATTAAGGGCTTCTTCACATTGTTTATCACGGGAATCGGAGCCGATGTCTCGCTGAGCACTCCTAGGGAAGCTTGTTTATTAAAAGGTACAAGTGTTCTGCAGCCCTACGAGCACGGCCCTGACAAGCTCTCTCTTCACACAGCTCCAGAATAAATAACTCGAGAGCAGAGGAGAAACTCAGGTTCTGCCCTGGCTGACAGCACCTCGTGGCTCCTGTGCTGAGCAATTAGGGCTGCAGCCTGGTGCTGGGGAGAAAATAAAGCTAAACCCACGCTGCCTGCAGGGCTCGGGAGCATGGAGTTATTTTAAGGCCCTATTAGCAGGTGCCTTGCCTTGCCCAGCACCAGCAGTGCAGCTGATGCTCTGAACAGAGGTTTGATGTGGCTCTTGCTGGGGCTCAGGATCTTGCTGTGAGAAGTTCCTGGTGCTGACAGAAATGCCACATAAAGGAAAAAAAACCCTGCATGTGACTCTGAGCAATGTGGGGAAGCCCAGCAGACCACACCATGAGGTTTAGAGTTGTTGCTTTTTTGTGTTGTTTCTATTTTTTGTGTTTCTTTTTTTTGTGTGTGTTGCTTCCTTTTTTGTATTGTTTCTTTTTTTGTGTTGTTTCTTTTTTTGTGTTGTTTCTTTCTAGCAGCTGATTTCAAATCCCTCAGACTCAAACCAGTGTCATCACCCCGGTTTGTATCCCTGATAAAAGCAGGGAGTGAGAGGAAAAGACCATTCCAAAGGCTCCAGGAAATGTGGGATTTCCAAATTCCAGCCTGGTGCTGCAGCCCAGAGCCTACAAATGAACACATCTGTAGCATCACCAGTGACAACTGTGGGGTATTTAAGCAATGAGGAGCCTTGAATTGTCCTAACAGGCCCTGGCACAGGGTGCCCAGAGCAGCTGTGGCTCCCCTGGATCCCTGGCAGTGCCCAAGGCTAAGCTGGAGTACCCTGGGACAGGGGAAGGTGTCCCTGCCCATGGCAGGGGTGCCAATTACATGAACTTTGATGTCCCTTCCCACTCAGCCCATCCCATGGTTCATGATTCCATGGCAACAGTGGTGCCTTCCTCTGAATCCAGACTTTAGGCTGAACTGCTCCTGTTAAACCCCATTCCCTCTCAGGATTTTCCTGACAGGCACAAAAAGCTGCAGCTCCAGCTGGTGCAGTGTCCATTCCCTCTGCTCACATTGCCTGTGATCCTTTCCTGATGGGCTTGTAATGTATTAAAGAAACAATTCCAGCTCTCCATAAAAAAAAGGAACAAGTTTCTTCTGAGTTACGAGCACATTATTTCACGAGCCAAAAAAGAGAGAAAATTTAATCTCCAAAAATTAGCATAACTTACCAATTATTCTAGAGACTGCTTGATTAAATTAGCCTGTATCACTTTAAATGGGATGAGGGATGAATTGTAAAGGAAGAGAGCTTAAAATTGAAATCCAAAGAATAAAAATCTCATAGGGACACATAAAAGTGAAAACACACAGCATTTCCCATACAACCAGCGCCATGAAATCCCACAAAACCAGAGGGTGTGTTTGGGCACAAGTCAGGGGCACAGGTCCCTGACCCACTGGGATTGTGCTCAGCAGGCGGTGCTGGGACTCTTTTCCAGCAGGGATCCCAGTGTCCCAGAGCTTGCAGAGTGACTGGGTCAGTGCTTGGACCTGATGGCCCTGGGTGATTCTGCAATTCCAGTCCCAGCTTCTCTTCTCCCTCTGGGCTCCCTCGTTACCTGCAGCAGGTGATTCTGGAGCTCCAGTCCCCCCACTGGTGAGAGACAGGGAGGGGAACTGGGCAGAGCTGGGGAGGGAGGGCAGAGGGACTGGGGGGCTGAGCTCGTCCCCTCACCGAGGCCTCTCTGCATCCAACAGCTGAGAAACACCTGAGAGGCACCACAAGGCAAGAAAGGCAGAACCTGAGGCTGATCCAGGGTTTTTGTTGGTGCTTTCACATAAAAGATGTATGAAATGAGCTTTGAGTACCACACTGCTGTGATTTCTTTACAGGGATTAGAGTACACAAAGCAGGAATTATAATCTAATTTTCATACAGAATTATGGAATATCCTGAGTGGAAAGGGAACCCATCAGGATCACCCATTTCTACTCCTGGCCCTGCACAGACACCCCGACAATCCCACCCTGAGCCTGGTGACACAAATGTGAATTTGTATGTAAATTCACTGAAGCACATATGGGTTTAAGGGATTTAAAAAGGTTCATCTACACAGTACAGCACTGGAAACTAGGAATAAACAGAGTTTATATGGCAAGGAGGGAATATTTTCCTGCCCAGAAATCACCAGGGTGGCATCAGACCAGTAATCCCCTTTGAAGAAGGAGCCCAGGCTGGGCTCTGCCTCATTAACCCACACTCAGTGGTGCAGAAGGCCATGAAAACACAGATACACGTGTGGAGGGGCAGCAGGAGAGGAGCAGCAATGTCTTCTTCACTTTGAACACAAACTCCACCACCATTCTCCTGCCCTGCAACCCCCCCCAGTGCCTTCCTCAAAGGTCCCCAGCAAAGTCCACGAGCCAGGGATCCCTCTGATCCCCAATGCTGGATCGAGGGATGGAGAGAGAAGAGATTTCACTGGAACCACGTTCCATTAGGAGCCATGGCTCTCTATTACTGGATAAAAGACCCAGTAATTTTTGCTGATGTGATCATTACTGCAGGGGCTTAATTGGCCAGAACTGTCAGTGGCAATTAAACGCTTCCAGCCGGGGCCGTGGCGCTGCGGTGCCTCGCTGGGTGCTTGGAGCTTCCCATTTGTTCCCTCACACCAGATGATGCCAAAGTGCCTGGAAACCTGGATTTTATTCCGTGCTAACAGTTCAAACACCCAACAAGGAAATCTTGCATAATTGGTGGCTTTATAGGCTGCAATCACTTGCCTTATCTTTGTACATATTCCAGTTTTTGTGGGGTTTTTTCTCACTTCTCACTGTGGGGAGTTGTCCTAATGGGAGCCCGTAATTAGACCTGCAGTGAACCAGCAGAGATTTGTAAGGCTGACAAACATTTTCCTTCTGGGATGCTTCACTCTTTGGCTGGATGCCAAGCCTCAGCTGCCTGGAGTTCAGCGGGGTGACTTCACCTCAAAAGTTTTATGAAAATGAACAACCAACTTAAAACCCAGGGAGTTTAAAGCATGGGCTACTTGAATCCATAAATAATTTGGTGGATTCTGGTGTAAAAAGTTGTCTCAAGTGTTTCCTAGCCTTGCAAGATCAATATTAGTTTGGAAAATAATATATGAAATACCAATTTCATCTTATTTATTATTTCTAAGACAATGGAACAACCAACCACCAGTCAGGCTGCAGCAGCAGAGGCTGCCTGAACTCAGAGAGGCAAAGCCCTTCCCAAAACCAGCCCATCCCAGAGGCAGCAGGGCCAATGGCAAAACTCATCTCTGCTAAGTTCAAATTTGAGTTGTGGGGTTTGACTCCTTCACCCTAAATAAGAACCAAGTGGTGCCAACACCTCTGTTCACACTGCACAGCTGTATTTATTGTCTTCCTTTTTAACAACACTGCATCTTATTGTAAGGCACTGCCCAAGAAAATACATCACAAGTGTAGGAATTGGCTTTGTGCTGGAAGAGAAAAAAAAAATAAAAGGGGGAGACACAAGCAAAGATCTGCAGAAGAAAATAAACCCAGTGCATAAATCACTACAAACCCAGGCTGGAAGAGGCTGCACTTCATAAAATCTGATGCTGTCACCTCCAGTCTGCAAAAAGGAGATAAAAAAAAAAAACCCTGGATGCTAAATTTGTCCTTTATATCAAGTATGAAAATTATAACATCATAAAATCAGAATAAATCAGTCAACTTCAGTCCCTGGGACTGTGTTAGGGATTGTTCATTAGGTACTGAGGATTTGGGAGCAGAATTTGCCCTTCATTTAGAGCCTGGACATTTTAAGTTCCCACATTTGGAATGAATCAGAGGCTCTGGTCCCTTACATTGCAGAATCCCTGCTCTGGAGACCCCACATTCGATTCTGACACTGATATTGACATTTATTCCTCCAGGAGTAGTTTTTTGTGTGCTCTCCATTATTTGGCACAAGGAGCTTGGAAAAGGCACCAGGACTGGCTTTGTCCCTTGGATTTCCACTTCCAGCCAGAGCAACAAAAAGTAAAAGAAACAAATCCAGTCCTTGACCCTCAGCTGAACTGGAAATTTTTTTAGCAAATCCTGAAAAGTGCAGAAAGCAGGAGGGAGAGGGAAGAGACCAACACCAAACCAGGCTTCAGACGTGCCTGAAAGGAAGGGCAAATATCCAGAGGGAAATGCAATAATTTGCATAAATCATGGCCATTTTTGTTTGAGGGAGTTTATTTCTTTTGCTGTCTCTGTGAGGTTTTAGTTTTGGGGGTTTTGTATTAAAAAAAAAAAGTACTAAAAATTTAAATATTGGAAAGAGGAGGGGATCCAACACCTGGACAAGAAATGAAGTTACTTCACTTTTCATTTTGGCCCCAAACCCACAGAAGCCCCAATTTACACTTAGCTGCCATTAATTTCCAGTGAATTACAGATGCATCATCCAACTGAAAATATATATGGGGGAGTCAAAATTGAAAACTTCCACCATGAAAAGCTTCCCTTCAGGAAGGGAACAGAACATGGGAAGAAGTTGTGAGGTGCAGTTCACATTTTGTGGGCTCACTTCCCAGAGATTAGACAGAAATTAATTGGACCCACAAGGAAAAATATCCCATAGGAACTCCTGGAAACCCTGCATTTGGACAGGCTGCCCAGCCAGTGTCATGGGATTTGCAGGATTTTTGGATACAAATGTTTAAAACTCCTCTTTGTGCTCTTGAAAATCTGCTTAAAATGGGGCCAAAGCACCCATGCTGGCCTCTAAAGCTTTTGCACGGCTCAAGGTGGGAAATAAAACTGATAAAATAATTAACTGGGTGGAAAAGCTTATAAAAACCAGAAAAATAACAGAACTATTCGAAGACACAGAAGACAGGCAGGTGCTCAGTTTAAGTAACCTGGAAGAGGATTCAGCCCAAAAATCCCCCGCCCAAATCCCCAGAAGCTTGAGGCACTAATCCGACACTTTCAACCCCCAATTAAGGAAAACTCCTTGAGGATCAGATGTTAAAAAGCACAAATCAAAACACATTCACGTTGCCTTGCAAACTATTTTCACCCAAATGTTCCATTTCTCTGCCCTGACAGCAGATTATGGTGGGGAAATGGTCTCTGAATTTGTAAAGCAGGTGACTGTAATGTGGCATAAACACGTTCATTATGCAAATCTGATTGCCTAAATCTTCAGCTGGAGCTCATTTGTTTGGATGAGGCAGGAGATGCTGAGTTCTTTGTCTTTCCTTGGTTTATTCAGCAGCAGATCTGCCGAGATAATTGTTGATATTCCCCCCCAAGCCATTCACATTCCAGGGGGAGCTCAGTTCTGATAAGGGAAGGAAATGCTACCTGGGCTCTGAGCTTGAATTCGACTCCCTGATTCAGAGGGAGGGGTTGCAAGGATAAGAAAAATAGCAGTGCCTCATCTTTGAGACATTCAGAGACATTTTCACTTCATTCTTCAAATACCGTTGATGTTTCATAGAAAGGAACTCGATTGTTCTTGGAAATTCGGGGGTGGATATTAAATAATTGCAAGTCAGGAGAATGAAAAAACAGGAAAAAGGAGGAACTGGGAAGAGTTAGCTGGGAAAACACCTCCTCAGGGCACAGAGAAGGTGATCCTCAGTCCATCACAATAATCTACAATAAGATTTCATCCTCTTGTACTTGTGGAAGATGAACAGTCCCCTTCTCTAAAAGAAATGTATTTTCCCTTTCTTCAAATCACAGTGTTAAGGTGGCAATTCCCAATGATCCTGCAAAGCCACTGCCTGTCCTGACTGAAACTTGGATGGGTCCATAACAATTTCCTTTCCTCTCTCCCATTTTTCTCCCTCAAGGCCACCTGATCCCGTTCCTGGTGTGCTGCTCTGAGAGAAACGAAGCCTGCTTCTCTTTTTGGGGCTTTATAAAAGTAGGGACAGTAGGGGACAGAGGTCACTTAAAGCAAAGGACAGTGCTGGGTGCTGATCTCACAGCCAGCGGCACCCACACCTACACAAACCTCCCGGTTATTTGCTGTAACATCAGGCACGTTAATAAATGACAATGCACACACACAGCTTTTTTCTGGGAACTAATTAACAATTTTTTCAGAAGGGATAGTCCCTCCCCCGACCCACCTTTTAGAGCACACATTTTATGCTTGTGGGGGTCGTTGTCTCCTCTCATGAAGGATGGAGTTCTTCCTCCTTCTGAACTCTCCAACTTTGTCTTTGGAGCGTGTGCAGTTATGGAGTTGGAGCAGGTGCTGAGTTCCCAGCTTGTTGGGGAAGATGAAACAGGAAAGCCTTATAAATCTGATCACTTGGCAAAAGATGCTGAGAACATGGAACCCATGAGCGAGACTGAAATGAAGAGAAGCTCTGAGATACCAAACCCCAGTCACTGAACAACTGGAAAACAATGGCGCGGCCGGCGGGAGGTGATCCCCTCTTGGTGAAACAATCCCCTCTGCTTGCAGAAAGGTCCCAGGGGCAGAGCAGACCCTGCCTGTCCAGCAGAGGGTCCAAAAAAGCAGTTTTTAGGGTTTAAAATATAACTCTGTAGGGTAATGCCATGATTCTTATAGGCTGTATGTAAATGTGTAGCTTGTTCTAGATTGGTTAAGGAAAAACCCTTCAGGCAGGTGGTTTTTGCCCAGTGGTTGGGAAGACCCAACTCTGGAATCCACACCTGAAATCAGACATCAAGCACTTGGATATTCCATCCTGCCTCGCCACCTCAGGCTGCCAGTTCTTGGAGTGTTTTATGTTCCAGGCAGGATCCTGATCCTGCCATCCACAGACCAGCAAAGATCTCCAGGATCAACCCCACAATGTGATCCACGTCCCTTGGCCTTTGTGGATTATTAATTCCCAGCAGAACAGCTGCAACTGGGGCTGACAGTAACAAACCAAAATCTCTCTTCCATCCAGGAATTTGCTCCCTTCTGCCTGCAACCCCTGGAATGTGCAGCCCTGCATCTGTGCAGAAATGATGGAGAATTGTGCTTAGAATTTTGCCCAGCCTACACTTGTGATTAAAATTAAGCTAACTCCTATTCATAAATGAGTTTTAAAAAACCCTCCTGCCTCCTCAGCATCTGAATTCCCTGGAGAATTCCCTGGGAGGCAATGATGCTTCCCAAGGAACTGCTACATCTCTGTGATAAAGCAAACCTGGCATTTTAAACCAGAATTAAAACACAAATAATGGGCACAGGGTCAGGAGAGAGCCCACGCTTGGTTGTTAGAAGAAATTTATTATCCAGGCCAAAGTGAATGGAACAAAACCAGGGCTTAATGGTCAGATTTATAAATATTATTATTGCTGTCACTGAAGGCATCATAAACTTTAGAATGTTTGCATAAGGAAGTAACAAAAAAAAAAAAAAAAATCCAGCAAAAAAATTAGTAGTTACTTTTTATTTTTATCCCAATCTCCAATTATTATTTGTGTGCTTATTTAGACACGAAATCCCCAGAGATTTCATCAGGATATCTGCAGATTATTTGATAGGCTGGCTTCATGGTATTTAATTCCCAGAAGAGAAAACAACTTCCCCAGCAATAACAAGAAACTTTTAGTGTGTTTATTTTCTGCCCAAATCAGCACCTTGGCTTTTGTTTGGGGCGTGGGAATCACTGGAAGGGCGGCAAAAGAACCCCAGGAGCTGCCTGTTGTTCTCTCCCACATGCAGATCTTTCAGAGGTGAGTTTTACAGGGATGGGAAAGAGGTTTGTGGACTCTGAAGGGGGAAAATTTTGGTGGGTGCAGAGCTGGTGACCCCCAGTTCATCCCAGTACAAACCTTCTGCCCCAGTATAAACCTTTTACTCCATGCTGGGAGAGGGGAAATTCTCATTTCTCAGCAGTGAAAAGCAGCACTTCCACTCCTTGCTGGAGCACAGGGAGGGAAGACTGTTTAAAAATTGTTATTATTTTCTGAATTATTGTTTTTTATGTCAACAGGGAGAGCACAAACCAGGCAGGGGGACTGGGGCACTCAGGGGACCCCAGGTCGTGCTGCTGACTTTGGTAGGAGCCCCCAGTCTGTGCCAAGGGAGGAAAATACAAACCAGGAACCTGCCCAGAGTTTCTTATCCCTTCTCCAGGAGCCTTTCCCTCCCAGCAGGTCGGTGGCTCCTGCATTTCACACCAATCTGGGCCTCTGGCAAGGATTTCCTGCCTGTGAAGCTCTGTGTTAACTTGAGGTGCCTGTTGTCAGCAAAAGCTGAGACCAAAACCCCTCCAAACCAAACTGAAACAAGGAAAGAGCTCAGGAAATCCATAAGGAGCTCCTTCGAGGTGATCCCACTGTTATTTCTGAGCCATATTAAGAATATCAGCAAAGGGAAACCTCAGCTACAGCTCCTGTGTCTGTGCAGAAGGTTAATAATGCGGGCTGTCACTGCCTTACAGAACATTTCCCTGGCGCTTGCAGCCATCAAATCCCCCAAAATATCATTTTGTTCTCCTCTGAACACCCCTCTGCAGCTCTGCAAAAGGGTGAAGAATTACAGCAGTGCTGATGCCAAACAAATCCATTTGGCCAGACAAAGCCACCTCCTGTCCCAGTCAGGAAATTCTATTTGAGAATCTGAAAGTCTTTTCTGGGGGAATCTGGAACAGGTAGGAAGCTACATTCCAACGCTAATTTTGTCTAAAATTACAATTATTGTGATTCTTGGAATGCATCAAGGGGAATAAGCACAGGAAATCATCCCCTGCTGTGGCTAGGTACAAATTTGAAATGCTACACTTCATTTTCAAGGTGGGAACCCCACGTGCTTTCCCCTCCTCTTTGCTTTTTTACCACTTGAAACCCTTGATTTTATATATANCATGCAGTGGCACCACACCCATAGAAACATCTCCAGGTCTTGGCATTTTCTTTTATTTCTCTATTCATAATGTAATTCCATAGCTTGAGAGTTGCTTTTGCAGTGAGGGAGTTTATTTACATGTCATTCCACATTCTTGGGCAGGTTTGAGTGGAAATTTGGGATTAATGAATCCCAAATGAGTTAATGAGTCCCAAATTTGAGATTAATGAGTTCCCACCAGAGAAGAGATTCTGGGGGAGCAGTGGCTGGAGGATTCCACTCTTTATTCCCAGGTCATTTCCAGTAAAACCTTAAAGGTTTAGCCAGATCAAAGCCAGAGCTCCTGAAATTAAAGCCAAATGCTTGAAAACACAAGTTTGGGGGGTTTTAAAAGTGTAGATGCATTCAAAATTAATTTCTGACAATTTGTCCAGAAAAAAGGCTTGGAGCAGCCTGGGGCAGGGGAAGGTATCCCCTGGGGTAAGGAAACTGGATGGGCTTTAAGGTTCCAACCTTCCAACCCAACCCATTCCAGGATTCTGTGACTCTCAAAAGTAAATTATCATCTAAACCCATCATTTATTTTTTATTTTTAAAGACAGCAATGAAAAGAGAAAAATATATTCACAAAATGCATTCCAAATTCCTGATTTTCCTTCAATTTACCAAGAATGAAAACCACACCAGATTTTGACAGGTTTTTTTCACCCAGCTCTGAGTCAGCTTCTGCTCTTACTGCAGATCCTTCATTCAATGAAACAACGGCTCAAGTGCCTTAAAAGATGTCCCTTAAAAGATGTAAATTTTGTTATTGATTTTCAGAGGCAGCAGAAAGGGGCCCAGAGGCAGCAGAACCCTCAGCCCGTGCAAAGGAGTCACTGCAAGAGTGGCACAGAGGGAAACAGTTCCCCAGAGATGCTGAACCACAGGATTGGGGTAGAAAATAAAATGAACCAAGGCCTCTTACTGATCAAACCCCTCATTGGAATGGAAGCATCTGGAGATTACTTTCAGCTTCTGGAAATTACTGACAATAAACAAATATCCAAACAGTGCCTCTGAAGCCATCACAGAACTGTTCATGGGGGTTTTATGCATCAAGGCAAGAGAGAGAAATAAATTTTTTAAAAAGGCTAAAAAAGGGGTGAAATATTACCCCCAGGTCCTTGAAGGAATTTCAGCCCAGTGGATGCTCTGGCTGCCATGAATAAAGGAGGTGACAAGGTCTGAGACAAGGTTTCAAAAGCAGGAGGAAGAGAAAGTGGAAAAGCCAAGATTTATTCGACTCATCCCAACAGCAAGAGGGGCTCTGTTTGCCAAGGTTAGCTGACACCAGCACAAAAATGGAATAGCCATAAATTTGTCTCCAGCAAGATCTATTGTCACTTGGAGATGATGAAGCCTGGTTTATCATCTGACTTTTAAAATACATACACACAGAGCAGGACGTGCTGCTAACAGATAAAATAATGCCGGCTCGGAAATTTTAAGAGGATGCACAAAGCTGGCGTGGATTAAAGTGAAAAAAAGGAGTGTGGTTATTATTTCCCCAAAGAATCTCCTCTTCCTAAAAGGTGAGCAGGAAGCCTGCAGGCCACCCTATTCCATGCAAATAACCTCCCATAAATTTGCTGATTGGATGCCAATGAAACAAAGAGTGGGGGGTGCCATTTCCCAAACCCATCCCTTGGCACGAGGATTGTGGGAAGAGGCATTTCAGGAATAGGTTCCCTGCTGTATTTTCCTCATACACACATGCCAGGAGAAATCTTTTTGTGGCATTGGGTCTGAGCTCTCTCTGCTTCAGCCCCAACCCATTTCCCATGGATTGCTCTCGGCAGGATCCATGCTGGGAGCTCGGCCGTGAGCCACAAGGGCAGAATTACAGCAGCTCTGAAAATCCGACAGCTGCAGAGCACTGGAGGCCTTCAATCCATGGGAACCAATTCCAGGCCATAGCAACTGCCTTCAGTCCATAAGAACTGCCTTCAATCCCATTAAAGCTGCCTTCAATCCATAAAAACTGTTTGCAGTTCATAAGAATTGCCTTAAATCCATAAGAATTTCCTTCAATCCATAAGAATTTGCTTCAATCCCATAAAAACTGCCTTTAATCTATAGAAACTGCATTCAATCCATAAGAACTCCTTCAATCCCATAAGAACTGCTTTCAATTCATAAGAATTTCCTTCAATCCCATAAGAGCTCCCTCCTCTCTGCCTCCTTCTCTGTACATCCCATTTTTACAGAGAGACGTGGGAATTATTTGACAGCACTCAGACCCACTAAATATGTTAATACAGAAGGAAATAGGAATCCTGTGGGAATGATGAACCCCAAGGGAGGAAATTTTCCATCCTGCTGGGACCTCACAAGGTCACCCCAGCAGCCAGACCCTGCAGAGCTGCACTGGGCTCAGGGAAATATCCTGACACCCCATCCCAGCTCCAGCATCTCTCACATGGGAAAAGCAGCTGGATTTCCTCAGCAGCTTCACTGCTGGTGATTTTACAGGGAATTAGGGCTCTCAGTAGCAGAGGAATGGATGAATACCCAAAAAACCAGGCCAGACCAAGCCTTGGAATTAAATCCTGATGAGCAGGGAGCAGGAACTTGAGCTGACACAGAATTTGGGAGCTGCCAACCCCCTCCCCTGTCAGGGTTCCCACAGCACATCCCAGCTCACCAAGGACCACCCAGGAAACCACAGCCCCTCTCTCCAGAAGGAAAAGTTTAACCCTGACTTCTTGGCATTTAAGAATTTCTTTTTCCTGACTTTACCTGGGCCCAAACAGGACTCCTGTACTCAGGATAAATCCCTTGCCCTGCTCAGTGTTTCATATCCAGGTTTTGATATTCCTCTAACCAGTGTTTAGGGATGGTCTAATCTCAGTTTTGAGCATGGATTCACTTTCCAGTCTTGGGCACATCAATTCTCTGCCTCAGTTCCCCCCCCGTGAGGGGATGATGGCCCAACTCTGGCCATTGCTAAATCCCAAATATTATTGGGGTGAGCAGTGGATAAAACAACCCAGCAGGGGCTTTATAATCCTACAAAACACTCAGCAAATGAAATAATTCCTCTGCCAGCTCAGGATAAACCTACAAAATCTCAATTTTCTGCTAACTTCAGCTGAATAAAGGAAGGAGGAATTTCACCCAGGTTACTTCTTCATTGGGCTTTAGAATTGGTTTAAAAAAGGAAAAAAAGAAAAAGAAATGGGGCCTTCCCAGGCTGATTCATCCCACTCCAACACAGGGCAGATAAATTGCTTTTATTCCTTGGAATAGAAGGAGCCATAAGAACACTCACCGAACAGGACTTTAAACCTGCCTGCCCATTGACAGAGATGAATTTCATTCTAACTGAAAATCCATACAAACTTTAATTTTGAATGAACCTTTGATTCTCCATTAATTTTTTTTTTCAAGTCCTTAATTTCACTTGGAGATATCAGTATTCCCACTGAACAATTCCTGAGCAGCTTTAATGATGGAGCATAAATTGCAGATTTGTTTTCTTTTGTGGTTTCTTCCATAATACGAAGCAGATTCCCAGTTAAAGACAGATCTTGCTGGAGGCAGCATCCCAAAAGCACAGCGTGCCTCAGGCTTTGGGGGAAAAAAAAAAAAGAAACAGCCACAAAACCAGCAAACACCTCAAAAAATATCATTTCTGTTGTCCCTGCTTTGGTTGGCAGAGCACTTTTGCCCTAATGAACAATTTGGAGCATTAAAACAAATCCCAGGAGCAGCTCAGAGGTGCTGAGTGACCCTGGATTTCCTGCTGGCTGTCCCACAGAACGGAGTCATCCATACCCAGAGGGGCTGCAAGGGTGAATTGGAGTAAAAATCTAATAATTGTAGTAAAAATCTAATGATTAAACAAACACAATTTAAAAAAAAAAATCCTGATGGCACCACACTTTTCAGGTCCCAGCCAGGCATTAAAAATGGGGCTTTTTGCCCAGGTAAATCCTAAAAACCCACCACAAACACAGGGCACAGAAGGAACTGGAGAACACGCAGACGTGACACTTGTAAAAGCTGACATTTTAATTGGAAGTGACACTGACTTAAAAATAGACAGACATAACAGTCCTGCAAGATGAGCACGGCCTTTTCCATGTCCTGCTGGAGGCCTGGAGCCTGTGTTTGTGGCAGGAATCACTCCACAGTCATTTCCTGCAGCAATAATCTGAAATAACTCTGAGCTGGACACCTCTCCTTAAACACAGAGCGAAATTCCTGGGTAAAACGAGTGTGGGCATTGCCCAGATCAGTGTGGGTGTTGCAGAATATTTCAGATTAAATATCAATTCGATATCACCTAAAAACCATAGATGAAACCTTTAAAATAAGTTGTGTCCTCCAGAGATGCTTTTGAGGAACCAGGGGAGGTCAGCTCCCAGTCCATCACTCCAATCCCAGGGGAGCAACCCCAGCTTGTTTTGGCTTTAAAAAAGAAAATTATGGCATCTCTGATGGCCCAAGGTTTGGGGACACAAATTGTGGGGCTGGAGAGGAAAAGGGAGGGTTAAAGTGTCGAACCACACCAGGCAACTCCAGGCAAAAAGCATCTTTAATTCCACAAAGTCTCTTTTATACACTTTCTTGGCCCTCCTGCTGTGTATCCATTGGCTCCTAAGTTACTACATTACAAATTATTGGTTACCTACAACTATAACCCATTCTAAACCCCAAAGCAGCCTCCTGCTAACAGCTGCACATTCTTCTGTTGATGCTAAAATTCTCAGGGGTACAAAGTGATGGTGTCCAAGTCGAAATCTGTGAGACTCCCAGTCCAGCTGTCGGGTCCCCCAGATAAAGTGTAGGGTGTGGGGTCAGCAGGTGGATACAGAGGAAAGGCCCCCCAGGGCTGGGGTGTTGTGGGGAGAAACCAGGGACTCTACACGATGCAGTGTGAATCAGGCAGAAGCCGTTTTATTGCTCAGCTGCTGTCCCTAAGGCACAGTTCTTGCTTTCCCTGCACCAGCCATGCACAGTTATTACTGGCTAAGGCCTGTCTTCACACGCTCCCCGTGTCGTGTACGTCACAATTGTCCTCCAGTTTGCATTTTCTTATCCTTTTCCTGTCGCTGTCACACCATGGAAGGGCAGAAAAACCACACCAAGTGCAGGCTCAGGTAGAAATGGTGGCAGGGCCAATTTCATGGTTTTTTCCCAAGATTTTTATTTGTTAGTTCGCAAAAAGTGAGTTGAATGGTATAAGGTAATTGGTCCTCTGGCCATCCACCCCTTGAGGGGGTTGGCCCAACTATAAGATGTCCATTCCCAAGTGTTTTTCTGGTTGAATCCGTAACAATCCAGCAAAAACAAGTGCAGGTGCGAATATTTAAAAAACTGGTAACTCTGTTTTAGACAGCTTGCATGGGAAAGACAGAGCTCTCACTGAATGCTGCAGAGAGCTGAAGAAATTCACTGCTGAAGCCCTTTCAGCACCCACATTTTCTTCCTTTGTTTGTTCCTCATTCACATCCTCCCCAGTGCTGCTCGTTCCTTTCTCACAACCTTCCCATGGACTTCTTCCCCTGTGAGTGTGTTCGAGCCCTTCTGCCTCACGTGCTCTGGATTTTTTGTCTCATGGCTGGTTCACGATATGTCCATTTTCTAGTAAAAACATGGTTTCCACAGGGTGTCACCTGTGGGTGTCACCTGTGGGGCCCAGATCAGCTGCTGCAGCCCCTGATTTGTTCAAACTGAGCACGGTGTCCTGCCCTGGAGCCCCAGCCATAAACAGAGCCCAGCTTCTGCCAGCCAGAATCCCAAAAGCAGCTCTATAAATCATGCCTCTGGTTAGGAGGGGATTTTCAAGGGGAGAGGCAAATAAAATCAATGTTTTCAGCCATCTCTCAGCTGCAGGTGCCCCTCCGTGTTCTGCCCCCATGGCCAAACAGTGCCAGGCTCATCCCCAATCCTGCACAGGGCAAACCCCTTCATTCCAGGGGTTCCCCCCACACTGACACTGCGGTTATAAACTCAGAGCAGAGAATCACCCCTTCCCTGCCCCTTTCTCAGGACAGGCTCCTCAACCAGGGAAAACAAATTGCTTTTTAAGGGTGTTTAAAGAAAGGTTGCAACGTTCAGGAGTCGTTTCATCAGCACTGCAGCTGCTGTGAGCACCTCCCACCTTCTGAGCAACAGCAGAGAACATTCCACCTTCTTTTGGAGCTGGGCTGTTCCCCATCAGCAGTGAACAAACAAAACCTGATTGCAAACTTTGAATCCCATCACCAGATCCCTTTTCTCTCCTTCTCACCTCTTAGAGCAGCTTTAAAAAGTGGCACATGAACGACACCAGTCTGTGGGAAATACTCTTACATGCAGAGGCTGAGAACATCAGCAGGGCTGAAAACAGAAAGGGTATTAAACAGGGAGGAAAACTGGATTTATGGCTTTCATTTACAGCTCTAAACTGGGAGGCTCAGAGTGTGAGACACCCCAGAAATATCTTTTAAGGCAGGACTTGTGGTGCAGCATCTCTCAGGAGCCACACAAGAAGATGCTCAAACCCCTCCTGCTCCACACAAGGGACAGTCAGTCAGTAGTGCAGTGAAATCCCTCACTTTTTGCCTGAATTATTCCTCTCCATTTTTTTCTTTCTGCTGTTTAATCCCCCACTGAAAGTTCTGGCCCTTTTGGACCCCCCAAGCCACCCTTTCCCTGGGGGTGCAGGTACCTTTTGCCTGCCCTCAGACAACTTCCATAGCCCAATTCAAAAATTGTTTAGTCAAAGCCATTCATCCTTTGTCACTTTAATCTCCCCTTATAAATCAAAACCTCAATCTTCATCATTTTCCCTGTCCTTGCACAGCAGTCTGCTCCTGAGTTTCCTGTTCTCTTTGGCAAGTTGATAAAAGACAATAGCAAATATTTGGCCGTGTCCTGCAGTTTGCAAATTGCAGCAGCAGCTTTGTTGAGAGCTGTTCTGCTGTTTACTCTGCCTGTCCCCTGCATTCTTGAGCTTAAAGCCCTCCCCAGCCTTCCAGCAGGGAAAAGATCACCAGATAATCAAAATACTGAATACTGAAAAGGTCAACATAATACTGAACAGCACCTGAGCTACTCCAATGTATTGGGTATTAAAATTACTTTATCTTGCACTTGTGAGAAAGAGCAGGGGAGAAAAAGAGCAAAGGCTGGAGCATTAATCCACTGAGGTGTCAAAGACAGCAATGAAAAGGAGAAAGAAACCTTCTGAACCATTGATTTGATCTGATTTCTTTTCCTAAAAAAGGGATTTCCCCTTATCTATTCCAAGGTAAATATTGAGAATGAAGCAGCCTTACAAAAAACCTTCACTAGGGAAGGAATTCTGGCCTGGAATTGAATGAATTGGAAGCTTCTGCTACAAAAAACTGAAATATTTACTCCAGTGTTTACACCCTTCAGGTGCTGCTGGTGCTTTACCCTAAAATAAGACGTGGGAAGAAATGACTTTTCCCACAGAGCTTTCCAACAGACAGAGCAGCCAGTGGTGGAAGAGGTTTTGTTATTCATGCTCGGGAAACAAGGGCTGTGAATTTGCTGCGATTCCTCCAGAGAGCTCCAACAACACAGACACGGGAGCTGCATTTGCATGAAATAATGGCTGAATAAATAAATGAATACATCAGCAGCGAGGCAGCTGAATGATGCTGCTAAAGTTACACCACATCTTAGGGCAGAGCTGAAGTTCTCCCTGAAAAGTGCAGGCAAATTTCCTTTTCCAGTTTTTGTTTTTTTTTTTTTTTTTAAGGGAATAAAAGTTACCACACTCTCAAAGTAAAAAAGAAAATTTTTTCGCTGCTTCAAACTGTTACAAAAGAGTTGAGGTGTGTAAACATCAAACAGGAAAATCTTAAAGCATCTCAGTGTTGGGATTGCAGCTTTTTGTTGCCTCGTATTTTCCTTCCAGAGAACAGAAACTATTTTTTTTAGCTGTTGAAACCCCCAAAAAAGTCGATTTTTAAGATGTTTACAGAAGAGAATTTATCCACAGCTTTTTGGACAGCCACAAGTTCTAAGAGAAATAAAAAATTCATGATTCATTCACCAGAGGAGCTGCTGGTTTTTGTGCCCTGCTGCAATGGGGATGCAGTGACATAAATGTGATGTTCATGTTCCTTCTTACAGCCCTGCCCCTCATTTGCAGGGTCTGCAAGGTCAGAAAATGCTGTAAACCAAGATTTGACACATTTCTGGGGGGTGGCTCTGAGGATGAAGGGATTGCTGGAAGGATGGATTCAGCCCCTTGTCAACAGTCAACCAAAAAAATGCAGATATTTGGAGATTTTGAACAAAAAGTCTCCTTTTTAAAACTTCTAAAGCTCATAAATGAGCATGATCATATTCAAATCAACATTTTTCCCCACCTGACACCCCCCCCCCCAAGTTTTGGTGCTCCTGTGACACCTCTCCCCATCATTAATTTGGGAGTCTGGGGATGCCAAGAGAAAAGAAAGAGAAAAAAAAAACAACCAATGGCTGCTCATAACTTTGCAATTTGTTGTGGTTGTTGCCAACCTGAAAGAAAAATCCATTTTCTTATTGACAGTTTTCTCTCCTGAGCATGGATATTCTGCTTTATTGCCAGTGGTTTGTCTACTGTGGGCTCTTGCATTGATTTCTCTGGTTTTGGTGAGGGTGAAAAACATCAATTTTGGGAAAGCAGCATGAAATATTGCATTAAAAATACCATCAACCCAGGCCATGCTTCGGGGACAAGGCTGGATTTGCAGAATATTCCGAAGGGGAAAAATCAGGTGACTACTTAAGAATATCTGGAAATCGAAGAGCAGCATTTATCCAGTGACTGGAGAGCTCCAAGGAATTGGATAATCAGGATGCTGGAATTTGCACAGCCACAGCCCATGGCAGTGCTGGGCTGCAAAGGACCTGGCAGGTGATCCAATTCCCTGGGAATTTATCCCAGGGATTAAAACCCTCAGGTGATTTTTTTCACAGTATTCTAGACTCAAAATCTACATTTATGCTTCAAGCCCACCTGGTGAGTTGAAACTCAGATGGAATTTGGTTCCCTCAGCCTGGTTTTGTCCATCTTGTGCAGTGATTTTGTTCCTCAGACATCTCAATATTCCCATTTTCTCCCTTTTCCTCCCCATCCCATCAGGCTCTGGGTTGCACCCACCTGATCCTGAATCCCTCTCACACACAGACCCCTCTTACAGCCCAACTCCTGCTCCTTGGTGTTTGAAAAGCATCTTTAAATTCATTTCTCCTGTGGCTGGCAGGCAGCTTTTGCTTCCTGAAATACTGATTTTTCTTAAAAAAATAATGAAGGTAACAAAATCTGTCTCGGATCTGGCATCATTTGGCATCTAAACATTTCTATTCCATTTACTGCCTTTGTTTGTTGTTAAATAAATCCAAGGGCTTACATCCTCTATTAACAATTACAAGAAGTGAATGTGCTAAAAACTGAGTTCAAATCACTTTAATAATTTACCAAAAGAAAGCAGGAAGAATAAACAAATTATAATGAAACACTTACTAATGAATTCCCATCCCAGAGCACTTGTTCTCACTCCTAAGCAATTTTTCCTCTATTTCACTCGAGCTCGTAAGGAGTGATGAAAATTAAACATTATCATACCTACACCTCTCACCTCCAAATTAAAGTATTAATGAACTGGGGTTGTTTCTTTTCCTCCTGACAATTTTAATGCTGTTTGACCTGGACACTTCTGGAAGCCTCAGAGTGGATAAATCTCATTTCTGTCATGTCAGCAAGCAGCAGGGACAGACATTGCACTCGTCAGAACAAGGCACTACTTGTGTCAAAAGGGAGGGAAATGAAGGCAGATTAACAGAGGACCACAAATACGGCCAAAGAATCCCAGGTACAAAATCACAGCAGTGAAAAAACCTCAGTAATCATTGACTTTTAAAATATATTGAACACCAAAATGCCAGTATTGGTCCCTCATTACTCGGGAGGCTGCTGTGAGCACAGAGCACTCCCAGCTCCAGCAGTGCTCCCTCCCAGCACTGCCCAAACTGATGCTCTGAATAATGCAAGAAATGACAGGAAACCAGACAGACCTGACAGCCAAAAAAACTCATTTCTGTATTAATTTCCAAGGCAATCCTGTCCCTCATTTGAATTTGGCAGCTCAGCTTTTGCCACGAAGCATGTAAATAATAAACACAGGCCTGCCTCTTCAAAAAAACCCCAAAGTAGAACTAAAAAAAAACCTATTTAGCAATGAAATGACAGCAGATCTTGTCAGGGCTGTGACACAGCCACCTTCCCTCATTTGTCACCTCCTGGGGCTGTGGGAGCTGCACGTCAGCAACCTCAGAGCCACCACAGAGGTGACTGAGCCACATGTGATTAGCAAAGATCAATATTGCTTTATAAAACAGGCCACCTGCAGGTCCCCTCCAGCCAAGAGGAATTAGGGAATGTGCATTTTTCCCAAGGAGGGAGAACAGAGAGCAGTTGAGCTCCTGCTCCCTGCCCGGGCTGGACACTGGATCCTGGAGCTGTGTCAGGCAGGGATTGTGTCCCCACTGCCACCTCAGTGCCAGCAGAGTCCTTACAGGATGTCCTGTGGTGTCCCTGCCCAGCCCTGCAGCAGATTTATAAACAGATGCTGCAAATCCATTTGTAGGAAAATGTTCTGGGGCAGGGCGAGGTGCTGATGTGGGCAGAGGGTCAGGACGTGGAAATCTCTGCAAGGATTCATCCCTGAGATTGAGCTGGAACAGAATCAGAGAATTCTGGGATGGTTTGTGTTGATTTTAAACATCATCCAGCTCCCCCTGCCACGGGCAGGGACACCTCCCACCATCCCAGGCTGCTCCAACCTGGCCTTGGACACTTCCAGGGCTGTGGCAGCCACAGCTCCTTTGGGCAATTTCCACAGGGTTCACAGGCAATTTCCACATTCTGAATCCAGAATAATGTCCTGCAATATAAAGAACAAGATCCTGGTGTGGATTTAAGGATCCATCCCCAAGCTGAGCCTTTGCACTCTTTGCCAAGAGGAACTGGAGTGTTCTTTGCAGCCTGAGCTGTCCCGGGGGATGTGCAGAGATGGGCTCTGCCTGATTCCATGGGAGCTCCTGGAAGAGCAGGAACACAGCCCAAGAACCCACCTGTGCTCCCCAAAACATAAATCCTCAACCAGATTGGGAAGAAGCAGCAGGAAAAGCCAGAAAGAGCCCACTCCATGGGTCCCCAACTTGGAAACACGGGGTATAAACAGGAATAAAAGACAAATAAAGCTACTAATTGCATTTTACAGCTTATAACTACCTATATCTATATTCAGGAAAAAACTCCTGCTTGTAAGACCCGGAGAGCTCAGGGGTCTTTGATCTCCAGCTGATGGGTTCAAAGCCAATTTCTGTTAACAGCCACTTAAAGCTCATTTCCATTCCAAAGCCATTAGGTACCGCAGACAGGGACAAGCTGTGACACGGAATTAGTGGCAGAGGTGAAAATTACCTTGGAAATACCGACAAAAATCAGACTGGCACTACATTGTTCCTAAGTGGGTAATTCAAGTTTATCATCTCTGCGGAGGGTGTGCCATGGAACGAGAGTCTTTTGATGCTCTGGAGATGAAAAGAAATTAAAACTTAATTCCTGGAAATGTGGGGAGTTTCTGCCATGAGTGGGGACACGTATTTCAGTTATTTCCAAGGGACTAAGTGAAGGAATCAGTGCACATTATCCTTGTTTTGGTGGTAAGTTACATCCAATTCCTAATCAATGCCGTTTGTTTTGCCAGCTTTAATACAGGCACCTTGTACCGTGCCCTGGGTTATGTTCTGCTGGAAGTTCCTCAGTTTTGTACTGTGCAGGGAGGAATTCTGATGAAGATCTTTTGCCTGTTATCACTTGTCTGCTTTATAAAGAATTTATTTTTACAAACAGACCCGATTTGCCATCACTGGAACTTGAGGGACAAAGTGATTCCTTAAATTTAAACTTTTGCCAAAATCTGAGGTTAAGGAAGGATTTACCTCTATTTAAACTCCTTTCTGTGACTCCTTTCTGTGAAGGAGTTTAAATACACAAATGAGTCCTTTCTGCCCCTCAGACACAGCAAAAGGGCTTCTTTAACAAACTTTGTCTGGAGTTTATTCTTCCTGTGACAGCTGGAAAGCTGGAAAAGGACCTGGGGGTGCTGCAAATGAGCCCAGGTGGGCAAAAAGGCCAAGGGCAGCTGGGCTGTGCCAGCCCCAGCGCAGCCACAGGAGCAGGGCAGTGACCACCCCTTGTCCTGGGCACTGCTGAGGCCACTCCTCAGATTCTGGATCAGTTTTGGGCCCCTCACTGTTGAGAAATTTTTGCAGGAGAACGGACACTGGGATGCACAACCCAGCTTTCCCAGCACTGAATCAAGCTGAATAAAGGATATGCTATCTTTGATAACACCACGGAGGAGAGAAAAAGAAACAACCCAAGGATGAGAAATAAGGATGTATTGACTGCAGCACAAAAGAAATATAGTTTAGGAATCACTGAGACAATAGGGTAGTTCAGCAATATGAAAGAAGTATAGTTTAGGAACTGCTGAAACAATAATTTAGTTCAAAAAGGATTGATACATTATGCTGAACAAAAGGATGAGAAATGCTGAAAGATGGAGAATAGCAGCCACAGCAAGTGTCCAATCAGAAGTTCAGACACAACATGCTAACAGCAGCAAGCATCCAATCATTAAACTTCTTTTTGGCCAAACGATGTTCAAATCATCACCTATTCAGAACTGAAAATGCTACATAAGTGTATATTTTGCTCATAATAAATGGCTTCACATGATCACTTTGATCGTTGGGTGATGTCCCGTTCTTTCACCTCCACACCTCACTCCAAAAACAAAACTTTGAGGAGCTGGAGTTTGTCCAGAGCTGGCGAGGCCACGGCACATCTCAGACTGCACAAGTGCAGCCTCAGCAGCTCTGCCTGCCCTGCCCCTCAGGCTCTGCTCTGTTCACAGAAAAACCTCTCTGCCCTCTGCTGATTTATTTTCAACCACCAAAAAAAAATCGCTCCCAAAGCGAGCAGGGACAGGAATCCTGTGCTGTGAAGAATGGGAGGCACGGGGAAGGCAGGACTGGAGCACACACGGCGTGTCTGGGGCCACCAGGGTGCTGGCAGAGGGACTGGGTGGCATCCCTGGGGATCCAGAAGTCACTTCCTAGAGCTGGATTTATGTTCCTCCACACAAATACAGATTATTTGGGGCAGAGGGGCAGATTTCAGAGCTGGGAACTCCAGTCCCAGGAATTTTATCTGTGGGCTGTGACAGTGTTCTGTGACCTGGAGTGCCCTGAGAATTAGCTAAAGAAAAAGAAAAAGGGGGGGGGGGGGAGGGGGGGGGAAAAGA
>VXAC01003993.1:103552-212964 GCA_013399225.1 Rhipidura dahli
AAAAATGAGGGGGGGGGGGGGGGGGAAGGGAGGGGAAAAGAAAAAGGTAAATAAAAGGATGCAGCAGCCCATAAATTGTTGTTAAATTACAAAGATCCACCTTAAACAGATATTTTTGTCCATAAAACTGTAACACAAATGGGAACAAAACAACTCCTTGTCAACTCTCTGTGTTTCCAGCAGGATGCTGTGGTGCTCTGCTCACTGCCCTGCACTAATGAGCCACTTTATTAATTCCTGGAGTACATGGAAGTGACCATCCCACTGACAAAGATGAAACATGACTCACAGGAGTGGCTGCTGACAGAGGACAGGACTTCATTATGAAATTAGGGAAAACAATGGCATAAATCAGAGGAAATGCAATTTCCCTTTGCTGCTCATGCCTGGAGGCACATTTCACCTTTCTGTGGAAATATTTTCAGCAGCAGGATCAAGATCTGGATTTTCTCATTCCCAAAAATGTTTTTTCCCATGGTGTTCTTGGACACAAAGAGGGGAGTGAATCTGGTGGAAGGGATTTACATTGGAGGGATGATTTTTGTGCTGCTCAGCACTCGCAGGTCATGCAGCTCTCTCCACCATCCTCCATCTCAAGGTGATGATAAACAAATATAAATAATAGCTGGTGCCCAAGCTAAGAAATGATGATTAATTCTATCACACTAAAAATGACTACAAATGCTAATTATTATTTTAAGTTTCTCTTGGAATAAACTTTATTAACGATTTCTTCCTCCGCACACAAATTTTTACAACTCTCCCACTGTAATTAAATTAGCATTGTTTATGCTTTGGAGTATTTAAAGTCTGAAATTACGGGCAATAGCTGTAAAATAAAGTGATAATTAATGATAATAACTCATTCCTGCTGAAACTGGGCTGATGCTTTTGCAGTTACGACACTTTTTATTCCCAACAGGTACTTTATGGTACTTGAAATTACTGAGCAATTCTCCTGAGCTCATTTTTACCGCCAGGCAAAAACTTTCAGGAGTGGAGGGGAAGGATTTGGTGCTCACCTCTGGACTGGTGGAGCTTCTGGTCATTCCTGGATGCTCTCCCAGAGACACTGGGACACAGCAGAGAAGCAGATTTGACTTGTTTGGACCCCGGAGACCTTGGAGGGTGGATTTATCACGGAATCCTGGAGTGGTTTGTGTTGGAAGGGACCCCAAAGCCCACCCAGTGCCACCCCTGCCATGCCCAGGGACACCTCTCACTGTCCCAGGGTGCTCCAGCTTGGCCTGGGACACTGCCAGGGATCCAGGGACAGCCCCAGCTGCTCTGGGAATTTTATGTTGTGTGATGCTCCTGATCCCCTGGGGTTTCACCCTTTGCCCTGGGAGAGTTCTGGTCATTCCCAGCCAAGCCCAGAACTTCTCTGAAAAAAACTTCAGTCAACAACAACAATACCAAAAGTTGATGGGAAGTACAAGCCCAAATCCTCCTTGTTGTAAAAGCTGGTGCAGCACCTAAATTTTCTCAGGTTTTCTGTGGTTTAGCATGGAACAAAGCTTTAAATCACAGCGACTACAGTAGAATTGCTTTTGCTTTTGAAAAAATGGGGCCTCATGCACCACGAAGCTGAGGGCAAGGGATCAGCGTGGCAGCAGCAGCAGCTGAGGGATGGCTTCAGGGAAAAACTATTAATTCTTCAAGCTCCACATTCCCAAAAATCAGAGGACTCAAAGATTGTTTGGCTCTGGCACAGGGTGTCCAGAGGAGCTGTGGCTGCTCCTGCATCCCTGGAAGTGTCCAAGGTCAGGTTGGAGCACCCTGGGACAGTGGGAGGCATCTTTGCCCAGGGCAGGGGTGGCACTGGATGGGATTTAAGGTCCCTTCCCACCCAAAACATTTCAGGATTTTAAATGATCCATTTCTCTGTTTTGATAGAGATCTCATGATATGGAGAGTAAAGAAGTTACCCCTTGAAAAGAGAAGGAATCTCAGCCCTTGGGGTGTTTGTGCTCCCAGCTTTGGCCCTACACCCTCAGAAATAAACAAACCCTTCTTCAAAATAAGTGCTGACTACCTGGAAAGGTGGAATTAGTTTATCCAACACCAAGATCAAAACTTACATAGAGAATTTTCTCCAGAATTTCAAATTCCAAGACTGCTAATGAGGCCCTCATATGAGATGGTGATTTTCCTCAGGTGTCAGGAAAATTAATCCACCAACACCAGAGGTTTATGTCCAAAAAGGAGACAGAGGAGTCCTGTAACTTTATTTGAATAAAGGGAGAGGCCATGGGGCATTTCCCCTGGGGTCTCTCAAGCTGTTGGAGGGCGCAGCCTCCTTTTTATCCCAATTTCCCATCCACATTTCCCTCTCTCTTTCCCACTGGCTGAGGTACTCGAGAGGTACAGACTCCCCAAATCCCCAATACAGACCCCTTCCAATGGGTACCCCCTGTTTCTTTTCCTATGGAATTTATGATTCTTCCCATTACCAGGATCCAGCATTTACCTATCAGCAGACCCACACTTTGTTAAAACAAATCTCTCTCATTCCTTTCACAGGTGATGTAACTCCGTGGAGTTTCAAATGAGTTTGAAAGGAGTTCAATGAGCTGGTTTGTCATAACACCAAAACTGATACAAAACCACCCAAATACGACTTTGTCAGCTCTGCTTTCTGTTCCCATCCCCTGAGCTGAGAACTGCTCCATGGGGAGCTCCCATACATTGGTTTTTTTAGGTGACAAGTGTCTCCAATCCCCCCAACTCCCACAAGCAGCTGAGCACCCATGGGAGAGCAGGAAACCACCAGCATTGGGGAAAGGAAACAAAGTGGGAAGAGAAGTTTCCGAAATGGGATCAGTTCTGACACCCAGCAGTGTGATTTGTGTTGGCCAGACAGCCCCAGGCAGCCTTGGAAAGGCTTCACCCAACACAGGCACCATTGACTGCCTGGAGGCTTTTAGGGGTCCTGTTTGGTCCTGGACGGTCAGGACAGACACGAGAGTTCTCTGGAGTCAGTTCTTAGAGCAGGAGCTTTGTTGTTAAAGTGTGTGGGTGTGAGAGACCTGCCAGGGGCTGCCAGACACAGCCCAGAGCAGGGCAGAGAAGAGAGAGAGGGGGAGGGAGAGGGACCAAGGCCCAGGGAAAGGGCGAGCGCTGAGAGCGCAGAGGGTGCAGAAAGTAAAGAATGCAGAGAGTAAAGAGGGTAAAGAGAGTTTGGTTGCCATTTACAATACAATAAATCACCTTCCGTGTTGAATATTCTGATTTTCCTTAACCAATCTAGAACTAGCTACACATTTACATACAGCCTATAAGAATCATGGCATTACCCTACAGAGTTATATTTTAAACCCTAAAAACTGCTTTTTTGGACCCTCTGCTGGACAGGCAGGGTCTGCTCTGCCCCTTGGACCTTTCTGCAAGCAGAGGGGATTGTTTCACCAAGAGGGGATCACCTCCAGCCGGCCGTGCCATTGTTTTCCAGTTGTTCAGTGACTGGGCTTTGGTATCTCAAAGCTTCTCTTCATTTCAGTCTCGCTCATGGTTTCCATGTTCTCAGCATCTTTTGCCAAGTGATCAGATTTATAAGGCTTTCCTATTTCATCTTCCCCAACAATTGCCCAAACAGAGCAGATGGATGCAGGGAAGGTCCCCTCATGGAAAGTGAGAATTAATTGCTGATTACAGAGCCCAGAGCCAGGGCGGCAGAGCCGGAGGCGCTGGGCTCAGTGGCTGTTCAGTCAGCCAGGAATCTGTGCTGGTCCTCCTCCACAAGAAGGATTTAAATCCAATTAAACTCCCCATTTTGCTGGCAGTGGCCG
The DNA here is from genome assembly GCA_013399225.1 of Rhipidura dahli. NCBI lineage: Eukaryota > Metazoa > Chordata > Aves > Passeriformes > Rhipiduridae > Rhipidura > Rhipidura dahli. The sequence goes on from VXAC01003993.1 coordinate 107,341, forward strand.
TGTATTTCCAGTACTCTCCTCGCCGTGGCATCTCAGCCCCTGTTCCAGGAAACCTCTCCAAGCACAGCCCGGTCACTCTGTGTCCCTCCAGCCAATTCTTTTAGGAGCTGTTTGAGATCTCTACTTTTGCAAAAGTAGTTTCTTGGCTACTAACAGAGGCCTGAGGAGACATCCCTCCAGACCAGAGCATAGATCTTCTCTCTGACACCCCTGAACTTTTTGTCGTTGGTTGCAAGGTTCTGCAGGCTCAGGAGAGAGGAAGAATTCCAACCTTTATGCACCAAGGGAGGAACATTTTAAGCTGCTGCTGCCACCTTGCTTCTCAGCTGGACACACAGAACTGGTCAGGTTGTTGGAAATGAGGCAAGGTTTAAAATATTTTAATGTAACTTTAGTCAGGGGGTTTTGTTTGCCCTTTGCCCAGGGGAAAAAGCACTGAAGTTTCTTTTCAGGGGTCTGTTTCACCACTCGGGGCCTGATCGAACATCCCCACAGTCTGGGGTAGCACAGAGATGCACAAAAGGCAACAACCATCAGCGACCACTAATGAACATCAGCTCCAAACATCACCCCTGGCATGGTCCGAGACACCTGGTCTGGGAAAAGACAGATAAGAGAACAAAGAACGAGAGCCTAATTAACATCAATTAAATTGGGATCGATAACCAAATACTAAGAACTGTGTAACTTGGGACCAATGAACACCAAATTAATGAATCTCGGTGGGGTTTGACTGTGTAAGCTGGGGAAGTTCGGGTAAAAGTCACGTGTGATGGGAGGATTTTCTCTGCACAACGCAGGCAGTGAATGTGTGGATGAAATGATTTCTGTTGCACATCCTGAGCAGAACAACACCCTGGCCAGAATAAAGTAATGCCTTGGTTCTCTAACACTAAAAATGTGTTGTTGGAGAGTTTTTGTTTTTCCCCCAGTTTTGGGGACAAAGTGGCCACAGCAGCTGTGCCTTTGCCTGTGTGATAAACGGATGGATTGTCAATGTTGGCTTTTGTATATAAGAAGACAACAGTCATGTGTAAGAATGTACCAAGTAGGATTTACGTTGAGTAAGAGTGTACTAAGTAGAATTTATGCTAAGTGAGAAAAGCATAAATGAGCGAAATGTAACCCCAAAATAGTTGCAATAAATTGAAATACATAGCAATAAATGTCTTTTTTTAGTCGATTAGCCAAAACCAGAATAAATAAACTGTGTCTACCCTAAGAGGCCCTTTATCTCGCCCAAGATTCACACCTCCAGAAGGCGATGCCGGCTAATGAATTACTAGGGAAAGGGAGGACACCGACATGGCATTGAAGAAACCCAGAAAGGGGCCTGGGGCGTCTAAATGCCTGGACTGGGCTGAGTGAAGTGTAAATTACTGCACGTGTAACAACTTGAAAAAGGCATTTAAGGCCTTTGAAAAGTGAATAACCTCACACCTCTGGCTGATTGATAAGAGTCCACAGCGCTGTGTCTTTTCTGCCTTTGTTCTACCAATAAATACTATTTGTATCCTGATAAAATCCCACTCTCTTTTAACTCATTTTCTTCACCTGGCTGGCAGAGGGAACATCTGTGCGAGGAGCACAAACAGCCCCGGGCATTTTTGGGGTGCCCTGCAGCAGGGAGAGACACCAAACCCAGGGTTAACACCCCCCGGGACATCAGGAGGTGCAGGAACATCTGGGATGCTGCAGCTGTGCTGCTCGCAGGACTGGGGGGCTGCTCTGTGCCAGGAGAAGCCCCGGTGCTGATCGATCCCCCAGCCAGCCACCACTTCCCCCTTATCAAATCCCACCCTGGCTTGCTGCATTTGTCTCAAGTGGGCGAACAGAGCTGGTATTTGAATCTATTTCAGCCCATTTTGGCTGCAGACAGTTTAAAGGAAGGGCAGGTAAACAACAGGCACTCGACCTGGTGTCTCAGGGCAGAGATCCTGGAGGTGAATAAAGGGCTTTAATCTCATCAGCCTGCAGCTCCAGGAGGCCCAGGGGGAATAAACCTGCCAGGTGTTCCCTCTCACTCCTGCTTTGCTCCTCTGCTGGTGGAAATCCCATCAGTGCCTCAGCACAGGGTCCTCTCACAAACACCACTTTAACTGGGCCCCTTTGTGTCACAGAGTATCCTGAACTGGAAGGGACCCACATGGATCATCAAATTCCAGCTCCTGATGGGCAAAGGGGAGCTTGTGTCCGGGTCAGCTCCCCCCCAGTACCCATCAAGGTCCAGCAGAAGGGCAGGATCCTCTCCCCAAACTCCCTGCAAGCTCCTGTTTGCACAAAGCACCCCCAAACTCCTCTCTCTGCCTGTAGGACAATGCCTGTAAAACACAGACAATTCCAGATGGCTTCCTGTGTGCAGCTGCTGAAGGTGCTGGGATTGCAGAGGGCGAATAAATGTGTTGTTTATCTGCAGAGGAGGCACAGAATGAGCTGCACTGGTCCCAGTTTGCCCAGGCTGTGCCTGCCAAGGTGTTGTCCCTCATCCAGGCCTGGGCTGAATTCCAGCCAGCCATGGGAGGGAGAATGGATGGGGCTGCCTCCAGTCCCTGGAGCCACACAATCCCCCTGCTTTATGAGCTGTGAAATGTGGACTTCTGCCTGGTGGGCAGGAGATACATCCCAGAGATGAGATCCCCAGCCCTGGCACCAGCGGGGTCCCTGCCAAGGGACATTTCTGGGGGCTCAGGAGGGGCTGCAGGGCTGGGACAGGGACACAGACAGCACACGGCTCCTCTGCCAGCAGGGATGGAGGGAAACGTTTCCTGGCGTTGCTTCTGCTCATCAGATGGGAGCAGTAACTGGGGTTTTAAAATTATTTTTTAACTGCCCAACTAAAAATTTGATGCAGGGCAATCGTGGAACAATATTATTTATACCTGGTGTCATTCTAAATGTTCAAAAGATTGGCAAAGCTCTAAACCACACATAAATGTTGTTGTACTCCTCAAATCTACAGCATAACCCTAGCACTGGATAAATTTTTGCCTTTTAGCACTTTCCTCCTCAAACCTTTGAAAATTTCATGCCACTTCTACACAAATTTTACCAGCTGGCTGCACAGAAATCAACCTCCAGAGCAGAACAAACCCCAAGTATTTGCCTTCAGTTGTCTCCCTTTCCAGAGACAGTGGGGAGAAATGACATTATCAAACCTCCTCATTTTCCTGCCTCCTTATCTCACAGAAACAAAAGGAATTGAATATTCTCAGCCGGGAGAACCCTGAACTAAATTACTGGGAGTGGAAAGAGACAGAAATAAAAGGCTGGAATGTAAAGATACAAAGAAAAGCCTGTCCAGACATATGATTTTTTTTTCAGGTTCTTTGTCTCAGAAGAACAAGTTTTGGGCCAAAGTATGAAATCCACACTGGGCAAGGAATCAGCTTTTACCTGGCTGAGCCTTTGGAAAACTGAGCTGTCCAGAGGAAACCCTCACCAAAGGTTTGAATCACTTGAGAATTCATCATATCCCACCTCAGGACAAATTCTGTGTGCTCCAGCAGGAGCTCTGAGGGTAGAATTCATTGCTGGAAGTGTTTCCCAACCGGGGGCTGGAGGTTCCCTGGAAAATCCAAGCTGCAGTTCAGGAAAGCACTGCAAACTCACAGGAACAGCTGTCCCTGATCCAACCCACGCAGTGAGAATTTAACAGCCTTGGGACAAACGGAGAGGAATTCACGTGCCAAGGGCACATCAAGAGCACCTGATGGAAGCAGGGACATGTCCAAGTCCCAGCCCTCCTGCACCTGCCTGCTTTGGGAGCCAAACATCCCATAAATGCTGTGGGTTCAGGGCCAGAACCACGGGATTGACTTCCATGTGTCCCCAGCTGGGCTCTGACATCAAAAAAAAGTCAAAGCAGTTTTAAATAGAGGATTTTTACAAGGGATGGAGGGACAGGACAAGGGGCAATGCCTTCCCACTGCCAGAGGGCAGGGTTAGATGGGATATTGTGGAGGAATTCTCAGGGTGAGAGTGGTGAGGGGCTGGGATGGAATTCCCAGAGCAGCTGTGGCTGCCCCTGGATCCCTGGAAGTGCCCAAGGCCAGGCTGGGATACTGGAAGGTGTCCCTGCCCATGGCAGGGGTTGAAATGGAGTCATCTTTTAGGTTCTTCTAACCCAACCCATTCCATGGTTCCACCAGCACCTTTCCTCCTCCTTTTTCTTACACTAAGTGGCATCACGAACCCTTCGTAAATAAAAGATTCCCCAACTTTCAAGCTTTGGGTATAAAGCCTGAGATAAATATTAATTCCCAAGGAAGCTGCCTTCCACAAGTATTAACTCCCCTTTTTAACATGAAGAGCTTCATCCTTTCCATGGAAAGCAAACAAAAAAAGTGACAAAAATGACAGGATGGGAAGGGATTACCTGGAGCACATCTGCACACCCTGCACCAGCTTGGTTATTAATTCCACAAAATTGCAAGGAAACTTGGGAATAGCTTCCTCTGAATGGGAAACCTGGACTCAGGCACAGCAAGCAGAAACTTGGCTGACATAGCAGCAGCAGTTGGGTGTTATGGGTTACCCACAAGGGGTCCTTCAGCTCAAACCCAAACTGAAAATTGCTTCTTCCAGTCTCTGCTGCATTTTATTTCCACTCCAGGAAACATCAAGAGTTCAGGAGCTGTTTTCCTGCTGCTCCAGGAGAAGCCTGTGCTGGGGCTGTGACTAATTCAGGGATGCTCCATGCCCTGCTTTGCTGCTCCCTGACCACCCCTGGTGTGTCCCCACAGCTCCTGCTCTTTGATCAGGATCCCAAATTCATCAGGGAGTGAGTCAGCACCTGCTCCAGCCCCAGGCAAGAGGCTGAAGGTTCTTGCTTGATGATAACCAGACCAAAATCAGCTGAAATATTCAGCTTATTGATAACCAGACTGGAAATGAGCTGAAATGTTCTGCTTATTGATAACCAGACTGAAATGGGCTCACAGTAAAACATAAGGAGCTGAAAAAAATCACAACTCATCAAAATGTGTGGATGTGGCACTGAGGGGGGTTTGGGGGTGGATTTGGCAGTTTGATGGTTGGACTCAATGATCTCAAGGGGTTTTTTTTCCAGCCTAAAAAATTCTAGGATTCTAAGAAGTCAAACTAAAGAGACTCAGCTTAATTCTTGTGCTCTCTGCCTGCCCAAGGTCGTGACAATTCATCCCAAAGACGATGACACCACTGATCCAGAAGCTTCCCAGCTTTGCCACCAGCGGCCACAGCAACACTTCCAAGGCTTGGATTCCTCATCCAGCCAGGCCTGTTGCTCTCCAGTGACCTTGACAGCCTTGGGGAGCAGCTCTGGAGGAGGACAGGACGCGGAGATTTAGTGCTGAGCAGCCACTGCAGCCGTGGGCAGGCAATTACAGCTCCCACAAATGGCACTGAGCACATCAGTGCAGCAGGGCACTGATCCAGCAAAGCAATTAAGCACGTGCTTAACTTTAAGAGCTCCTTCCTCCCAGGCCTGATCCTGCATCACTTTAGAGGGAGAGGAAAAATTCCAGCGAGGAAAAGCTCTTTGAGGTGCCCCGATGAGCAGGAAGGAGCGTGAGGTGACTCAGAGTGGAGGAAGTTGTCACAACGCTCTCCCAGTTGTTTACAGTTCAGCCTGCAAATCCCTCATCCCGACCAGGAGGAATCAATAGAAAACTCCTGCCCATGGCAGCAGATCAAAGGACTACAGGAACTGCAGGAAAAGCATGTCTTTAACTGGCATTGGAGCAGCTCAGCAGCTCCTAAACACGACCGATGTGCGATGTTAGAAACAACGCTCTGGTTTTGCTGTGTGAACCTTTGCTGGAGACACTCAGCTTCAGAATTCACCTGGCAGATTCTGGTGTGAGTGCACCAAAGTGTCCCTGTGTCTGCTGAAATGCCTGATGGATGGGTTCTGAGAATTTCAGCATTTGGAAGGGAAATTTCTTGTAGCAAAGGGTTTATGAATGGGATCGGCACTAAGAGTAGAGACAGATTGAGGTTAAATAGCACAAACTTGGGCTATTTAATGGGATCTGAAAGTAAAAGGGTGATGAGGGGAAAAGTGCTGATCTCACATTTAGTTTACTTAACACCAAGTCAGCCTCACAAATTCCAGCCTAAAATTTCTAATTCCGCTGTTTATTAATAATAAACTGTCCATGTAAATATTCCCTATTTAAGCGTTTCTCTGATTCAGAATGGCTCAAGCGTGATTTATCACATAGATCTCTGATTACCAATTGCTCATAATTATTTGTTGTCACCACTAATTGCAGCAGTGACAACGAGCAATGTGTTGCCTGAGTTGTGATCCTGAAGCCGAAACTGGGAACAGCAGCAAGTATGGAATTAATAATAGAAAATAAAAATGTTCTGTACCATAAGCGCCTTGGGGCAGGTTCACCTCATGCTAACACTCAGTATTAATTCATCAAGCAGAGTTCTGGTCTCTTGAAACTTGGAATTTGGCTCAGGATTAGGTCTTAGAAGGCAGGGATTTGGTCATGGCAGAGCAGGACTGAATTTATTCATCACAAAGTCCCTACAAATGCTGCTTCCTCCTCTTCATCCTTCCCCCATTTCAGTTCCTTGGATAAGAGAGGCTTCCAGGAAGTGATTATTCTTTTCTGGAAGAAGATCCAGTTTTGGGGATGCTCTGCTTAATGCACCAGGAGTTATTTCCCTGGTGTGACACGCTGGGACCACCTCCACTGCCCCAAAACCACAGGACAAGTTTTGAGTGCAGATCTATGAAATGAAGGCCTAATTGAGTTCATTTCTGACAGTAGAGGTAGAAACTTTGGGGTGTTTCCACTGGTGATAAACAACTTTGCAAAGTCACTATGAAATTATTACCAAAACAGTGCCAAGGCTCCTTGTCCTGCCATCCCTCCCTGATTCCAACCCTTCCAAACAACTGCTTCATTAACCTGAGAGCCAGGAGAGCTGAACAGGGAAACACTGTCAGCCTGTACACCTGTAACACCAAAACAGAATAAAAACCCCTCCTCAGGCTCTGCTTTGGCAGGGAATCACTGGAGGAGATGCAAGGGGAGGCTGAGGAGCACAAATCCCATCCCTGGAGCTCCCAGAGAGTCCCAGACGCAGCAGCACATCCAAGTGAGGCCACTGGGCTCCAAGGATTTGTTGGCATGAGCCAAATCCTAATTGCTCCTGGGCTCGTTATCCATGTCCTCCTGCCCCCAGCAGCAGGGAACTCCATCCCTGTCCTTGCCAGACCTTTGGGATATAAAACACAGACACACTCGGAGGCTTTATTTTCTCCTTGGAGAATTTATGTTCCGTTACATTCCATTACGGGCTTTTTCTTCAGCTGCACATTTAAATGATGTTGAATCAGTGATGATTAAACTGAGCCCCTTTTTATTCAGCAAGGTTGTGATCTTTGATCCCCAAATGCCTCTCACTGTGAGCCAAAGCCTTTTATAATGCTGGTAAATTATTACTTTCATGCCCTGAGTTTTAATTAAATATTTGGAGTCAGCAGGTGTCAAATCACAGCTCCCACATCAGCTACAATTTCTACATGACACTGTACCTTTCAAAAGCCAGGAACCAAACATCCTGAAAATAAAACAAATTCATTATTATGTCCATTTGTGATTCCAGAAATGGCTTTTTATTTCATTTTCTGTCCAGAAGGGCCTGACCACTGGAACACATCAACTCACGATGCTGCTGTGCTGCACTTTTGATTTGCTGATGATATTCTGAAACAAACACTTCTCAATTTGTAAATTTTCTGCAAAACACTTTCCTGCAGCCATCCATTAATCAAAGGAAGTTGCAGCAGGTTTTTTTTTTTTTTTAGCAGTTTTACATATCCCCAGGGGTTTCAGGCAAAGAAACTGTGCCTGGAATCACACACACAAATGGCATTTCTTCTTCCAACCCTTTAGAAAACCATATGCCATTCCCGGGCTGCTGCAGTGCAGGGAGGGAAGGCAGCAAGAGTCATTTTCAAATATTAAAACAAAACTATAAAAGCCAATTTTCAGCAGGGAGAGCAAATAGAAGTTTGCTATTGCCACATGGCTGAGTTTCTTTACACTGTGTGCTGCATAAAGTGGAAAACAATTCTACCTTTATAAGTCGGATAATGGACTAACTATAATTTGCTAATTAAACTCATCAAGTTGCCCTACACGCCAAGTTAGGCAAAAGTGTGACAAACATCCAAACTTGTCCTTGTCCTCTCTTTGCTCTGCTGCTCATGGAGACAGAGGAAAACCTCCTCTCCCACCCTTTGTGCAGAGAATATTTAGGAGGGACTCTCCTACTGGAAAACCCCATCCGGTAAATATTGGGTGATCAGGGGTGGATTGGGTTGGACTGGGGGAATTCGCCATAAATATTTGTTAATCACTTACTTTTCATAAACCACAGCTGCAAAATAAAGCTCATGTGTCCAGGGACAAAGGTCACCCAGCAGGAGCAGCAAACCCGGAGCTGCTGGGAGTCCCTCGGTGCAGTTGTCTTTGCCCACTGTCAGGGAGGAGCTGGGTGGGAGTGACACTTACCTGGGACTCAGAACGCTGGAATTAAATCCCTTGGAAATAATTATGTCTCTTTGGGAAAAACCCAAAGTGCGTCAGCCAGTGTGTGCCAGTTTGGCCAAATTACACCCACCTCTCCCCCACCAGGTTTGGGAAAAAAGAAATTTTTACTCAGAGAAAAGTGAAAGAGATAAAAACCCAATTTATTTAACAAACACACAGGGAAAGGATAATAATGGTAAATAATAAAATCTCTCGCTGTGGAGAGAAACCTGGGAAGATTTCAGAGTCCTGCTGGAGGTGGGGTCTCTCTCAGAGGTGGGTTGGTGTGGGGCCCCCCCAGGCCTCAGAAGAAAATTCTCCCGGTGTGTTCTGGATGGTGTTGGAACAGTCCAGAAGAGAAGAAGAAAAGAAAATAAAAACCAAAAGTCCCGGGAAAACTCAGGAATGTGTTGTGACTCAGCAACTTCCAACAGCCTTTAAGTGCAGAAATTCCAAAACGTGGACACTTGGACTTGGTTTAACATTTTCAAGTTCAGGCTCTGTTTTCCCTTCAGCCCCTGACTTTCGTAGGGAATTTCAAAGTGTGCATCATAAATCCCCTCTTTGCCAGAGCTCTGACACATCCCGGGATACAAACGGGAGCAGGGAGGGATTCCTGCCCTCCCTCAGTGCCTGAGGGAAAGTGGAGACGATTTCTAAGGATGAGCAGACACAGAGGTGCCTCCAATTCTTAGCAGGGGAGATGGGGCTCCTGAAATCCCCATTTGGAATTAGGCATTCGTGGCACAAAGCGAGAAACGCAGAGCAAAGAGCCAAGAAACTGAAAAAGAGAATGTTACAATCAGTTACAATAAATGGATCTTCCTTTCTGGGAAAGACCTGAGAAAGGGCAGAAGCAGATTTAAAACAGAAGAAAAGGAAGAGGAAAAAAAAAAAAAAAAAGAAACATTCTCTAAGGTTTTTTACACCCAAGGAAAGGTTTCAAATCCGATGCAGTTATTTGCTCAAATGAAATTAAAGACAAGATTTAATAAAGTTGGACAGGAGCTCATTTCCCACTCCCAGGCTCCTGTGCCAACCTCAGATTGCACTGAACAACACCCTGGGTTTGTGAGGAAATATTTACAACCCTTCCTGGGTGGAAAACAGCCTTAGCAAGACATAAATTGCCTGGTTTGAAGATACAAAGAGCAAACAGAGAGTGGGGAGCTCGATCTGTTTTTCTCTCAGCTGAGCTGTTGTGTTCTGGTTTTATATTTGATCCCAGAAATTCCACCCCCCAGATTTCAACAGGTAAATTTTTTCTTTTCTAAGGGTTTTTTCCCAGGGCAAAATTCACATTTCAGGATGTCTTATTTTGGACACCTCATCCTTCTTCCTGAAAGGATTAAAGGGAAAATCATCCCTGAGCACTGGAACTGAGCCCTGTCAGGTGTCAGAGCTACAAGGCAGCTTTTTCTATATTTTTCTGTATTTTCCCCTCCAATTCCTGGATGCCTGAATGCTTTCACTTGGCTTTCACCCCCACTCAGAGAAAGCAGAGCATTGTAACAACCAGCAGGTACATCAAGATGTGACAAAACCCTTCTTCAAAAGACATGAGTGCACTTCAATTAACTCACGGATTTTGCTGCACTAATTGTTCCCATTATGTTAATATCATAATTGTTGCCATTTTCTTACATAATCCTGCTCCTCCTCACAGAAAAGGAGAGGAAGGAAGCTTGAACATGCCCTAAGAAGTTCTCAAGGCAGAGAACAGGGGGTACAGTTAATCTGGGAGCAGCTTTTGCCAGAGTCAGATGGAGCAACTCAAGTCATTAATTCTTTGTAAAGCTCAGGAAGCCAAGCTTTTAAATCATAATTAACCAATACTCCCCCACCAAAAATGGCCTGTCAAGAGTAGACATTCTGAACAGACATTACAAAGAATTTTTCTGCAATGGGATTGCTAATGGGTGAGTAACTGGGCAGGTTGCTTGATAGGAGAGTGCTGGTTATTAACAGGATTTGTACCAGCACAAGGTTTGGGAAGACAGTCTGGTTAATGATCCCTTCTCAGAGCTGGGGGACAGGCAAAGGTGCTGTGCACATCCTGCTGGCTGCTTCTCTTTTGAATTTTTTCTCCTCTCCTCTCCTCTCCTCTGTAATTGCACAGTGAGATCCTCATATGCAATTGGAATGAGTTATTCAGGACCTGGGAATGTTATGAACTAATATTAAAGTGAATCATCCCCTTTGCTTCACAGGGTGCTGGAGAAGCCAGGACACAGGGACACAAATTTTACACAAATGCAGAGGTGATTTCAGCAGCCTGTAACTGTTCCTTCTCTGTGTTCTCACTCTGCTTTAATGCAACAGGGCTCTGCCACCCTGGAGTTGCAGCAAATATTAAAATTCTTGTCATGGTCACATCTGAGAGACATTTCCCACTGGCATTTCTGCTCAGCTCTCCCAGTTTGGTTGAAGAGATCCTTTCCAAGTGGGCACCTGTGTCTTACATATTCCTTCTGGAGCAGCACCTTTTGATAGATTTTCCCCCTCAAAAATTCCACAGGAATGTAAAAAAGGAAAAAAAAAAAAAAACCAAAAAAAAAAACCCCAACCCCAAAACAAAGAAAGAAGACAGAGATGAACTCTGCTTGAGAAGGATTCAATGGGTCCTGAATCCATGAAGGGACCTGGGCAGGAGCTCTGCTCAAGGAGCAGCAGTTGGGAGCTCAATGAATGCAGGAGGAATGTTGTTCACACAAATGCCTCAGAGATGTTTCTTTCAGCTCAACCTGAACTTTTTGATGGCTCCATGAGGTCTCTGCCAGCCCAGGAATTCAGCTCAGGCAGGGCACGCACAGGGAGTGAAAATGAACCCTCTGAACGTTACCTGGAGTAAAGCAGGGCACATCTGACTCGAGGGAAATGTTCCTCCTGGCATCATCCTCCTGCCTCTGGTGCTAATAAACCATAATTCCAAAGGACTTGTAAGCTGTGTAAATAATGAGTGACCTCCCATTAAGGGCTGCTAAATGAATGAGCTGGGCTGCAGTTCCCACTGCAGGACCATTGATGGAGAGTGTCTGATTGTGGTCTATTCTGAGGGTGATTTACATCATCCTGGCACCGTAAAGGGGAATTAAGTGAACATAAATGTGATCTATGCCCACTTTAAGAATCCCTTCCTGCCTGGGTGTTGAATAAAGGGAGCTTACTGTAAATAAGGCTGAGAAAAATGACATTCTGTTGCTGTTTTGGCAAGAGAATGAAGCTCAGTAATCCTCAGGGGGTGAGGGCTGGAGCAGAGGCATTTCAGCTCACGGCCTGAGAAAGGGGACAGAAGCCTCACAAAGTATTGGGACAAGAAATTCAACTCTCTTTAGCCAGGTGACTGAAAAGCAGCTCCTGATGCATTTCCTGCTTAGGAAAATGAAAGCTGGGAAGGAGGAATCCAACACCAGGGAGGATTCTGGTAGCACGAAGCTGAATTTCATGGCCAGAAAGTCACATCTGTGCAACAGCAACAAAAAAGTTCCCCCATGGTAAAAGTTAAGAAATAAAAGCAACCAAAAATTCCCCCCAGTGAAAATTAAAGAAACCAAAAAAGCCAAATTCCTGACTGATAAGATAAAAAGCAGAATGCAGCATGTTCTGAGGTGGTTTTAAAGTGATGAAGACCCAGCAGATCCCAGCTCTGGCTGTCAGACACCCCCAGGCACAAAGTGGGGCTGTCTGGAAGGAGGGATGGAGCTGGGCCACCCCACAGCTCCCAGCCCCCAGCTTGTTTTCGCCGAGACAACTTTCCCGATTCCCAGCTGCACCACGAATTCTTCTCCAAGCTGCAAAAGGCAGCAGAAGAGAGCGGGTCCCACGTTCAGCAAATGACAGCAATTCCCTGCAGATGACAAAAAGCAGCCCGTCCATCAGCAGCCTCCTTTCGTGCTCGGCTTTGAGGCACTTTATCTTTGCAGAGAGCGAAACAAGGGCAATGAAGGAGGGGAAAACAGAGCCTGTAAACAACACAAAGCAAATCTCCCCGGCTGCCGAACGGCGCTGCAGTGGAAGGAGCTGAGTGCTGAGCGGAGCCGGGCTCCGGGCTCTGCCGGGGCAGGAGCTCCCAGCCCGGGGCAGGCACAGGGAGCCCGCACTGCCGGGGCTGCGCTTGTCCTGAAATGCTCGGAAATCTTCTCCTTCTTCTTCCCCCATTCCCTCCCGCAGCTTCCTTCCCTCCCACACGGATCCCAGCTGCAGATCAGGAGCTTGACAGCAGCCCACCTGAGTGGGGGCTTTGGCTGATGTCTCGCATTCTCCCCGGCTCATTCCCACAGCTGCTGCTCCCACACCTGGAAATCTGTCCCGGGATATTCGGGATTTGTGTGAGGGCAGAACCCTCTGGCTGGGATAAAGCAGAGGACAAAGGTGGCAGTGCCCAAGGCCAGGATGGACAGGGCTGGGAGCAGCCTGGGACAGTGGGAGGTGTCCCTGCCCAGGGCAGGGGTGGCACTGGGTGGGATTTGGGGTCCCATCCCCCCCAAACCACTCCAGGATTTTTATATTTTGAGAGCAGTGAGTTTTGTACACCAGAACAAAGATCAAGCAGTAAATTTGAAAGTGTATTTTCCCAATATTAAGGGATCACTGCCTCAGAGCAAAGATTATTAAATACAGAGAGCAGTAGTTAAAATGTAAAAATGTCGAGATTTTAATCAAGATACGGAGGTGTCTCTCATGCCTGTGTTTTAAAGAGAAAAGCCACCTGAATGAGGATGAACAGACGGATATTGGGCAGCACTGAAAGGTAGTAATGAAAAACCTCAAAATTAAAAGCAGGAGAAAGTAGGGAAATCTTTTATGTTGTATTGTTTTCACCACATGAGAGTGGAAGAGTTTTGTGGTTTATGAGAAGGAAACCATCACCTATGAGTGAGTATAGCCCAGACCTCACCAGAAAAACTCTGGTGTCAGCAACATGAGGCCAAATACCAGAAGCTGTTGATGATTTTTCATCATTCCTTTCCCAGCACTGCAAAATACACCTGCTCTCTAAAAATACACACGGATTCTAAAAATACACCTGCATTCCAAAAATACAACAGGGTTGTAAAAATACACCTGTATTCCAAAAATACATCAGGATTCCAAAAATACACCTGGATTCTAAAAATACACCTGGATTCTGAAACCTCACCTGCGTTCAGAAAAAAAAAAAAAATACCCCTGCATTCCAAAAATACCTCTGCATTCCAAAAATACCCGTGGTTCCAAAACCACACCTGGATTCCCAAACCACACCTGCACTCCTGCTCTGCACAGCTCTGCGTGGCTGTTACTCTTTGCCTGAGGAAAAAGAGAGAAAACTTCTCCTGCTGCCAATGAAATTTGGATGAAATCCCCACGAACAACAGGAACAAGAAGTTAATTTGAAGCCTTCCCTGTCGGTTCTGTTCCAGTCTCTGTTCAGTCACTCCAGGCTGCACATGCTTGGTTCTCTTGGAGCTGAGCCTCAGGAAAGGGGACAATTTACCTTAAATTTACCAAATGATTCCCCTCCACTGAAACAACTTAATGGCTGTGGGGCAGCTGTCCCACCCCACATGCAGCCCCCCTGCTCCATTCCATGGCCACTGTTATTTATAGGGACATTCAGTAATCCAGATGCAGTTCAATGACCTTGAGCAGCCCCTGGGGTTCACTTTTCCCCTCTTGGGCAGCTTGAAATACACCTTGGGTAGCTTGAATTACACTTCAGGGAATTTGAGGAGGATCATGACATTTAACCAGGAAAAATCCTGCATATGATGCAAATTCCCACGTGAGATGAGGAGCCAGAAATGATTGAGATCCCTGTGATATTTAACAGCATTGTTTTACATTTAATATTTGAAAGCAAACACCACCAATGAAACTCAAAAAGCCCAAATCAGGAGAATCAACCCCCCCAGCCTTCCCTCCTAACTGCAAACAATAAATCACGGTGGTTAAGGAGTTTTAAGCCATAAAACTGCAAATCAGGCATTTTGTGCTGCAAATTGATTTCTATTGAGAGCTCTCCCTCCGTGCAACTTCATTTGGAGCTGCCAGGGGTTGCTAACAGAGTTTGCAGGATCAAACACAGTGACAGGAACTAATCTGGCTCTGTGGGGGCAGCCCTTGCATCTGCAAGAGAAATGGCATTTTGGGGTGGTTTTTTCCTAAATGCAAAGCAGGTAAAATCGAAAGCAATTTGTGCAGAATTGAAGTGCAAGTTAAAGTGCTGCTGCAATCCATCTCCAAAAGTTCAACTCTGCTATACATGAATTTCTCTTTTTCATTTGTTTTTAGCATTTATTACAGCAGGGAATGATGATGCCTTAGGAAAGGGAGATTTAGTGCTCTACAGGAACAGGAGCAGACCAGAACTAGGAGCACTTGTGCTGTCTGATGCCAAATAATATCTTTGCCTGATTTTAAAATGCACTAAAAATAAAAGCTCTGCATTCATGCACTACATTAGCACTGAAAAGGAGCCCCAGAGAACATCTCATTTCTGCAGCGTGGATTATCAAGCTGCCAAGAAAGAAGTACTGCAAACTGATTTTATGATGCTTGTTACTGGCTGATAAAATTTGTGTTGTCACGCAGCAAACACAGATTCTTAATACTTGGATAAAATAGCACTTGTCATAATGAAATCAGGCTGCCTGGGAGCCAAAATAAAACAAAAACCAAAGGGAGATGGTGCTTTAGACAATTTTGGGAGTCCACTAGAGGCAGAAAATATTAAGACAGACCTGAGCTTGTTCACCTTCTCATCACAGAGAAATTGGATTAGTGGGTACCCAGTTGTTTGCTCCTTTGTTTGGTTCCTGTGAAGGGGCTGGTTCAGAATTGCCAGGAATGGGAAGTGGTTGGATCATTCTCCTTCTGCATCCTCAGGGAAAGGATGCCAGCCACGAGAGGATGTGTGGGTTCCCTGGATGAATTAAATTGCAGAACTCGTACAACTGAAGTTAATTACCTGACCCAAATCCTTTTCTGGGTTAGGAATGCACTGCTCAGGCTTTTCCAAGAACAAATGCTACACAGAAATTCCTAGAGAAGACACTGCAGGCACTGAACTTTTATCTGGAATTTCCTCTGAGCCAGAACAATTTCAGACACCAAAACTGCTACGAAAATTTTATGATTTCTATGAAATCTTTGCCCCATAGGAGAATTGCATCACCAGCTCCAGCAGGGACATGATTTCTCCAGAGTTCATTGTTTATAATGCAGAATGTGCCTAATTAAACTCCATACAGGGACTTGTTCTTGCTTTCCCTGAGGTGTAACTCAGGTGCAAAGTTGTTCTAAGCCAACTACACAGAGGATGCACAGACATCCCTCACCATCCTCTCTGCTCACATGGGAGCCTCACATGCACGTGAAGACATTTACTCACTCCATAAAGTTTATAAAGCCATCACTGAATATAATTAAAGGTATATTTTCTTCCAGCCGATCTTTTTAAAGTGGGTCATCATGTTGATTTAAGTAACTGCAATGGTGCCTGTGAATGTTTAATGAAAATAAAGGCCAGTGAGGAACAAGCACAGACAATTTATTGTCCCATTCCCATTTCACCGAGGTTCTTACTCTCAGCTACAAAGCCACTTTTAGAAGTCATAATAAGATCATTTCCTCTCCTCTCCCCTTCCCCTACCCTTTTATTCTGGGAAGATTAAAAAGAATAAAAGGATTTGGTCATAAAACCTGAAGGGGACAAGATTCACAAGGGCTCTAATCCCTGCTCAGCCTGTAGAGCGTGGCTCCAACGAGCTCTGTCCCTGGAATTGTGACATTCCCAGGCAGGTCACAATTCCTGAAAAGCAACCCCATCACCTCCTTACAGAAGCCAACCTTAAACCACAGGAGTGCTGAAGCAGAGAAGGAGTTTGGGTTTCCAGACCCTGTTTTTGAGCTCTGTACCCCACACCCATCACTCTGGGGCCCATCCCACACTCCCAGGGGTGTTTATATTGAGTTTATTTCTCACCATTCCCCCACAGAGAGGGGTTAAAGCCAAGGTAAATCATCTCCTCCCACTTCGGGTGTGCACAGGGGAGGGGCAGCAAATAAGGATCAAGCTCAACATGTGCTGTGTCACTGAAGGCTCTGAATTAAGAGAACAAACACAAAATGAAGATTTTGTGATGTGACTGCAATGACAAGGGCAAGTTGGACAGGGCTGGGAGCAACCTGGGCAGCTGGAAGGAACCCATGGCAGGGGGTGGGACTGGATGAGCTTTAAGGTCCCTTCAGCCCAAACCATTCCATGGTTTTCTTTGATTAAACACCACTCCAAAACCTCAATATTTCCATCAGCCAGACCGGTGAGAATTCTGAGAGTTCAGTGTGAGCAGATGGAATTCACACTGTGGTGCAGGAGAGATTTTAAACCCCACAATTATCTTTGGGCTCTTTCATTTGGAGTTATTTGAGCCTAAATTTTCCCATAGACATTAAACTGTGAAAAATCAGTGTCACATAAGAGACTTTCAGTAAGCCAGACCTATTTTTTCTGAGAGATCCATTAATAGTTGTTATTAAGCAGAGGAACATAAAAAAGCATTTGTTGAATCACAGCTCAAGTGGCCTTTTCATTATGGGCTTCATCTGACAAAAACAGGGGCCAGGATTGAGCTAAATTGGCTGTTATTGACTGAACACCAGCCTGGCAGGGCTGCAACAAAAAAATGACTTATTTTTTATTAAAAAAATAAAAAGGTAAGGTCTGTCCAGGACAGGATAATTGCTGAGAACCATCATCCCTGAAAGATCAATGGTTTTCTGTAGTAAAGCTTTGGTTCAGCTGTAGAAAGTTCCCATATTTCTGCACACTGAAATATTCCCAAATGCAGAAAATGCCCAGGGAAGGAATTCCAAGGAACCCTGTCCCTCCTGCAAAGGCTGCCAGAGCTCCAGTGTCTCACCTTGCAGAGCTCAGAGGGGTAGCAGCTCCAGGTCTGTCCCCAGGCTGTGAAATCCTGATTTGTTTGTGGCTACAAACCTTGAAAGAAACTTCATTACCATTGGAGTTTGCTTTATGAGCCTTGAGTCAAAGTTTGGATTGTTAGAGGGGTTTTATGGTCTCTGGCACGAGCGACAAACCTGGAATTTGGATTGAAATGACACTCGTAAAAGGCAGGTATTTACTGCTCTCTCTGTTCCCACCACCTCATAAACTGGGCTCCCCTGACCTGAGGTGTGTTTAAGATTTAAAGGTGACAAATCCCAGTGAGGATCCTGGAACAGGAGGCACAGAGCCATTCCCAGCCTGGCAGAGGCACCCACAGAAGCTCCGAGTCGCTGCTCTTCCAAGAGCCTTTGCCTTCATCAGCAGGAGGACTCAGGGGAAGAAGGGTCGCCTCAGTGCCCTCCCTGCAGTGCCTGACACATAACTCCTTCTTTGGGTTCATTTCCCAGGAAATCAGGAATTTATTTACCCTTTTTCCTAAAGGAATGGATGCCTCAAACACACACTGGAAGTCCATCACCTCAAAAGCATCCAAACGGCTTCTTGTCAAACCCAGTGATTCAGAGTTGAGGAAAACTGATCATTAATAGTTAGATTATATCCCAAGCATGTTTTTAATGCCACTGTTGGACACTGGGCCCCTGTGCTGGTTCCTGAATCAAGTGCAGGACTGAGGCTCCTTTTCCAAATTGTGCCATTTCCAGTATTTATCTCTGGCAAGGACCTCAAGTGAAAGGAATTCTTCTCCCAGTCTGCCAAGTTATTTATTGGGTGGCCTCAGGGAAGGTCACTTTCCCTTCCTTTTCTCACTGTTTTATTTATTTACTGTATACATGTTACATAAAGAAACGTTCTTGGCTTCCTTTGAGAAGTTTTTTGAGGTCTGGGAATGAAAAGCAGGTGCTGTTGGTATTCTCAGATGAGCTGTTCATCTGCTCCTGTCAGACAATTCTCTCCTTTTTTGAGGGGAATTCGGGAAAAATAAAACATTGGCATTTGCATGACTGGCACTCACCTTGAAAGCACACATCATTCTTGGTGGTTATAAAAATAAATACAAACAATCCTCTCGTGTCTCACAGGGTGAAGAAAATCATCTTCAGTGGTGGATGGGGCTTGACCTGGAAGCTCCAGCAGCTTCTCTGATGAGTTAAACCAACAAAGCAAACACTGATTCCTCTAAAGGGCATTCAAACAGGCACAATTCCCAAAATCTGATGTGGCCACCCACACCCTGCAGCCAAAAGCAGCACCAGAACTCCTCAGGTAACCAGACCTGGGATGGATCAGACCCACCCAGGGCTCTCATCCCTTCCCTGGGCCTGCACTCCAAGAGAGAAATCTCTTTAAGGCTCCTTCACGTAAAGAACCAGTTTAAATAAACATCCCAGCACTGTCTGCTCTCTGAGCAGGCTCAGCCTCAGGTGCCCTCTCTGTCACAGCTCCTGGCACTGCCCTGGGCTGTTTTTCCCTTTCACCCTCCCTCGTGCACATGTTCAGTGTCCCAGGGCCAGATCCACATCCCCACAGCACAGACACAGCAAAATCCACCTCGTGGGGAAGGAGGGGGAGATCAGGAAGCACAGAAGGAACTCAGGAGGCACTGGAGGATCATCCCTCCCTCCAGATCCCCGTCTCAAAGCGATTCTTGGCAGAGGCAACCCGAGGATGCTCCTGCAGCCTCCTCTCCCGACACCCTCTGAACCCATTTGGTGTTTTGTGCCACTCACAGTAAAAGGTTTTTCCTCACCACGACACAAACTCTGCTTTCTGCAGGGAGCAGTGGGAAGGTGCTGCTGGAGCTGTGCCAGCTGCAGGAAGCACTGGAGGATGTCCCTGAATCAACCTGGCAAACAAACCCTGCAGGGGACCCCTGAGAGCAGCCCGTGGCTTTTAGGGCTCTGTTTTACATTTCACTGAGTGCATAAAATTCACCAAAAAGCCATTTTTGACAAGATAAACTTTAGTCAATTATTAGAGCCTGACATCCTGGTGCTAATTAATCAGTGACTGATTATACCTCTTCGGGGTGTCAGGACAATGACTTAATGTTGGATTTAACGAACAAAGCTGGAGCTGCACAGTACAGCTCATGTCATGCTAAATTAGCTGCATGTTAATTGGATTAAATTACCTAAAATAAGTTGTAAAATATTTGACCAGCACTGCTATACAACAACAAAATGAGAGGTGACTTTCTCCTGCCTGTCAGAGCATTGCAGGGTGAGAACTCCTTGTCCTGGGAGAGCTCTCCTGGCTGTGTTTGTTCTGGGCTGCAGCAAAAAACAGCAACAGGACCTGCCTGGAGAATGAGCCAAGGTCCCCAGCCTTTGCCTCCTGCCCTCCTTCTGTTGGTAATTCAGAATTGGGAAGTTCTTTCTCTCTCTCTTTCTCCAATTAAATCCCTTAAAGTATTTCCATATAAACTCTTTGCAGTTTTGAGGAAAACATCCAGTCTTGTTTCCTCAGCATTTCCCACTGAGGGCAAGGGGAATTCCTGGAAGCATTAATTTCTTAAATATTAATTATTTCTGCAGGAATGGTGTCCAAAGCCTCTCAGATGAAGGTGTTTAACCCACCCACATCTGACTGGAACCAGGTGTAACCATAAAGATTAAGAGCTGTAGCTTAATTAGAGCACACACAAGCAGCAAACTGGGAACAGAAGTGTGATTTTAGGGTTTTTTTCCATAAAGCACAGCCTAAGGAAGTTCAACAAAAGAAAATGACTGAAAAAGATAACTTTTTCTCTTTTCAAACAGACAGAGGATGCTTTTAGAGCACAGGAAATTACTGTGCTCTAAAGAGAGAATCTGAGAACCCACAGGAGAATCAGTCCTTGGGTGGGTTTGATTGCCACACCAAGCAGAGCCTGTCCCAGTTCCCTGAGCACTGGATTTTGCAGGGTTATGGCTGTGGAACAGGATGGAACACAGTCTCAGGTAGCACCATTTTCCCCTCCAGCTGTGGGAATTTATTTATTAATGCCTTTATTCTGCTAGAACTGGATATTTTAAAATCACAGTGGCCAGGGCTCAGACACTAACATCCCAAAAACTCAGATTCAGTTCCTGCAGAGAATTATTCCAGGCGTGTTGGTGCCGTGATGAGCCCATTTTGAGCACATCTTTGTCACAACACGGGAATGAAAAATGGACAATTTATGTCTTAAACCAAAAACGGGATGAAGGGAGATGTCCCAGTTTGAGACAAATAAAAGGAAGTGCTCTGGGAGGAACGCCTCCTCCAAAGCAGGCAGGTTTCAGCTGCCCCTCAGTTAAGATCCAGTTTTAAGGTTCTTAGAAATACCTCTGCCCAAATTAAGATGCAAACGAGACCATATGCCAGTGACAATAGCATGGGTTTTATTTGATGGTAAATATGAGATGAACAAGACTTTATATCAGTGTTTGAGGCATGGACAATTTTCAGTCTCTGACACCCTCTCCCGTCGCTGTCGCACTGCAGACGGGTGGAAAAACCACACAAAGTCCAGGCTCAGGGATGAATGGAAGCAGTTTAATGGTGCTGGTGCTGACAGAGCTTGTAGCAGGAGGAATTTTCAGCTCTCTGGTGTTCTGTGAGAATTCTGTCTTTCCCATAGGTGTTAAG
This sequence comes from Rhipidura dahli, assembly GCA_013399225.1. NCBI lineage: Eukaryota > Metazoa > Chordata > Aves > Passeriformes > Rhipiduridae > Rhipidura > Rhipidura dahli. Next base: position 128,437 of record VXAC01003993.1, read on the forward strand.
CTAAACAATGTCACCGTTTTGTAAACCTCTTGCACCTTCAGGTTGTTTTTCTCAGATTGTGATGATTTTGGTTAGGAGAACAACCCTCTGCTACCTGCCTGGGTCTCTGACCAGCCCCTCGAGGGGTGGCTGGCCCAAAGAACCAATTACTTTGGGACACTTCATACACTTTGCAAACTGCCCTACAAAAACCCTGGAAAGTTAGTCAAGTTTGGCTCATTATGCTGCTTCCTGCTAACTCGGATTTGGGTGGATTTTTTTCTGCACATCCATCTTGCACAGCAATTTAATGGTTTCTCCTGAGGTTTTTATATGTTTGTTCACAAAAAGTGTGTTAAATGGCATAAAGTAATTGGTCCTCTGGCCATCCACCCCTTGAGGGGATTGGCCAAATTCTAAGACATCCATTCCCAAATATTTTCTAGTTGGAACCATAACAATCTGGCAAAACAATCTGCAGGTGCAAGGAGTTTACAAAATGGTGATGTTGTTTTAGACAGCTTGCATGGGAAAGACAGAGCTCTCACAAAATGCTGCAGAGAGCTGAGGCAATTCCCTGCTGAGGCCTTTTCAGTATCCATACTCTCCCACAGCTTAAAGACACAGGAAGGCCCAGGATTCACGCCTGGCACGGGGAAGACCACAGGGAATCCAGTATCTTACAGGTGCCCCAGCACAGGTGATGACAACAATTTTCCTTCCATGAGACAAATGTGCTCCAAATCTTGTCTTGGAGGATATTAACAGCACACTGAGACATCCAACACTGTGAAAAGGAGTTGATTTAAGTGGCTGAGAAATGGTAAAAAATGCTGTTTGTTGTGTCTGGCCATGGGGTGTGATCAGTGCTCAAGGTGTGCAGAAAGACACCACAGGAAAACAGGGATTTTCTGCTAATTCCCATTCCCCAACCCACCCAGCAACTCAGAATGCCCCTAAATTTGTAACACCCACAAGAATGCAGGCACAACAGGCATTGTCAGTTGTGTCCAAAGGGAAGACTTTGAAAAGAAACACATCAGCTTTAAATGATACCATTTCATTTGTTTAATAAGGAACAAACATTACATATATATTTATATAACATTTATTTCCTGCATAGACTCTCCCATGCTCAGGAATGAGGAAACTCACAACAGAACCTTCAAATAAAACTGATTAACTTATGATGGATAGGACAAGGAGCACTTGGAAATGAGGCTCCATGAGCTCCCTCAGGCCTGGAGCTCCTGTTGACTCCCAGAAAAGCCAAATTATTAAATGGCAGCACTTGGGCAATGCTTTGAAGTGGGAATAATGGAAAAGTTGACAGTTTTCTGCTTAGAAGGGATAGGGAAGAGGAAAAACTCTTTATTTTTGCCCTTTGCAGGCCAAAAAATGGGCCTGACCTGCAAATCAAACCATTTTCCATCAGCTGCATTTGAAAGGCCCTTTCAAAGCTGCACACCAGAGGGAAGTTAAATGCCACCAACTTCCCTGCACATCCTTCCCGATGGGGAAATTCCCAGTCAGACTCACAGGGGTTTCCTCTTTCCCCATTCCCTCTATTAAAAGTCAGCAATAAAATCCTCCGAGGTGACAAATTTCTCAGGGACAACTGAATTTCACCTTCAAAGGCCCCTTGACTTCCCTGGGATTCTTCCTCAACACCTCAGCCTCCTTTCAAAGCAGTTTTGTGTGCCCCAGCCCCAAACAAAGAATTTTTTCAATATCTGTCTATAAATATATTCCAGGTTAAAAAGTCTGTCACTGGCCAAAGCTCCCAGCTGCCACCCAGCAAAGAGCTCAGGAATTATTTTTCTTTCTCTTTAACTGCAAAGAACTCTGTAACCAGCAATATAAATCTTTCTTTCCAGCCTTCCCCTTCTCACATGGAATATTTTTGCAGGATTTGAGATGAAGTTTTCTCTTCTGCTGTGCAGCTTTGTTTCATGAGCACTTTCAGAGGAAAAAGAGCTTCCTAAAGCCAAGCTGAGTCCTCTCCCAGGACGCTTCTGGCCTGGTTCTCCACTCACTCAGAATAACACAATTCCAGAACAAGCTGCATTTCCTTGTTCACACTTTCTTGCTGTTCCCAAGTATTCTCTTCTCTTCTCTTCTAAAGAAAACCAAAACAAACCAAACTCAAAACAAAACCCAAAAAAACCCCAACAAAACCAACCAACCAAACCAAAACAAAGAATATTTTCCTAAAGGCATCAAGGTACACAAAACAAAACAAGTTTTCCACACTTGTGTGTGCAGGTTCAGAATTCCAGGGGGTGCAGGGAAATGAACACAGACATTTAGGAGTTTGCAGATGCCTCCTGAGAACCAGGTCATGAGGAACACAAAATGCATCTTCCGAGGCAGCTTAGATGGTAAAATAACACAGGATCTATAAATTATTGCAGGTATTTCTTACAGAGCCTGGAGATTCAGGCACAAGTTAAACAGCAGCTGGAAAAACAGCTCTCAGTGAATTTACAGGAATCATGGAATGGTTTGGGTGGGCAGGGACCTCAAAAATCATCCAGTGCCCCCCCTGCCCTGGGCAGGGACACCTCCCACAGTCCCGGGGTGCTCCAAGCCCCAGTGTCCAGCCTGGCCTTGGGCACTGCCAGGGATTGGACAAACCTCTGCAGAAAGGCCACACAGCAAATCCTGAATGAAACCCAGCATCTGCCCTCCACCAATGCATAAAGTCACAGGAAGGAGACTAAAATGATGTCCAGAGCAGCCTCCCAGGGTCTGAAGGGGCTGCCAAGGAAACTGGAGAGGGACTGTTAGTCCAGGACAAGGCTTAATGGGTTCACACTGGGAAAGGGGAAATTTAGGTTAAATGTACAGAAACAATTCCATCCTCTGAGGAGGGAGGAGCTGGGATGGAATTCCCAGAGGAGCTGTGGCTGCCCCTGGATCCCTGGAAGTGCCCACAGCCAGGCTGGATGGGGCTGGGAGCAGCCTGGGACAGTGGGAGGTGTCCCTGCCATGGCAGGGGTGGCACTGGATGGGCTTTAAGGTCCCTTCCACCCAGCCCATTCCAGGATTCTGAGATTTCTGGCTCTCACAAGACCTCAGCATTCTTGTGCTCTGTGTCTGGTCAATGTTCTCATCCTGAGAAATGCCTTGGTCACCTTTAACACCAAACTTCAAATGAATATCCAGCAACAACAAATCCCCTTCAGAACTGTTCATTTTTAGGCAACAGGAGAGATTCTGTGTCCCCAGTTTTGGCTTGAGCAGGTTCTGGGTCATCTTCACTCCCTCACTGCCCAGAAAAGAGCAATAATCAACCGAGCACGGGGAGGAAAATAAACACATCCAGTGATGGGGCTGAAAACTGGGAATTGCTGCTCAAACAGCCTCGATAATCAAGGTTGTCCTTGATGAGCTGCTTATAAACACCCATATTTTATATTCCCCACCCTGACATTTAAGAGAATGAAACCCTCTAATCCCTTTCATAATTTTAGCAGCAGCACTCAGAGCCAGAAGGAAGCAGGAAAAAAAATTGATCAGAGGGCCCTGATATCTGTCTAAAGGGTCTGCTCCAATCCCTGTGCAGGGAAGATGAAATATTCCAAGCATTCCAGGGAATGTGACATAAGTTTGGCCTCTTTATTTTAAGCTTTCATTAAATAATGATAAATTACTGTGGAAAATCTGTGGAGAAGATGGATTCTCACACCAGTTATAAGCATTGGCAGGGAGTTTAATCAAATTAATGTAAGATATGATTTGAAATATTAAATCTAATATTTACATGTGGATGACACACGTCGAGTTTGGGCACTTTTGAACTGGTTTTAGGTTGGATTATTGAAAGAAAAGCAGGATCCACTCAGTGGTTTAGGAGAATTAGGCACCCAGTCCCCAGGATCTCTTGGAAAATCCCAGGCTAAATAAACCATCTGCCAAAGACCTTTTCAGGCGCTACCAGAGAGCAGGGATTTTGTTCCATTTTCTCTGTTATTATCAGGTATGAAAGGCTGTGAGTGTCAGAGGGACAGGCTGAGTTCCCATCCCTGCAGGTGCCATCAGGGCTTCTGCAGAGAATTCAAGGGTTTTGAGGGAGAAACATAAGACAAGAGAATTACAACACTCATCAGTGCTTTTAAAAGTGATGAAAAAGTACAACGTGGCCATTTCCCAGCCCTGTCCTCTTTTCTTCCCAAAACTGAGCTGCCCAAATTTTACAAACTGGGAGGTTTAGGGTGATGGTGGTGTTTGGTTTTTTTTCTAATTAATCAAAAGGAATTATTTAATGCCATTTTTATGTTTGACTTTTCAACAGCACAAGCCTGGTTGCTGTAGAAAATTCCAACTTTTACATAGAAAGACAGAACCCTTGGGTGAAAAACTCAGAGATTTTGACTCTGCATTGCCATTTTTCTGCTTTTTTATTTTTCTTCCCTTCCCTAAGGTGCAAATAAACAAAATTAGGGCACAGCCCTGTGCAAAAATTTGCAGAAATCCCATTAAAAATTTGAATTTGCTGGAGCAGAGGAGTGAGAGGAGCAGAGCTCCCCTTGACTCAGGTCTGTGATTTCTCAGTCCTTTGCAAGGGATGAGGGAGCAGGACAGGCTGAGCAGGAACTCACCCAGCATCCCTGAAATACTTGGAATTATAAAATCCACATTTAACTTCGGAGTTTTCTCCCCTCCACAGAAATAAACTGATTTTCCATGAAGTTTTGCAGGGTCTACATTCAAACACCCACATGAGAGAACAAAACAAGGCTGGAAAAGCCATTCCTTTATCACCAAATCACACACTGGGGAGGGGAAATAATTAAAAATAAACAAGCAAACAAAGCAGGGAAGTTGGTTTGTGCAACGCCCTGCAAATCTCCATGGCAAATCTGGGGGAAAAACTCCCCAGTTTGGCCCAGTGCAGGAAATTGGCACCTCCTGTCCTCTGGCAGGAGCTCATAAACCCCCAGTGTTCCCTGAGGAGGAAAGACAGCCAATTACCCGAATAAATTGTGACTGGAACACTGAAGATCATTTTATTCTTGCCTGGAGGGGTTTTGGAAGCTCTCCCTATGAAATTGTCTCGTAAATAATTCACTGAAAGTGATTTACTTTGGTGGGGAACTACAAGGGAGAGCCTGTCAGAAGACTGTGTTGTCAAAAGTTATTTAAATTAATTTAATCCTAAATTCCAAACAAATTGACTTAGATCAAGTTTCAATATCAATTAACAACGGCTGGTGATTTCTTTGTGTGGTAAGTTAAATGCATAGAAAGGAGGTAACAACATAATTTCCTCCTCCACTCCTAAAAAGCCACCAATAAAACAAAAATCCATCTCTTCACCCCCTAAATAATTGTGGTACAATTAAAACTTCTGCAGTGGACAGAGGAAAAAAGCCCAAGTGTGGCTCCATTTAATTAAGAAACAATCAGAGCAAAAGGAGAACAGCCAGTCCTAAATCTGACCCCTTCTTTCCTCTTCTGGGCAATGGAACAGCAGAATTTATTTTTAAATCTCCTGAATTTCACCTTGGGAGAATTTAAACTGAAAAGACAGAAATTAAAGTGAGTTTCGTTAAGCAGAGAGGCTGGAAAGTCCCAACTGGCTGCAGATCTGCATCTCTGTGCTGACACTGCCCAGCCCATCCCTGGGTGTAAAACTGGACAGGTGTGGGGTGAGGCTTTGTTTTCCCTCAGCTCGTGGAGGAATGTGACCAATAAACACCTAATGTTGATTTGAAACCTCTGAATGCCAGCACAGATAGGGGCAGCCTTAAAAATGCCCCTAAATGGTTTGTTAAAAAGAAAAAATATATATTCCAGTGACTAAATATCAGCTATTTGTACACGTTCTTAAATGCAGCCAGAAAAAAGCAAAATACTTGAATAAATCTAATTTATGGTGGTTATCTGACTGGATTGTTCTCTATCCTCTGCTATTGTTTTCTCCCAGCTTTTCCTGTACAGATACTTTCTATAAGAACACAACTATTTGCAAAACCAGCTCGAGCCCATTTCTTGAAGCCAGCTCAGCCTCGTGCTGAGTTCTCTGCTGATCTCAAACCCAGCTGGGGGTGCTGCAGGGTGATGTAGAATCCCCTAAATTAAAGCCAGGACTACAGGAGGCCTTTTCCCCTTGCCACAGGGCACCTTTCACCAGCTCCCAGTGCATCCTGAACACCTGGGAGCTTGCAGAAGCCTCTGGCCATTGTTGCTCCAGGAGCCCAACGGGAGAAGCCACGTTTCAGAAACTCAGAGCAAGCAGCAGTTTGTAGGGAATTTGGCCTTTTTGCTCATTCAAAATGCTTTTTTCTTCAAGTCCCTCATAGAATTTAATGGGGGGGGGGTGGGGAAGGAAGGAAAGGGGCAGTAATGCTGTGTTAATTCCTTTTGGAGTTTCTGTGTCTCCACACAGGAGGCAGCTGGTGGGAGGTTGGATCAGTTCCATTCCAAACTGAGCTTGCCTTGTTCCTCTCTCTCCTTTTTTTTTGGTTTATCCCAGGTTTTACTGGAAAACCAGGAATGCTTAAATCCCAGTAGGTTTAACAGGGACCCAGCATGAATCCAGAGGGGGAATGTGAGCTGGAGCAGTTCCATATGGAGCTCTCTGTAGTACAGGTGGGGCTGGTGCCTTTTTGGAAGAGCAAACAATTATTTTTTCAACTTAATTCAGTGGGACAGTGTTGATGCTGACAGAGCTTTAGCAGTGAAATTCTTCAGCTCTCTAGTGCTCTGTGAGAACTCTGCCTTTCCCATACATGCTAAATAAAACAAAGATACCAGTATTTATTAATATTTGCACCTGCTCTTGTTTTTCCCAGGTTGTTATGACTTCAATTAGAAAAACACTCCTGAAGGTACATGCCAGAAGTTAGGCCAACCTCTTGAGGGGTGGCTGGCCAGAAGAACCAATTACTTTATGCCATCCAGCTCACTTTGTGAACTAACATATAAAAATCTCAGAAAAAAATTATTAAACTCTTGGTTGTGCCACTTTTGTACAGATTTGGACTCATGGGGTTTTCCTACGTGACCACATTACAACAGGGACAGGACAGCAGCTCCTCACATCCTCCTGGAGAGAATTCCTTTGGTCAGGATGGACCAAAAGGAGCTTGGGAGTGACCCTATTCCTGCATTTGGAAATGTGCCCAGCTATTCACAGCATTGTCACCTCTGCTCCCAGCTCAGAGAGAAAAGGGGCAGCAGATGCTGCTTGTGAAGAAGAGGAGTGCTGGGAAGAAATCAAAACAAGGAACCAGAGCTGCTGAAACAAAGGTTTAGGCTGATCTGATTCAGGCAAACCAGGAAAATTTAATCTAATTTTTCACATGCCCCAAGGGATAATCTCAGCTCCTGAGCTTTTCTGGCATCCACAAGGCCCCTTCCAGCAGCTTTACTGCAGCTTGAACTCAAACCGTTTGTTTTTTAAACCTTTGGCTGCATTCCCGTAAAACAGTCCTGCTTGAGAGTATTGACAGGGGTAAATAGCAATTATTTAAACATTAATTCAAATATTTAAAAAGTCGAATTTCTCCCAGCTGAGGTGGAACCCAGCCGTGCCTCGCTCACACCCTGGCTGCTCCTTTTTGGCTGTGGCACTGTTCATTTCCTCCCACTGTCCATGGTCCTGATGGAATTAGGGCAATTCCTTCTCAAGCTGGAAAAAATGCGAGGGAACCTGCATTTCCCAGGGCTTGGAACTCCACTCCTGAAGGGCAAATCTCCCCCAGCAGGTGTTTAATAATGGGGGAACTTGGGCCTGGGGGTTTAGGAAATAATGCTGTGCTACTAATCCTAATCTTTCAATGGGATTAGATGACAAACATCACGGATTTTAATGCTGCAGTAATCACGAAAGTGGAACTTTTTATAGAAATAGTCTGAAGCTCTTATCAAATATATGCTCTATTATTTATACTCAAAGCCCCAAATCCATATTTTATGCAACTTCCAATTACTCTTCTAACAGAGCCCTTATTAATTTAAAAGCAGTGATACTTAATCAACTTTGAACCCAGCAGATGGCTCAGCTTTGGCAGCTGTGACCACACATTAACTCTTTCCAAGTTGTTTCAAACACCTCCATGGTTTTCTAACCACATCATCCTTTGCAGAACTGGTTGTCTCCATGCTAAAAAAAAATAAAATGTGGGGTGCTCAGGTGAGGCCTGGAATAGAAGAAAGAGGCAGCTGCAGATTTGGGAACAGAGCTCTGAGTTTAGAAGAGTTTTGGTGGAACATGGAGAAGAAAAGTGAGAGATTAAGTCAAGTGGAACAAGGGAAAATATTGAATTCTGCCTTATAAATAAATAACAGGAAAAAAATGTAAGAGAGACTAAGAGACAAAATTCACATTGTAAGGAACAGCAGGAGCAGCTCACACTGTGGAGTTCAAGGTGAAGTTGATTTTTTAAACATTCCAGGTCAATTTTTGAACCTCCCATTCAGTAGAAACAGGAGGAAAATGTTCTTTTCTTCTCTAATGCACAGCAAAAATTTATGGTCAGATCTTGACCTAAAACTGACCCAAAACTACAGGAAAAAAGAGACCTGAAGGAGACGAACGGAACCCAGGGACAATCAGAATTAGCAGCAGCAACTGGTTACTTTTGGGTTAGGAAGACACACGTGGGCAGCCCTGCAAGGAAGTTATGAAGCTCTGCATTCAACCTGGAAAATAATTAAAGATACTTAAAAGTACTGTCATTACATGTGAGAAAAGCTATTTAAAATAAATAATTGCTGATTACAGCAAGAGCTGGAAAGCAGCAGCTCAAGGTTCCTTTTGCTGCACTGTTTTAACCCCCAAAAGAGATTTTTCAGCCACTATTTATTCCAAAGAAGCTTTAAATCAAAAATCAAAAGGAAACATTTCCTTGTTATGTTTATATTCAGGAGCCTTAAACTGAATGGAAAAGAGCAAGGGGAGAAATCACATCCCATTCCCAAAAGTAGATTTTTAACCCAAAGCCCACAGGAGAAAAAGCTGCAGTGCTTATGAAAATTCCCCACTCTGCAAATTCAGGATACTTCCAAATTTTTCTTTCCAAGGCCTTCTACAACTGTCTCAAGTTTCCCCTTCTCTCCCTCTCAAAAGAAAAAATAACTAAATCCCAGCAAAGTTTTGACAAACAAAGACTGAGATGTGAAAATCTTCTTTGGGAGGAAGATTCCGCAGGCTGGGAGAGCTGCAGCTGCCACAGACATGAAGTGAAGAAAACTTCCAGGTGAGTAAAAAACACACCTGGAGCGTGGTTCAGAATTCTGAAGGAATCTCCATCATCCAAAATGCTCCTGGAACCATCAAGAGGAAGAAATGTCTAAAAATGTCACATTTAGAGATCATTTTGAGGAGCCAAAGTTACTAAAAAGGGCTGCTGTGGAGTTACTTTTCCTTGAAAAAAAAAGAAGGTTCTTTGTCTTTTATCACGAATATTCCCATGTTTAGAAGAATTAAGGAAGAAATGTATGGAGAGAGTGGAAATCCTTCCACACACTGAAAAAATAAAAATGCCTTTACCTCTTATGTTGTCCTGGCTGTTAAAATAAAATAAATTAACCCCAAATCACTTTGATTGCAACCTCTGGGTTGTGTCTGTCAGCAAACAAATAAAGGTCTTTGCAGAGTGTGCAGAGAATGCCAAGTTCAGCTGGTGAAAATATAAAGAATAAATATAAATGAGCCTGGAGATTAAAAGAAAATCCTGTCTGAAAGGCTTATTAGGAGTAATTTGTTATGTTTTCCTCCTAATTACTGGAATTAACAACAATAATATCTCCTCCACTCCCAGGATTAATGGGAGATGTTTCCTTCCTTGGTGAGTCCTTTATTTTTTCAGCAGGGAAGTTTTTTTAAAGCCCCATTTTAAGAATTTGTTTCATTAGGAAAGCTTCAAACACGGAAATGGGTGAAGTGTTAAAACTTTATACAGAAAATGATGGATTTAGAAATATATAGAAATGATTAGAATATAGAGAGGTACAGAAATAATCTATCTCCTTTTTGGTTCAACAGATGAATAATAATTAAAAAAAAAAGGAGGCAGAGAGAGGAAATAAAATAAACTTTTTTTTAAAAAAATTGCAAATATTAACTTGAAGATCACTTGAAATAAATAAATAAGACATCCATTAGCTTTGTCACATCCTTAAAACAAATGTTACAGCAATGGTAATTGTGCAATTAAATTACCAGGCTTTTCCATCTCCTTGATTCATTAGTGTAAGAACCTGTTGCAGCAAATATGGAATTAATAAGGAACGGGCTTATAAACCACATTTTTGTAATTTATTTGCCAGTTCATTAAGTAGAAACAATAAAACAGGACTAAGCAAAGCAGCACAGGGAGCAGTGGAGTTTTTTTCTGTCTATCCAGGCAATTTCCCCAGAAGTGATGGATTACTTGGTGTTTGTTGGGGTTTTTGCTATCAACACTCAGAATATTTATAATGTTAGAGAGAAATGAGCATTAATGAGGACATTGCCACGTGCTGGGGCCAGGCTGGAGGTTACTTTAACTCTGCCCCCTCCTCATCTCGGCTCCGAGAGGACTCCGAATTCTCCACCCCACAAAACTCCAAGTTTTCCATCCCTGCCACTTCCCCTGGGAGGAACAACAACCAAACCTGAGCCTGACAATAGAACAGTCTGAATTGTGGGGGATTTTATTTCAGATTACACCTTCCCCTGTCCTCCCTCTCCCTGTTCCATGGGAGGAATCCCAATTCCTGCTTCGAAACAGGAAAAGACTCAGGACAGATCCCCCAAGCCACAAAAGGCAGCTGGATAAAACAGATCCTCCAAAAGGCTCTGGAATGTGGTGAATCGCCATGGGAGAGCAATGGGAGAAGTAGGGGATAGGCAAAAATCCCTCTGGAAACGGGGATGGTGTCCCATAGTCAGAGCCCACACGTTCAGGGTTCAAACGCTGAGGTTTTAAATGAGAATTTCAATTTAGGAGATGGGAAAACACTGATGAAATGCATTTCCGTCTCTGTTTTCAAGAGGGAAATCTTCCAGATCCAGTTGTGCTGGAACAAGGGTTTTCATCTCCTGAAACACTTCCACAACAGTGGCCAAGCACCACCCACATCCCTGAAGGGGAAAAAAAGGAGTTTCTGATAACTCTGCTGCCCTTTGGAGGGGAATAAATGATCCTGAAAGCAGATTTGGGGCTGTGAGAGCTCTGCCAGAGCAGCTGTGACAAGCAGTGGGTGTTGGAGGCAGTCGGTAACAGCAGCAACATCTGGCACGGGCACAGCTGGGCGTGAGGAGAACATTTATCTCCACCCTGAGAGAGGGCAGAGGCAGAAGTTTGGGCTCTTCCCCAGCCCTGCTCTCACTGCAGTCCTCTGTGAATCCCCACAATTCTCCCAACCAGAACAATCCATCACCTTCCCTGTCTGGACCTGCAGTGGTGGGAGGCGATGCCAGCCCAGCTAACGAGGCATTAATTAAAATCAAAGGTGCTCCCTTGCCATTCACTGTTTCAGTAACAAAACCAGCCCTGTGCCACCTGCCAGGGATCTGCTGCTGTGACCAGCCTGGAAACGCTTCCCTGGGAGGAGATGTGGATCCTGAGAGACTCAGAGGCAGCACAGGCACCAGGAAACTCTGGGATCTTCCCTCCCTCTGCTTTCTGTGCTCTGTGACTGGACAGAGATGATCAGAGTGATTGCCCCTGATAAATCAAATTATGGGGAGCTAAACAAACCTCGAGGGCCAGGGGAAATGCTCTGCGCTGGTTGCAGCCAAGCCTTTCTCGGGTTTGCTCCTCTGGGTGCTTCTGTGGGTTGGAATTTGCTCTCCTCCCGGGGAATTTGGAACCCAGGAGCCCCAGGGTCCAGGTGAGCTGCAGGCAAACATCCCCTGCCTGGACAGCTCTTGGCTGTAGCTCAGAAAAGGTACAGAGAAGGTTCTGGTGGCTGGAAAACATCCAGTCTGCAAAGAGAATTCCAGACTGGTTTGGCTTGGAAGGACCTTAAAGCCCACCCAGTCCCACCCCCGGCCATACCCTGGGTGGGATTCCGTTTTCCAGGGTGCAGTTGACAGATTTTTTTTGAAAACGTCATCCTGAGAAGTCACAGATTTCCGCTGGAATTCCTCCATGCAGATGCTCTTAGCAGTTTATTTCAGTGCCCCCAAATATATTGTCTGGTCTCAGACTGGAATAAATAGAGGTTACCCCCCTGGTTTTTATCCCTGGAGACTTAAGAGGGTTAAGAAATTTCAACTAACAACATAATTCAAATTATCTGCTTATGAATGTATGCAAGGAGAAATATTCTAAATGAAAAAAGTTCAGAGTTGTCACAACCATCCTGGCTTCATGAATTAAATGGGACATAAATGGGACATTTTGGGATTTGGGCCTGAAGGATCTTACAGTGGGCCATGCAGAATCAGCTCCTCTGGAGTCACCAATGCCACGAGATAAAACCCAAACCTAAGAAAAAACTGATTATCAAAGTTCAGAATCATTTGAAATGGGCAATTCCTGCAGCAGTGAAAAAAAACACTGTCCTTTGTTAGACTGACTGAAAAGGTGATGAAAGTTATGGTAACACAACCAGAGCTTTGTGTATTAAATTAAAGCTGTCTGATAGGAGAGTTCATGATAATAATGTTCGAATAAAGATATTTTAACTCCAGAGAGATCTACAGCAACAGTTTCAAACTAACAGGGCTCAATTCTCCAGCATAATACTCCCAAAAAAGTCAGCACAATCCACAGAAGTAAAATTGGTGGAAGGCCAAAAAAAAGGGTGTCAGAATTTGCCATTAGCAAAAACATTGCTCTTTCCACGGAGCCGTTTTAAAAATAAACAATTTATAGCTGTGTATTAAGAGGAGCAGGCAGATTTCAGCAGGAAAACCCTGCTCCCTGGATCCCTGCCATGCTGCTGGCTGTATTAGGAAGTCATTTGAAATATTAATCCAGCAGTTTATCCTGGACAGTTGTGCAGACACGGAGCTCCAGCCTCGCTGAGTGTGCCAAGTTCAACCCCGGCTCCCAGGAGAGCCTTTGCTGAGCAGGACTGGAAAGGGGAAAAAAAGAGAGAGGAAAAAAAAGCACAAAGTTAAATTGCTGCTTTGAAGGAAAAAGGGAGAGACAATGGCTTGCAGAAGGCACAAAAAGATCTGAAGGGCCTTTTCTGTCTCTGGCTGCCTTCAGAGCTCGAGGTCAGCAGCTTCTCACAAAGCTCTGGCTCCCTGAGCCAGCTGGGGCTGTCACCTGTCACCTGTGTCTGGGGCTGTCACCTGTGCCACCCCCGGCCTCACCCACCCCTTCCACTGCCCGGGGCAGAGAATTCACCTCAGCAATTCTGCACCTCCAGGAAAAAACCCCCTCTGTCCTGTATTTCCCTTTCCACACTGGCTCTGAGGGACAATTTTCCACCTCAGCTGACCAACAAATGGAAGTTGCAACATTTACGGGCTAAACAACATTCCCAAAGCTCTGATTTCCATCTCTGTAGCCAAGGCTAAAGATGATTTTCAGTCCTATTTTCAGCCCAGGAACCTCTCAAGCAATCTCTCTGTAAATGCTCCCACCCCTCTCCTGACTCTGCAGGGCTTTGGGTTGGTTCCTCCTGGCAGGAGGATCCTCAAGGATCTTCAGTGGAAGGGTTTTTATCTTTTCCTGCCCCTCTCAAATGCAGTTAAACAGTCCCTCATTTCCAACACCCAGCCTGAGAGCTTGTCAGCAACACATCAAATAAATGAACCAACCTAAGCTGATTTATCCTGTCAATGCAAAACAAAAAATCTCCAGGAGGTTTTGTAGTGAATGTATGGACCAGTAATGAACAAACAAAAAAGTTAAAAACCCTTGGGAAATTATTGTGGTTCACTTTCCTAGTTTAGAATATGGATATACACCCCACACACATGTGTGAAGCACCAGGAGAGCTCTGGAGGAATTCAAGCTGCCCAGGAATGCAAAACCCACACAGAAAAATCACCTCAAAGCAAAGAAAAATAACTTGGGGTGAAGGAATTTGATTAGAAATCCAAAAGTGTCTTAATTTCATAGAACTAGTGGAAGAATTCTAATTTTTTATCCCTGTTTGGATTTTGGGGCAAGTCCATAGCTGAGTTTATTTCTTCCTTCCTGGATAATCTCTTCCCTCCCAGCTCCTGGAAGGCTGTAGAGGTTCAGGGCATGGCAGAGTTTTGCTTCTTGAGATTACAACCAACCTTAACTAAATTCCTGCTGCTTTTTCAGTGGTTTCCTGCACAACATAAAAATGAAACAGTAATTCCTCCATCTCACTGGTTAGCAGAACCAAAAAAGTGACAAACTACAAGCAGACTGCAAACTTAAACTAAAAAAAAAACCAAAAAACTTCTTGGTCAGTGCTAACTTTAAAAAAAAGAGGTTATGAAGTGACAATAATGAATGGTTTCATGTTGGACTGCAGCTGTCTGTTAGGGATGTAAACCAAAAAGATTGCATAAAAAATACCTGACTCTTCTCTGTTTGTTCTCAAAATGGGAACAACTCACAGGACCAAGAAACCCTTGCTCATTCAGGCCAAAAATCAGCCTGGGAAGATGTTGGAGCAAAAATGCAGGAATCCTGTTTGGCTGGGAGTGCAGATCTGGAGTGATAGCACAAATTTATTTTGTCACTGTGAGCTAAAATCAGTCTCAGTCCATTGTCAGGGAAGTCAATGGAATATCAAAATGGTTATTAAGTGAAAACAAACAAAACCCACCAAATCACCCTCACCCAGCTGCTGCAGGACCCGGCTTTGGCTTTGGACTGGGGATTTCTGATCTTATCAACTCGGGACCTTCCCCAGCCTTTTTAGACTCTTTACAACTCATTGCCTGAAAGAACTGAGCTGGAAATTCCTCCCTTTTTTTCTGTAAGAGAAGTCCAGTGGAACAGCAGAGAAGTCAATCCCAGAGCTCAGTTTGTCTTTCCCTGTCAGATTTAGGCACTGAGTGGATTAACTGACCCTAACTCCTGTAATCCAATAGAAGTTCCTAACCAGAGGCAAAAGTGATGGAGGAAAAAAAAAAAAAAAGGAGAATGAACCAACTCCCAGCACAGCAGTTCATGAGAGCAAGGGAAAAACCAGCAAAAGAATAAAAATACAAAGCTTTGCTGAGCAGGAGGTGTCATTATTAATGCAAAGAATGAACATTATTAGCATAATATCACTCCAGATTCATTGAGCAGAGCCCCCTGAGGGAAGAACTCGCTGTGTTTACAGTCAGGAGTGGTGGGAAACAAAAGCACACTCCAGCTAAAGAGACATTGACTGGGGAGGATTTCAAAGGGGGAAGGTAGAGAGAGATTTCCAGATAAATCAGGGGCTTTCTAGGAAAAGCCATTGCTCTCCAGAACAGATCCAGTCTCAGTTCATGTTCAGAATGGCTCATCTAAAGGGGACATCAATTATTATTAATAAATAATTAACAGATGTTACAGTCCACGGTAGACCTTTGAAAACACATTAACAAAATAATTTTAGGAGGTAAAATTCAACTCCCAGGTTTAATCCCTGGGTGAGATTCAAGACTTGGACTCAATGATCCTCGTGGCTCCTGTCCAACTCGGAATATCCTGTGGTTTTCTCACCTATTTATCAGTTATTGAACTTTTTAATTATTTTGAGTAGGCTCCAATTAACAGATTGAGAGAGTCCCAAACCTGGAGATGAGGACAGAGAACAAACAGCAGAAATAAAGGGCCTCCAGTTAAGAAAAAAAGCTCAACTCCTGCTACTGATTTCCTGCCTCAGCCACTTCCTTCTCCTGTGTCACACCTTTAAATCTGCTCATTGGCCAAAAGTTAAAATAAATAAATAAAAATTTAAATTCTTGTGCATTCTGTTCCACAATGACTGTGCTCTGCCAGCATCCAAACATGCCAGGAGGTCATCACAGACCCAAAAAAAATTAAAAAATTCAGTGAAATCACTTTGACTTTGTGACAAACAAAGCAGTGACATGAAGTGATTTGCTGTGACAATTCTTCCACCTGGAACCCTATCTAAGGCTACATCTTCCCAGGAAATGTTTTGATCCTGACACAAACATGTTTTCCAAGAGAAAACTCTCTGTGCCCAAAATGTTTGCAGGACACTGAACCTGGCTGGGCTCTCAGCTGGGCTGGGCTGACCCTGGGGACGAGGGGTGGCCTGGGGGGCTTGGTCCAGCATTTGCTGTTCTGTGCCCACACCTTTAGTGCTCCAGCACTTCAGGATCTCCAGATGGGAACACTTCTGTCTCCTGGGAAGCTCTAACTCACAGATGCAAATTCATGTTTCTATCACTCACTTTTGGAGAGTTTTTGGCAGAAAAAAACCCCTTTTTGGCCTTTTTATGTAGAAAACACTCAGTCAGTGAACAGCAACTCCAATGCACAGATCCAATTCAGCACATTTATTAAAAAAATGCTTTCCTTACAACCAGGTGAGGGTTTTGTTGGGTCTTAAATGCAATTAATAAAGTCCATTAGTGATAAAGAGTCATTAAAGAGGGGAAGGGGCAAGGCCACAAATGCTCTTCAGGCTGTGGGCAGCACGAATGCTCAAACACATCAAACGAGCCCAGGAGCCCTCTGGAGTTTCCTTGGGGTGCCTCACTCTTAAATTAGGGAATTTTCCCTGCTGAAGCTGGACAGAAAACAGCTGTGCTCATTAACAAGAGGAGGGAGGCACTGCTAAGCAGCTCCATAATCAACACCATGTAATTAACAGAGTTATAATGGAGGCTGAGCTGAGCAGAACAGGAGTAGCAGCCTGGCCTTTGTGCTGCTCTCGGGGCTCCACATCCCCGTGCTGCTGCCTCGCTCCTCAGTGTGCTGCTTTGGCCAAATTTGGAGGAAAATATCCTCGGACAGAAAGCCGGTTACAACCACCCCTCCCCCATCAGGTTTGGGAAAAAAGAAATTTTTCCTCAGAGGAAAGTAAAAGAGATAAAAACCCAATTTATTTAACAAACACACAGGAAAAGGATAATAATGCTAAATAATAAAATCTCTCACTGTGGAGAGAAACCTGGGAAGATTTCCGAGTCCTGCTGGAGGTGGGGTCTCTCTCAGAGCTGGGTCGGTGTGGGGCCCCCCCGGGCCTCGGAAGAAAATTCTCCCGGTGTGTTCTGATGTTGTTGGAACAGTCCAGAAGAAAAGAAGGGAAAAAAACCCCAAAATCCCAAGAAAACAAAGTTTAATTCTCAGTCTCCCTCTGGAGAAAAGGACCGAGAGCTGCAGAGCAAGGGGCGCTTCCCCCGCGCTCGCTGCCGCAGCCGGGGAGAGGAGCGAGGGGCCGTGTCCTTGAACCGCTGCTCTGAAAAGTTCTCTCGGCTTTTTCCCCTCTCCCCCCTCTCAGGCTCAGTTTAAAGGCACAGAAAAGGCACAAAAGTAATTTCTGGGCATAGAGCAGAGACAGGGGATACACATCATGAAGTCACTGCAAGACACTCAGGGCAGCTCAGCAGCCAGGGAAGTGCCTGAAGTGTCCTGTGAGAGGAGAACCAGGCAGGCAGGAGAAGCTCCAGCAGGGCAGGAGGTGCAGGAACACACCCTGGGATTGTCATTTGGACTGCTGCCACCACCCTAATAGGGTATCAGGTTGTATCTGACTTTGTTCGTGCTTTTTCTTTATATTATTTCACTTACTTCTATTTTTTCCTGTTAAGTTTAATCCTGACTTGTGATCTCCCACTGGTTTGTTTTCAAACCAATACAGTTATGGTTCTAACTAGAAAATATTTGCGAATGGATGTCTTTGAATTTGGCCAGTCCCCTCAAGGGGTGGATGGCCAGAGGACCAATTACCTTATGCCTTTTAACAGACTTTTGCAAACCAACATATAAAAGCCTCGGGAAAAATTATTAAATCGCTTCCATTTATCCCTGAGCCTGGACTTTGTGTGGTTTCTCCACCTGTCTGTGGTGTGACAGTGACAGAGACCCCTCTACAAGGAAGGAGAAATCTATTGTGGGATGAAATCCATGACAGAATCCCCCTCCCCACAACTGCACCACACTCTCTGGGATTCTCTCTCCCACTCTTTCCTCCATCCCAGCCTGTTTGCAGCCAGGAAGAGCAGGAGACAATCCTGATTCCAGCTGATGGAAACAAAAGGTACAGCTAGGAGTCCTCCAAGGAGTGCTGACAGTGGGAATGATCATTGGCCAGGAACAAAACTGCTCCTGAACCTACAAAAACTGCTTTGGAGTGAATAAATGAACACAAACTCCCCTCCATTACCCACCGACAGCACATTCCTTACCCTGCGCCTGGATTTGGCACTCCCTGGGATATAAAACTGCCAAATGCCACATTGTCCTGGTGGAATTTAATATTTATTTAAATACAGGAGCATCAGAGCATCCTCCCTGTGCTTCCTGAAGCAGGATGGTGTTTTTTGCACAAGAGGGTCCTGCTGGTGGCTCCAACATCTTCCATATTTGGATTTTTGCCTTTCCAAACCCAAGAACTCACCTGGGCTCAAAGTTCTGACATCCTCCTCCACCACCTCCTTCTTCCCTCCCCCCCCTCAGAGAAAAGAGTTTTCCAGGTAAATCCATCAACCAGCAGAGAGGTAGGAAATGATAAAACACAACCCAAGAGTCCTGTTTTCTTGGCCTTTTGGTGTACCCACTAGATGACACCACTTCCTTAAACACCAGCCCCCTTTCCCAAGGTTTCTGGGCACTTCCACCTCTCCTTAGCTCCATCGGGATGGATGTCAATTCCTGGCTTCAAGGCAGAAAAAAAAAATTATTAACAGGCTACAGGATAAACAGCTCAGCTACACTGCAGAGTTTTTCTTCCATAATTTTTCCTTCCCTTTGTTCTTGATTCCTCCCTCCCCAGCCAAAGCTGAGTGGTTTGTGCATTTTCAGTTTTCTTGCCATCTACTGGAAATTCCATCATTCCCAAGGCACACCAAAGCAGATAAATAAATAAATGAGAGTTAACATCAGCTGAGACTTCCAAAGAGCTCCTTAAAAACTTCTGGATGCAAGGTTGTTCTTAGGACACCCCAGGTCAGGAGGGATTCCTGAAGAACAGAGCACTGAGTCATGGCAAATCCAAGGGATTTTAATCTGGATCCAGTGAACAGGGTGCCAAAATCAAGGCTTGAATTTCCTGTTCCTTCCTCTTTGCCCATCTTTAGGGTTGCAAGTGCCACAGGATGCAATGAAAAGTTCTGCCTTTTTGTGGGTTTTATGATGAGCCTCGGATGGACAATTTTAACTTCCCACATTAACACAGAATTGTGTCTTTTATTTTACACTTCAAAACCTCCTCTTTTTCTGTTCCTCAAGGGCTGGAGTTTCTGGTTTTTAATTGCCTCTCGAATGGCACACTGTCATTTAACCCTCTTGTTCAGTCTCATTTTCCACCTTCTCTGTTTTCACACACAATTGAGCTGACTTACAGCAAAATAGAATTTATTAAGCTGAAGACAATGTGGGTAATCAACATAATGCACTGTCTGCTAATCCCTGGTTACTCCATTTATTTTTTTACTCTATATTCGACTTCTGGTCCACATTGTTGAGCAGAGAATATGGATTTTCTTCACTGAGGAGAGCCATTCAATTGGAAAATGTGTGTGATACTTTGGATGTTGTGTGCACGAGTACCAGCACAGCACTGGATAAAAGGAAAAGGACCATCTCTCAAAGCCAGGCAAGAGATTTCATTCTCAAGGCTCTGAAAATGCCTCTTTTAAGAGTCTGGGGGAAAAGGTGCGAAGTGCTGCATAAATGCACCTAAAGAGCGTGGTCAGAAGGACGGGATTATTTATTTTATGAAGGAGGTACAAATCCAGGCAGGATCTGGACATGGATTTGGATGTGCACAGGATTAGAGCTGGCCTGGGCTGTGAAGGGTTTGCAAATCACATCTCAGTACCATAAAGACCCAAACCTGGGATTTTTTACCATGTAGGATTTGATTCCTACCATCCACCTCTCCAGCAATTTGTTATCCCAAACATTCCAGTAGAATGATTTTCTGGGATGCATGGGACCGTTGCCATAGAATTGCAGGATCATGGAGTGGTTGGGGTTGCAAGGTGTGGATACTGAAAAAGCTTCAGCAGCGGATTTCCTCAGCCCTCTGCAGCATTTTGTGAGAGCTCTGTCCTTCCCATGCAAATTATTTAAAGCAATGTTACAGTTTTGTAAACTCCTTGCACCTGCAGATTGGTTTTGCAGGATTGATATGGTTCCAACTAGAAAAATATTTAGGAATGGGTGTCCTAGAATTTGGCAAATCCCCTCAAGGGGTGGATGGCCAGAGGACCAATTACCTTATGGCATTTAACACAATTTTGTGAACTAAAATATAAAAGCCTCTGGAAAAAATATTAAATCGCTTCCATTCACCCCTGAGCCAGGGTTCTGTGTCATTTCCCTACCCATCCTCGGCGTGACAGTGACAGCAAGGGACCTTAAAGCTCATCTTGTTCCAACCCTTCAGCTGGCCCACATTGATCCAACCTGGCGCTGGACACCTCCAGGGATGGGGCAGCCTCTGGGAAACCCATTCCAGGGCTTCACCACCATCATAGGGAGGAATTTATCCCCAATATCCCATCTAACCCTGCCCACTGGCAGTTTGAAGCCTTGTCCTGTCACTCCAGGCCCTTTTGTGACAGACAGATGGACACTTCCAAATTCCCACCACAGCAGGATTTTTTTACCATTTTAAATGAATAATTCGTCAACAATCAGTTCTCCTTCCAGCAGCTGCTAGAGGGACAACAAACACAACCAAGCAAGGGGTAGCAAACAGGACCATTTTCCAAGGGGAAGGGAAAACAAATAAACTTAAAAAATCCAAGCAAACTCATGCAATATTATAAGAAAGGAGAAGTGGTTTGTGTCTTGTGTCATTTGCTTCACATGCAAGAAAAATTATGGTCAGGGAAGCAAAATCCATCCAGTCTTGGCTTCGGGAAACAAGAGCAAGGCAAACAAACATCAGACATCCCCCAGCAATCTCCCACTGCTCTCAGGAACAGCAAAGCTGGAACCTGAACTGGTACTGCTCTGGGGATGCCCAAACAGCAGCCTCAGCCAGCTGAGTAATGGATGGAAAATGAACCCCACCTCTCTCCCCCGGGTGGGACTGCAAATGAACACTTAAATTGAAACATTTCACCAGACAGATCCTCGTGAGGTCTTTTATGTTTTATTTCAAATAAATGCTGTTTCTCTCTGAATTTAATTTCAGTTTTTGCCATTAGGCTTTGATTTGCTTCCCATTCCAGAGCATTCCTCATTTAAGGGAATCCTGATTTTTTAAAGCAGTCTGAGAAAATATTTCCATGGACTCTGTCCTAAAGCAGAAGGAGTTCCCACCCTGCTCACAGCAGTGAGCTACAGGGAGCATTCCCATTCCAGATCCCTCTTTGTAGACAGGGAAATTCAGAGGGCATTATCAGAGTTAACAATCATTCCAGTGTGAGCACATTCCCTTGGATTCCCTCCTCTATCCACTAATTCCTCCCATGGGGACAATGATTTCCCACCTCCCAGGGCTCTCCCATGGCCACTGCAATGATGAGGGAGCAGAAATGCTGAAGGAAATCAGCCTGTAGAATTCCCATGATTACCCCACTGTCCTCTGCAGGATTGGCTGGGAGGCTTCAGCCTTTCAGAGAAATCTCAAATACAGTCAAATACCACTCAGATCTTGACAAGCAGGAAAATTGCACCGGCAAATTCCATTTCTCACCGCTGAGACAAAAAGAAAATTAAAATTAATCCTTCTATTTGTACAATTTCTACTACATTTCCCAGGCTCTTGTGCTCCATAAAAACCATTCTGTTTTCCTCTTCCTGCGCAGCTCTGCTGCAGCTACAAGGACCAGAGGGAGCTCCAGGGAAGCCTGGTGAGTTTGCAGATTACAGATGGCCTCTGGAAGCTCCAATTTGCAGGAGATTTTTAAAAACCAGGAAAATCATCCACTTGGTGCAGAACCTCCAGCAAATCCAGGAGGGCCTGAGCACTCAGAGCACATTGGAAGTTTCTGGAATTAGACCCCTGGGGCTGGAGCTGACCTTCACCAAGCCCAGGTTGCTCCCAGGAGGTGAATAAAACACAACAATTCCTCTCCCCATTTTTTCCCTAATCTTCCTGACAGGTAAAAGGGTTGAAAAGGAACATAACAAGGACGTGTTTTGCAAATTAAACATTAGTGATGCATTTCTGGGGGAAATAAACAACTTACAGAATTCTCTTCAGGTTCAGCTCCCTATCAGCTAAATTGGATCTTGTCTGTGAGAGAGATAAAATCACCAATTCCCTATCTTTAATCTGGGATTTAATAACCCCATTTTTCTCCAAGGGCTGAGGGAGCCTGATTGCATTTCTGCAGTTTGTCAGGCAGGAGGGTTCAGGTGTTTTTGTGGGGAGCAGGGAGGGTGTTTTATTTACCTTCCCAGCATCTTCCACTTCACCTGGAGCCCACAGATGACGTTTAATGACCTTGCCACCCGTGGAAACAAATCTGACACAGTGTGCAGGCTGCACATCAACCTTTGCCGTGCTCTGGCTGTGCTAACAAAAGCATTCAAGCAAAATTCTGTTTCATTTGCCAACAGAACCATAAATCACAGAGTGGTTTGTGTTGGAAAGGACCTTAAATATCATTTAGTTCCAAGCTAAGGGGATGAAGTGTAACATATAACTTAAGGAGACTTGGTTTTCTAAAAAATAAACAATGAAATTTCTGTCATTTCTGTAATTTAAATTTTCTGTAGTTTAATCCAGTAAAAAAAATAAGATGGTCACCCTGCAGGACAGAACTGCTCCTGCCTGGGGTCTGCACACCCTCAGCTTGAAGCTGAATAAAGTGATTAAAAACACTTGCCTGGCTCTGTACAAAGGCTGGAATTCACCCATTAAACTCAAAGGGGATATTTCGGACCAATCTTTGCTTCTTCCACATATATGAGTTCCCAAACATTGCCTTTAGGTTTTCTGTTTCATGCAGAAGTCCCTAAAAATGGCTGAAACTCTTATTTAAATGCTGTTGTGCAGCTGTCACTTGTGACTCCTGTAATGCAGCCTGTGTTCCTCACCAAGTAATTACTGTTTTCTCAGGAGAGGGAAAAAAATCCAAATACAGAATTTTCTGTAAGAATTCCTTGTCTTCCCTGTTATCCTGGTGATGAGGAGATGCAGAAGAGATGATGGGAGGGGGTTAAGCAAACAAAGGCACACAAAATCACACATCGTGCACTGAAATTTATACCATTTTCCCTTAGAATTCACACTGGAATTTACACCATTTTCCCTTTGAACTCACATTGGAATTTATGCCATTTTCTCTCTGGTTTTTATTGAGATAATTCAACCCAACCGGATTTCTCTGACTCAGAACCCACTGGTCTGGAATGATGATTGAGGCAGATTTGCTACAAACACCTTGGCCTTGGCCTCCCCTCCCAGCTGCTGATATTCTCTCCCACACCATTTGGGTTCTTCCTAAATTTTGTTGCCCTTTCCCAAAAAATGCATTTTCAGCTGCCTTTCACTTTGCCCCACTGCTCTGTTCTCCCCAGCCTTATCTTGTAATGTAAGTACCCCTCCAAAAGCTTCATAAATCTGCTTTTAATGGAAAACGCAGTTGATTCTTTGCCAGCTCCTGCAGTATGGATTTCTTGGGAAAACTGTCATTTTTTGACAAATACAATCTCTCTGCTTTGCTGTGTAATCCTACTCTAGGCCTGGCAATCAAAAAAAAAAAAAAAAGCCTTAATAGGCCCTTCACAGATTATATCTGAACTGGAATTACTTCTTTAAAGCCTGGGAACATTTTTCATATTAAAGGACTGAGGTCACAAAAAAAACCAAAAAAAAACCCCCAAAAAACAAAAACAAGAAAAATCCCAAACCCACAAAACAAACAAACAAATAAACAAACAAAAAAACCCCAAACAACACCCCAAAAACCCATAAAAACCCAAAACCAAAAACAAAACAAAAAACCCCAAACCAAACCAAACCAAACCAACAAAAAAATTACCAAAACGAAAAACCAACAAAACCACAAACCAACCAAACAAGAACCAAACAAAAAACCAAATCAAAACAAAAAACCCCAAAACCACAACCCACCCCCCCACCCCCAGATTTAATTTTGTGCAACTTTTAAGTGTCTGTAACTTCAATCCAATTGATTTGTCCCAAAACACACCGCACTGTGCAGAGTGAGCAGCAGAATATTCACAGTCATTAATGAAGCTGTTTTATTCAGAAAACCAACCTCAGGTCCAGGCCTCGAGCTCAGGAGCTGGCAGGCTGAGGGATCATTTTTCTTCTCTTGCTGCAGGAGGATCATTTCAGAGTTTCTGGAGAGCCAGATGGAGCACAGCAAAAACCTGAGCCCCCCTGAGGTGAGGGCTGGGAGATGGATGGGTGGATGGGAGGAATTGCAAGGAAGAGCAGCACAAGAAAGGGACACGGGCAGAACCCTCCAAACCTTGGGGTTTTTTCACCCTAAAATCACAGATCTGGAGTAGAAAAACTTTTCTTTTCCCCTGTAAAAGACACAGTTGGGCCTTTTACAGTTCCAGCCTATTCCCAAAGCTGAAGGATTTTGTTTTTATGCCTAAACTTAATGAAGAAAACTTCTATTTTATGATCAAAGTCCTATCACGGGCTGCCTATTCCAGGTCATTTCACTGCCTTTAATGTTTGGGAAGGACAATTCACCTCTCCAGGGGTATCTCAAGGAAAATTCTAAACTGAGATCAAACTGAGCTCTCTGTTGGTCAGTTCTAAACTGAGATAAAACTCTTACCTCTTGCAATGAAACAATTTGATTGTAATTTAAGAAATAACAGTGGGAAGACTACAGCGCTTATTATATTATTATAAATTATATACATATTAATTTATTATTATAAATTGAGAAACACCTGTCTGGGAAGGTTGCAGGGCTTCAAAATCTTCCTTGAGCTTTAAAGAATTTTGGTCCCCTTTGGGGCCAACTTTGGAAAAATCTTTAAAATTTCACAAGATCCCCTTCTTAAAAAGAATTAATTTCTTCTTGCAGCACTCAGTTCCTTCGGAACAGATTTGGAGAAGGGTCTGTGGGAGAGCTGGAAACCAAATCCAAACCTCAGCCTCATATTTAACACCTGCCCACTACCAGTATTTGACATTAAGCCCATTAAACTGGTCCATCTCTAAATTCAATTAATAATTTGCTGGTGTGGTGTACTGCAACTCTTAAAACCATTTAAAAAACCACTAAAATCCAGTAAAAACCACTGAAAACTATTTCTTTTCCAATTACCAAGCTGAAGCTGATTTTTGGTTGCAGGGAATCACATAAATAATCAGCTCCACTTTCATCCCCTGTAGCCCAGGAGGCTCCACATTCAGAGCAGCTCAACCAGGCCCTACAAATTTAAATTATTTTTCAGATTTTTTAAAATTCTGCTGGCTGCAAATCTATTTCTTAAAAACTGCTGTCGATGTCCTTTTGATATTAAAAATGGGCTGATTAAACCAGTGATCCCAGTTCCACCTGCACACGTGGGTTTAACACTTCCTTGCACCATCCCATTCCAAGGTTCAAAAAAAAACCCAATTCATTTTTTCTTCCCCTTTTTTCAGCCTGAAATTCAACACCTGCAAAACCCCACTAATTTATGAGGGATATTAAATATATATTTCAACATTCTAACACGACAGAGATGAGATCTTTTATCACTGCCAAGGTCATAAAAGACGAGCAGGTTCAATATTTCACTTTGCCATCTCTTGCTGAAGATGGATTTGGAATCACAGTGCTGGAAAAGCTCAATATTTCTACTTGAGAAGGAGTCCTGCACCTAATTTTGGGGATAGGGATTTGCCACAGGGCCACACAGACATAACTGGGGTTGTCCAAGCTGTTGAATATTCACATTCCCATGACATTTTCCATGAGGAAATCTTACAACTTGAGGGCAGCCAGATCAAAGCTGCAATGTCCAGGTCCCACATTGCAGGACAGAGTTTATTTCAGCACTGAGCATTTTGCTGAAAGTCTGATAAAATTGTGAGGATTTCAACCTTTTCCCTTGGAATTTCTTTGCTAGGATGCCACACAGATTTATTTTTTATTTTTAATTTACAATGCAAACAGCAGGGAGGTTTGCAAACAAGAGGTTTACAAATTGCTTAAAGAGCTCAGCTTAGAACGTGGCAAAGCCATTCCCAGAGCTCTGTGGTACCAAATTCCTGTTTCTCAGGAATGTACAGGAATCTCTCCAGTGCTGCACCTTGAACCACCTCTGCTCTGTCCAGTAGTCCGACTTAAAGTGAAAATGTCCATCTAGAAAGTTATAAAATAAGCAACTGCAGCAATTTCTCACTCCTGGCAGACCATGTTTGTGTCCAAGTTTAGGAGGGGTGTAAAGCTTCAGCGTGGACATCAGTTTCACCTCAGTGTCAGAGGTTTTTACACTGAGAGGTGAGGAAGAGGAGGGAGAAAGGCACAATTCACTGGAGAACCTTGTTCCTAAGGAGATAATGAACACATAAATATCATTTTTAATCACCCAGCAATACTGAACAGGAGGGAAATGCAGGGGAGAGTGACTTTAGGGAGAGGCAAAAATGCTTTGGCCCAGAAATTTCTGAAATAAATGAGTATTTGCAGAACCTCCAGACCCCCCGAGGAGCAGGGAGGCATTTGCTGATTCTGCCACTGACCCAGAGTGCCCAGAGCCACCGGATTCCACCTGAGCCAGGTGGGGAAACCAGAACCTTAAACAGCCAGGACATGCCCAGGGTACGAGACACAGGGATTGAGGATTCCAAACTGTGTTTTCTCCTGGTTAAAACCATTCCTAGGAGAGCAATGTGCTTCTCTAGGTGGCAAATGTCAGGTATTTACACAACCCAAAATGAGGAATACATTACAATGCAGCAATTAACACACAGAGACAGAACCAAGCTCCGAGTTTACATTTTCATGGTGGAAAATCTGAACAATTTTTTTCCAGCTGGGCTGTTTACTGCAATTATTTCAACATACAACGGGATCTTTCTAATAACTAACAACACTGTATGATGATTGTTGAGCTCTTATAGTAATCAACTTCTGATTAACTGAAGACTTTATTATGTGGGTGGTTTTCCCCCTTTTTTTTTTAAATCTAAACACACTCACACAAGCAGCTGAACAGAAAGAAAAAGACAACTTGGAGCAGGGAAACTGCAAATATCTGGAATAATTTATGGCCTCAGTCCTTGTACCCTGAGTGTCAAACAGCACCTACTCCAACCTGAAAATAATTGTAATTCTGCTCAGCATCTCCAGCTTCCCTTCTGGCTGAGGATCCCAGGAGAGACACAGATATTGCTTTAGAGGGAATACATTTCACACCTCTCCAGCTCCAGGGAAGGGATTTCCTGTGGCTAAAAAAGACATCTGTAAATGGCTTTGGGGAGAAAGGGACAAAGGGGAAGCTGAAAAGCTGTTCTGTGTTTCCATAGTCAGTAAAACTTCCCAAAATCCACCTTCCAGCATCTTCAATCTACAGCTTCAGACTCAGGTGCTGCAAACAAAAACTTGGGCTGTCTTTATCAGTTCTGCTCATCATTCCACACATGGAATTTTTGGAAAGCTCCATTCAGTGGGGGATGTGTCACAGGGCAGTGAATGTTCTACATCAGTGGGTTTGACACTTCTGCTCCCATCATTTTGCAATGGATTTCCAAAGTCTCTTCTCCACACTGAGCATTTGTGGCTCCTGTTAAACCTGAGAGAGACTCTGAACACCAACCAGTACAGGAGCAACCAATCCAGAATATGGTGGGATCCTGGAATGGTTTGGGTGGAAGGGACCTTAAACCCACCCAGTGCCACCCCTGCCATGGCAGGGACACCTCCCACTGTCCCAGGGTGCTCCAATCCCTGTCCAGCCTGGCCTTGGGCACTGCCAGGGATCCAGGGGCAGCCAGAGCTGCTCTGGGAATTCCATCCCAGCCCCTCCCCACCCTCCCAGGGAGGAATTTCCATCCATCTCACCTCATTTTCCCTCTTTCAGTTTGAAGCCTGACGTGGTGGTTTTCCTCACAGACGATCCTGTGCTGGTAGATTTGCCTGTGGCTGTTTGCTCCTGCTCCAGTTTAGGTAAAACACTGAATTATGAGACTTCCTGGCCACAGCACCATCAAAGCTGCATGTGAAACACTTGGGGTGTTTTATTTTCTCCTCAGGAGGGAACTGTTTCACACACCATGAATAACTTCATTAAAATACCTCCAGCTGAAGTCCCAAAGAGGCTCAGTCAGGATTTTCCTGGGATCAGCTCCCCTGCACTTCCCCAGGGAATGGAGCAAAAGTCTCTGCAGAGCTTTAAGAGGTGTTCACTCAGTGCAGTCTCCCCTGTGGTGCCCCAAACCAGCTCTTCTCATCCCCTGCTCCACATCCCAGGCTTTGACACTCCCACTCCTGGTGCTGAAATTCCACACCTTTAACGGAACTGTGAAGTGCCCAAGTGATCTGCACTGCTGAGCAGTGTAATAAGTGTGGGAAAAGTCGAATAAATCCTCATAAAAACCACCTTTTGCTGTTAAACTGTTCCTTAACTGTGCTGCTCTACTTCCATTTAAGCACCTGAACCTTTGCATAAGGCACTGCCTGCTTTAAATCCCACACAGGACTTCAGGGTGATGCTTGCACAAATTATGTGACTTCCATGTCTCTCATTTCATTTGAAAGGACACGTTTTGTTTTCTTTTTTTCCTCCTGCTGCCTTAAAAATATGAGAAGAAATAAAAGTGATATTCATAGACACATAAAGCCAAAATATCAAAGAGAAGAAAAGCTCTTGGGGGCTCTGATTCACCTTAAGTGTCCGAAGTTTCACAGATCAAGGACTTGGAACAAAAATTCTTCCATGCTGGAAGATCCTGACCAGAAAAGCTGAGGAAACACAACTTTATCCTTCACCAGTAGGAATCTGAGTGCAGAACTGCATTTGCAAGAGCAATAAATGATGCACAACTGGAAAGTGCAGAGGAAAGAGCAGGAAATCTAAGCTGGATGGAAAAAAGATCTGTTTGCAGGTTATTTCCATAGGCTGTAAGGAGAAAGTTGGGTTTCAGCACCACGAAAGGGGCTGCAAGTGAAAGAGAAAATAAACAATTGTTAATGAAGACATTCCTCTTATCTCCACTGATAAAAACCAGCCAATATTATCAGTAGTTCAACTTTTCCCAGGCAAAAGCAGCTTGGTTTTCCCTCCCTGCCCCCCACCATCAGATTGATCTAAAATTCAAGGAAAGCCCCATGAAATGAAACCAAAATCTTTCTCACCAGGACATTTCATCACCTACTTCACATCCAGGGCCTCATCTGCAAAAGAGTCACAGCAGCAGAAGGAATGAAGTCATCCCATGCAGCCTGAGTGACCTGCAGGAGACATTTCCCTGACATCTCATTCCTGCAAAGAAAATGAAGCTTTGTGTCTGGAAATGCACGGGTTTGTGGAGATAAAAGCATCCCAATGAACAGAAAATTTAAGGCAATCTGCCACTTGGTCTTCTCAGAATCCCTTAAAAAACCCCTCAGCCATGAGAAATAATTATTGTGGAATTTATTATTTAACACCTGCACGTGTGATTACTCGGTGTATTATAGGTAATACAGAAATAGGCAATGGATACAACATTTATCAGTGGATCTCAAAGCAAATAAAGAAATCAATTCACTTTTATTCCCCCACTGAATAAACAGGAAAACAAAGGCAAATTACTGACTTGATCAGCAGAGCCCCAGCATGGGCTGGGGCCAGAAATCCAAGTTTGGAGTCACTCTCCCTGGCCAGGGGCAAGGTGACACAAAAAGGTGCTGCAGGTGGTGTGAAAAGGGAGTTTTTATTCCCTATTGAAGAGAATCAAAGCTTGTTTACAAGGAGTCCTTTCCCTTGAGAAGTCCCATTTAGATGGAAAGCTCTTTTTACGGGAAGTGAGGCTGCTGACAGAACAGTGTCAGTCACCAGGAGCATCCCTAGAACACACCCGGGTTCTGGCCAGCCTCCAGCACTGCTGCTGCACCAGGGGTTTAACCTCCCCCTTGAGACCCAGCCCTGCACTGCCCAGCTGAACCCCCCAGAGAGCTCGCAGTGTGTTTATTCTGCTCCTTTCCCCACTCATAATTGATTTCTGGAGACGTAATTGGGAATATCTATCAAAACCTGCGGGCATTTGCTGAGCTGGCTGAACAGCAGTCCCTCCATGGGGCTGTGCAATGCTGCCCTGCCTGAGCTTTGGGCACTGCCAGAGCTTTCGTGGTTCTGGGTCAAAAAAAGGCACAAAGTTCAAGCCATGTGCTGAGAGCCATGAGCTGGGCATGGAGTTTATAAGTCAGGAGAAATCCCACTTGGAGTCAGGGCTCCACTGGGAATGTACAATCAGGTTTTGTGGCAGAGAGGGAAAATTCCTGGTTTTGCACAATTCCTGTGTTTGAGGGAAGGCTCTGGGGTGGGGAAGCTCTGCAAGTCCTTTTTGTCGGGCAGGAACCCAGACCTGGCAGGTTTTGCTTCCCGGGAATCACCACAGAAATGGGAATTTGGTTTTATTCACCAGCCCAGGGAATCTCACGGAAGTTCAGGCAGTCTGAGTCCGGCACAGAAGGGTTTGGTACATCTGGGAATTGGAGGAGTGTGCAGGTTTTTCCCCTACAATCCTGGTGATACAATGACCCAAAGGGGCAATCACCTCTACTTTTAAACCTTCTCAAGTCCCCCTTTTTATATTTAGAAAACTCACTTTGAATTATTTCATATTTCAAAGGAAAAGGCATCGATTTGTTATCCCAGGCATCACATCACATAATCCCCCTAAATCCAAATTAGCTTCTCTAAAAAGCTAAAGTTCAGACTCTATTTACCTTCTGCAAAGAGAATTCATGCAATGTATGAAAAATAAATAATTTTCATTTCAATTACTTTAACCAAAACATTCCTTACAGAAAGAAATAATTTCACTTCCACTGACTTCAGCCTTACAACCTGGCCTTCCTAACAATTTTTTAAAAGGAATTTAGATGTTGCCCCAATTAATACTGCACCAGTAACAAACTTCTGTGCAGAGAGGAGACTGAGATAAGAGCTCTCACTCAAATCAAGGCAAGCAGCCTGAGAAGAAAATCTCAGTCTGAGCCTTTTTGTTCCTCAGCTCTTCCCGTGTGAAAGGAATAAAAGAACTTGCCTGAGTCCCAGGGCTGTTGTCAGAGTAAGAACATTAAAGATTAAGTGTGGCTCCAATAGTTCAGTAATGGAGGACAATGCCTAAGATAGTGTTTCATTTATTCAAAGCCCTACAGAAACTGCACAGCTCCAGAAATCCTGCAATCCACCCCTAAAAAGCTAAAGCACTCCTAAATCATCCTAAATATATATTACCAGGCAGGGGTTTGTGGCAAAGAGTAAAACAGCTTTGTTCTTAAGAGGAAAAATGGCACTTTTATCATCCCTCCTCTTTTTATCCCCCACTTTTATCCCTGTTCTGGTTACCACTTTGCTTTGTAGGGGAACTCAGTGCAACTCAAACCTTGCTGGATAAACAGGAGAAATGTGTTTGCATAACTCTTCCTAAAATAAGATCCAGCCCGCACTGGATGGCTGCTCACTGCTCTCTGCAGATACACATCAAAAACAAGGAGAGCAAAATAAACACAAAATATTGCCCAGGGAAGGAGAGAGATATGGAACAGCAAGAATCACTCCAAAGCTTTGTGTATTTCCAGGTGAACTTTGCATGTGCTGAATGCAAGGACAAAGAGAATTATGATGTAAGTGTTTCACCACTAATAAATATATCAGAAAAAAGCTTTAAATGCCCCTACTCTGCTCTTGATTCAAATGGAACCGGGTGTGAAATGAGACATTGAATAAGGTCAGTCAAATTAGCTCACAAGTCTTAAATAAAATCCTGTGCCAGTGCTGGGTAGCTTCCTAATTCTGCTTCCATTGGAAAAGTCAATCCAAGAATGCCCTGTTTTACTTGGGGCTTCAGTTCCTTGGGGTTTTCCACTTTGAGAGGTTTTGCTTTGCACAAATGTTTGAAGAATTACAGAAAAAAACCTGCTTCAAACTGCCACTTTCCAGCACATTCCATCAGGCACTCAAGGACTAAAACCAGTACACGTCCAGTCCTTGCCAGCACTGTGTCCTCCTCCCCCCCAAAAAAACCCCAACCAGAGATCTTTGAAGCCATGACAAAGCTGCTGAAGAGACAGAATTTTCAATGTATTTAACCAGCTTTTTGTCAAACCACTTGGAGAGATAAAGCACCCAGAAAGGAGAGTTTTGCTTTCTGAATGCAAAACTAAAAAAAAAAGCCCACAAACAAACAGAAACCCACTGAAGAACTGTGTTGGTTTAACACAGCCTGGTTTGTGGTGGAGGCTTTGTGAGAAGCTGCTGGAAGATTTTGCTGTGTCTGGGAGAGCCAACCCCTGAGGACTCTGCCAATGGGCAGGTCATGAGCCCCAATGCCTCTGGTGACTTATTTAAGAAAGGAGAACACAGAATCCCAGAATCACCAGGCTGGAAGAAACCTCCAAGGTCACCGAGTCCAAGCCCTGCCCCAACACCTCAGCCAAACCAAACCCTGGCACCCAGTGCCACATCCAATCTCTTTCTGAACACATCCAGGGATGGTGACTCCACCACCTGCCCTTTATCACCAGTCCTTTATCACTCTTTCTGTAAAAAACTTCTTCCTAACATCCAACCTGTATTTTCCTTGGCTCAGCTTAAGGATGTGTCCTCTTGTTCTGTCAGTTGTTTGATTTTTGTTTGGGTTGTTGCTTGGTTGGTTGGGCTGTTTCTGTTTTTGTTGGGGGTTTTGGTTTTGTTTCGTTTTTAAAGGATTTTTTTGTTTCATTTGGGGTTTTTTGTTTTATTTTTAAGGATTACAAGGGCCCCAGTAAGATGACAGACTGGGATGAACAACAAAACCACAGTCTGGAGCTGTCCTTACACCTGCATCTGATCCAGACTCAGGTACCTGCTGGATTCCTCCTGGCTGTTCTCCTTTGGAGAAGGAACAACGATCCATAATCCTTTAATTTGGCCTTTCCTTCATTTAATGACAATATTCTGAAGAAGAATGAGCAGCAGGTAGGGAATGAACTTCCTCAGTTTACCTGTGCTTCTCTGGATAAATATCCCCGGCTCCAAGGCAGCTCTCTGGAATTCCCAAACTCTTTTGTGTTGCTTTTCAAGAAAAAAAAAAGGCAAATGTGTAAATCCTTTCTGGTGGTGCCTTGACTTTGTCTTTGGTACTGGCTTGGTTTGTGCTGGAAAGGGAATAAAAATTCGGGCAGCTGGGAACCTGAACAACCCCCCACGAGCTTTCTGTTCACTTCTTTTCTGTTTACACATCAGCTGTTTGCAAAGTGCAGCATCACTGGCAGCATCACTTCTGTTCACATTGCAGCTCTTCCTTCCCTAAATGCCCCAAATCCTTCATTTTTCACTTTTATTTAAACCAGTAGCTCCATTTATAGTGTAAATGGGCTCTTGTGGAGTAGAGCACAAACCTGGAAGAGTGATGATCCCATCTTTTCCACCCAGTCAGGAGGCTGGGATACTTGCACTCCTGTATTTACCTCATTTACTGCATTCACACGTGCTAATTGGAATTACAGACATAATTACACACCATGTCAAAAATAACTGCAGCTAAGCACAACCACCTCTGCTTCGCCTCATTTTTTCTGCTCCCGTTAAGGATAGGCACAAAAATTTTGCAGGAATGTAAATGAAGAGCTTATTTATTCCAAATGATCAATTACAGTAATAACTAACACAGAGACAAGTTAAATAATAATTAACTATTGCTGCTGGGAAAATAGTGTTTCAAGTATATCTGGGGAAAATCAGTGAACATCAGTGTGTGATATTTGTCACAACCTGTTCAAACTCACACCAGGAATTCCACTGGGCCACAAATGAAGCAAAAATTCCTTTCCAATGAGTTCACTGGTTCTGAGGTGTCATCCCAAGAGCTGTGAGTGCTTTAAGAGCAAGAAAAGCGTGACAAAAATTCACCTTTACACCACTTCCAGACCCTTAGGAAGTCCAGGCTGCCACACATCTTCTCCCCTTGTCAAGGAGAAGAAAACAATTCCTTGGCTTCCCCCTTGTAATCCCTGTAAGTACTTGGGTGTTTTAAGATACAAATTCTCCAGATAGATTGTGACTCAAATTAGTGGATTGGCTGATTTTCTCTAAGTACAATCATTTCTCACTGGGCTGTGTTCTCTAATTGGTCACCTCAAGTATATAAATTAAATGGATTTACATGAGTGTGTTTATAAAACTTCACTGAGGACTCTGGAGCTCTCCAAAGGCTCTTCAGTTCTTTGGCCACACATTTTCCATGGAAAAGCCTCTTCCCTCAGGCTCTGGGATCCAGACACAACAACCCTGAGGACAGGGGAAGGCACAGAGGTGAAAATATTTGTGGTTCATTTTCAGCTGTCACCACCCTTGGGGGACTCATTTAACCTTTTGGCATCTCACTTAACTCCAGGGCAATGTAATTAATTCAAATCTGTAATTACACATTCACTTCAGGGGACTGCAAAAAGATTCCCAAATTATTACCAACAGTCCCAAACACCAGAGGTCACAGCAATGCTTTCAGTCTGCTCAAGGCCAGCATTTTAAAATATATTCACAATAAAGGGAATTTCAAACAAAAGGTGTGTTGGCTCAGCTGCTAAAATGCACAGGATACCCCTATTTTCATATCATACAGCACAGTATCACATATTATTATTATTAAAATAATAAACTTATTTTTACTGAGATTTTCCGAAGTTCTTTAGGGTGAAAATTGAAAATGGCTTTTTGTCAAAGCCAAGGTCAGTCCTGCAACCTGCAGCATTGATAAATAACCCTGAACTGGTTTTTCTGCTGCAAAAAACAAAGTGTGAAAGGAAAATGAAAAAGGATTTGCACAGAATTTCTTCCTTAAAGAAGGAGGCTGTTCTCAGGCCAGGGATGTACTTTGGAGTGTTTCACTTCAGGGGACTGAACTTAAAGTTATGTGGGCAAAAATAACATGAAATGCAGGAGAAATGTGCATTTAAACCCTCAACCTTTTGCTCAACCTCTTCTGCTTCTGTCTCACCAACTGAACAGCTCTGATAGCAGTAAAAGAAAATTTTAAATTATTTCATCCGTACCTTGAAACTGAAATACACCCCCATGAGTGGAGTCACCGTGTAGCCTCCAAGAGCTGGATGGGATTTTGGGATGTTCAGCGTGGATCCACTGCCCAGAGCAGCCTCCTCATTGCCCCTGCAATGCCATGGGGTGCCTGGCCCGGGGCACAGCGGGGTTCTCCCTCGGAGCAGGGGGATCAGCAGCTCCCGTGGGCTCCTCCTCAGCCCCATCTCCATGAGCAGAGCACGTCAGATTGAGGTTTTGGTGCATCTTTCTGTCTTGGGTATCAGAAAGACTCAATCTTTCCACTGCTCTTTGTTTGCTTTTCCAGCTCCCTGGGCAGCCAAGGGCTGCGTTGCCCCCAAGCTCCTGCTGGATCACATCCTCCCTGGATGTTCCCTTTCCCTGTTTGGTCAGGAATAGCAGCAGGAGCTCTGGATTCCTCCTCCCTGCTGCTCTCTCCTGAAACAGCCAAACCATATCGTAAAAGGCTCCTGTTGCCCAAACACCCCCATTTTTTGCTCTATTTAATTTAACACGATTTCTCCTGTTCCTACAAGTTCCGGCCACTTAACTCCTGTGCTGTTTGTGAGGGCTGGAACAGGAAGGGGACAAGTGCCATGGCAGTAAAATCCTCTGTTTCCAGCTCAGTAAAACACAGCCAGGACTCCACCTGCTGCACCAGCAGCTCCCTGTTTAGGAGTTTTTAGGTTCCTGAGGGAACAGAGAAATAACACTTTAAAGAGTCGAGTTTCATATGAACCTGCACATCCCTGGGTGACTAAACGAGCCACTGAGACTTGTTTAGGAGCTTTATAAACTTATTTGCACCTGAAAACAGTGAAATCTCATTTTCTTTTTTTTTTTTCCTCCTTAATCTTTGGATCTAAGTGGCAAGTCAGGGAGTTTCACTTAATTTAGTGCCAATTAGCATCAACTTTTAATGATGGGCTATGGTACTGAGAAATAAAAACAGAAATGCCCTCGCAGAGCAGAGATTTGCCCTCTCAGGGCTGTCTGGTTTATCTCTGCTTGAGCACTGGATTTTATCTGGTTGGGGAGGCTCAGGGGAGAATTTGTTGCCCTCTACAGCTCCCTGAAGGAGGTTGTAGGAAGGTGGGGGTCGGGATCTGCTCTCAAGTAAAAAGTGGAAAACAAGAGGGAACAGCCTCTGGTTGTGCCAGAGGAGGTTCAAGTTGGACATAAGCAGAAATTTCTCTGTGGAAAGGGTGCTCAGGCCTTGGAACTGCCCAGGGAGGTTTGGAGTGCCCATCCCTGGAGGTGCCCAAGAAGGGCTGAAGTGGCACTCAGGGCTCTGGGCTGGGGACAAGGCGGGCATCGGGCACAGCTTGGACCTGATGATCCTGCAGCTCTTTTCCACCCTCAGTGATTCTGAGCTAAATATCCTCTGCTCTAAGCAGAAATAATTCTACTTTTGGAGGTGGGAAGTGGCTCTGTGGAATTGCCCATGGCTCTGTCGTTAGGATTTCAGAGCAGGAACCACCCGAGGTGCTCTGGGTGTCCCTCAGAGAGCGCCGTCCCCTCCCAGGTACCAAGGACACCTCACAGACCTCAGTGAGCTTGCTGACTTGAGTTCTTTCTGATTTCAGAGAGAAACTCAGCCAGGCTGGGCCAGTTTAGAACAGGCTCAGCCAGCCTGTCTCTGCCAGGCTTTCAAGTTTAAAGGATATTGGAAGAGACGCGTGTGACTCCAGCCTGGCTCCAGTGCTGGTTTGAGCAGCAGTTCCCCAGCAGCTGCAGTGGCTCCATTTCACACAGAGAGCCTGGCACAGACCCAACCCAACCAAGCACCACGATGAGCTCCCTGCCCCGCTCTGTGACAGCTCCACACGGGCTCACAGAGGCTCTGGAGGTGGCTCCAGCCAGGGGAAGAGTCCAGGGCACCCAGCAATGACATTGAACCCCACAGGAAAGCAGAGGCTGAGCACTCCAGACAGCTACAGGCTTGGAGGAATGTTGGAAGTTCTGATGCCCACCCTGGAAGAACTCCAGGGTTCCTGCTCAGGGAATGCATTTTGGTAATGAAGCTCCTCAGGGCAGGGATCACCTCTGTCTGCAAGGAGCAGGCAGCATGAGGAGAAGGTGACAGAGAGGATGAAATGCTGGCAAGAGGCACAAAGGAGCTGGGTTGGAACCTGTTTCCAGCTGAGATGACTCAGCCACTTCCACTCACGTATTTAGAATGAAAAGGGGAAACTCCTTCTCCTGCCCTCCTTCAAGCTGAGGTCATGAAGTTGTTGAGGACAGGGAGGATTCCACACTGCCTCAACTCTGACTGATGAAAACACATTTCAGTGCAAGGTTAAAGACTTCCAGTGAAGACAAAGAATTCTGGAATGCAGCTTAGGGAGAGAAGGGGCTGAAAATGGTTTTGTACACCACAAGAAAGCCAATTTAGAGCCTAAAGCAGAGGAGGAGATGATAAAGGCAATATACTTGACAAAGTTTCCCAGAGATACACACTGGAGAAATCCATCCAGACCATTTATTCCTCTGTGAGCAACTGGAAAGACTCATTACAGATTCTGCCTTTGTTGCTCTATAGAAATGAAAATGCTAATTGGTTTACTTGAAGTTTAATTGAAAATTAATAGAATTTCACCAGAGATTTGCAGCATAGGACTGGAGTTAAAATGACATTTGATTAAAGTCACACTAAAAACCTACTCAAGGACATTCTGAAGACAGCAGCAATGGCATTCCTTTTGGAATGGAAATAAATATTTATCATTAGTAGAAGCTGTTGAGAAAATCCACTGTTTTTAAGGACCATGGTAATACACAGCAATATTTTTACCAGCATCTCTTTGTCCCTTCTTGTGTCTTCAAGGATCCCTCAGAGTGGTCTTGCACTGCCCTTATCCTAAACAGAGGATATTTAAGCCCAGCTACACATTTACCCAAAAAATATGAATATGCAATCTTAAGAATAGAATCCTAGCAGGATCATACAGAAAAATTTCCAGGGACATCTTGAACAAATCAATTGGAATAAATACAACCATTTATCTGCACGTGACAGGAACACCAGGAAACAAGAGACACTTGACTTTTGCTTTCCTCCAAAGAAATGAGGTCAAGCTACAGCCCTTCCCTACTCAAGATTCTTGGAGATTTCTTTTCCCACTTGCTGGGATATTCATCTTCACAAAGATTTGGAAAATAAATAAATACTGAACTGTGTATCAAAGCACCAGTGCAGTTGCCCCGTGTTCCTCAATGGAATCTTCACAACAAAGGTTTTGAAGAATGAGAAATTGTGGGCCAACTGCAGAAAAATCCCCGCCTGGACATCACAAAACTCAGGTTTGAAATGAGTGCACCTCTGTGCAAATTAACTGCATCAACTGAATATTCATTTGATTGACTGCAATTACATTTCCTTTATCATTACTATGGTAACTGTTTGGCTGGCATTTGATATTTACTTGAAACATGTTATCATTTCAATACTACCACCAGAACCAGGTCGTTAAGCTGCCATCCCCATGAATGCATCTGCACACTTCCAAACCCTCCACGCCTGACTTAATTGCTTTCCTTTCCAGTCAAAGCTAAATCAGCCCTGGAAGAAAATATCTATTGATCTGAAGCTCAAGGCCATTGTCCCCAGGCCTGGCGGCAGGAAATAAAAGGCATTTTCTTAAATTATCAGCAGCAGTTGCATCACTACAGAGCCCTTTGATCAGGTCAAAAGAAAAAGACTTAAAGATTTATTGGAGATTTAACAGCGTGTTTTAACTTTGCCATTTCTGTTAATGACAAAACCAGATTTTGCTGGATGTTCAGTGGGTTTTCTATTGAAGGAGAAGACTGAGCACCCACATTTTCTTAAGAACTGGCACTGGAACAAAGTGCCCAAGCTGTGCCAATTAAGTCACTAATGACAGTGTCACTCTCCAGGTCAATAATGGCCAGGGCATGTTCTAGAATGTAAACCACAGCAGGAAAATCTCTTTATAACCCACATTTTAATATTTGAGAATCATTAGCTTTTACTGCATACAAGTTACCAATACTTCAAATGATTTATAATACTTACAACACTTAAAGGATTCATTTCAACTCATAAAAAGGCCCACACAGGGTTGTTGCACCCCAAGTGTTTACAATGAGTAGTAAGATAATTGTGTTTAAAATCTCTGCTTCCAATTTCCAACTCAGTCATTGCTTGTGTATAATTTTTATTACTAATAAAAGGAACTCTACAAAATTTATCCTTTCATGAGGCCAGCAGACACATCACCAAAGCTTTCCCATTCATTTCTGCTAAGGTCCTTCTATTTCAGCATCAGAAAAATTCTGAGATTGTCCATCAGAATAACAGCCTGGATAAAAATGGGCCTCAGGTCTGTGTGATCTCCTTTTGCCACAACTGAATTAAACAAGGATGGAGTCAGAGAGCTCCATAGCTCTGGGGTCAAACACAGGTAGTTGCGTTAGCAAAGTCCATTTCTTTTCTGAGTTCTCTCCCCACCAAGAGGAATTCAATCCACAGCAGGGCCCTGCCTATTTTCTGATTGCCAGTTGGGCTCCAGTTGCAGCAGCTCTGGCACTTTCTCTCCCCAGCAAATCCTCTCCTGAACCTGCAGCCCAGAAAATAAATTTCAGCAATAAAAATCCTGTCCTGTGTCTAAACCACCAACTAATCTCTTGGCACACGGATGCATCTTCTCTGCCATGTTCTAATGTAGCACAGAGCAGATGCAAACCTGCCTGGAAAACTGAAAACCTCCGTTCTCTCAAGTCCTAGCAGAGGGAAAAACCCTTAAATCATACCCAATCAAGAGATCAGAGATTTGTTATGTTTTACAGAAATGGAACCCTCATCCCCCGTGGAATGAGGAGATACCTGAATTTGGAACTGGTCTCTCACCAAGAATTACAGCTGAAACATTATCCCTATCAGGAAATGTTCCCGTTCCTCCCATCACAAACACCCCCTCCTCCTGATATCTCTCTGCAATTTGGCCTCCCAGAAATGACTTTCCAGAGAAAAATGAATCCGAGAGGTGTGATAGTGCTAAAACAATTCTCCAGAGTTTCCTGATGAAAAATGCCTGAGCATAAATCACTAAGAAACTCTGCAATCATTTCTCCTCACACAAGAAGGAAGTTCAGAATCAGAGTTCTGCTTCCACTGTGGCTCTGATGGATAAACAGGGACCATAACTGAGCCAAGGGACAGGACAGAGCTGCGATTTTTACCTGGATGAGACCCTCAGCAAGTCATAAGTGACAGTGATAACAGCCCCAGAAAAAAAAAAAAAAAAGAAGTAGATCTCTGCCATTTAGGAAGAAATTCCTCCTTTTGAGGGTGGGGAGGGGCTGGGATGGAATTCCCAGAGCAGCTCTGGCTGCCCCTGGATCCCTGGAAGTGCCCAAGGCCAGGCTGGAGCTCCCTGGGACAGTGGGAGGTGTCCCTGCCCATGGCAGGGGTGGCACTGGATGGGATTTAAGGTCCCTTTCAACCCAAACCATTCCAAGATTCCCTAAGGAATGTGAACAGCCTCATCAGAAGGACAAAGCCCCCAGGAAAACTCCTCCAACACTGTCACTTCAGGAAGTAAAACATTTACAGTTTGTCAGGATCTAAATCCTTGAGCTGCCGTGGGAACCCCTAAAGACTCATCAGGAAACAAGGGCAGCAAATGAATTTCTGAAATGTTCTTCATTGATTCCCCCTGATTTCCCTCACTAGTTTTGATTTTCACACTTGTCCTTTTTCCTGCCTGTCTTTCATCCAGCACATTTAGAAATGGAAGGCGATGCAAGCAAACAGTACAGAATCAGTTCTCTCTCCCTCATTATTGTTCACAATATCTGAGATTTCACCGTGACTTTCACAGCCCTTGCTGAGCTTCAGAACCTCCCTTCTCCAAACAGCTTTAGGGGCTTTTTTTTCCCCATTCCCCAAATTATTTTGTTTTGTTCATGCTCCTTCTTTCCCTTAGCTTTTATTGCAAACCAACTAATCCTTTTCATTTCAAACTCATGTCATTATTAAAGCCTCTTA
This sequence comes from Rhipidura dahli, assembly GCA_013399225.1. Taxonomy (NCBI): domain Eukaryota; kingdom Metazoa; phylum Chordata; class Aves; order Passeriformes; family Rhipiduridae; genus Rhipidura; species Rhipidura dahli. The sequence goes on from VXAC01003993.1 coordinate 169,609, forward strand.
TGTTGCTGTTGGGCTGCATCTGTTCCAGAGGCAGATTCCAGCCTTCTACTGAAGTTTTACACCTCACAGTTTAACCTGCTGGACATATTTTGGATATAATAAAATTGATTTTTTTAAATTTTTTTTTCTCCCAGATGCTCAGCTGCACCCTGGTGTCCCAAGTCAGGCAAGGAGCTCCTGAGTAACCACATTTCATTTCAGAGTCTCAAGGTGAAGGTCAGACTGCAGAGGATCAACTACCCTGACCTCCACCAGAGTCCACAAATGAGAGGAATTGGTACTAATTAAAGCTGTCACACAGCTCAAATCCCTCTTTTTGCTATCCAAAATACATCAGTGGAAGGAAGAGCCCAGCACAGCTCCTGGATGAGCAATGGCAAATGTTTAACTCAAGGAGGGCCATGGCAGTGAGGGCGGGAGTCAAGAATTAACACCCCCAAATTAGATACAGAGACATTTAATTGAGACACAGAGACCCGGGGCAGGAAGGAATTCACACAAAAAACATTCACTGGTGCCATAATCACCCCCCCAGTTCAGGGTTTGGCAGCTCATTCCAGTCAGGGAATCCCTTTTTCCCTTTAAATATTTCATGAATCCCATCACTGAGAAGGTTTCAGCAGCACTTGGATGTGTGCTGTGTCTGAGTGGGGCTGTCCCAGAGGCAGCTGCTGGTCACTGAGTGGAATAACCTGAGCTGAGCAGGGATCTTTGATCAAACATGAGGAGCCAGTGTTCAACAGCTACAAGGGAAGGAGAGGAAGAAAGAGATGACACCACCTCAGCCTCTGCCAGTTTCACTGCTGGGCTTCATTTTCACAAGGCCCTGGGGGAAAGAAAGGTTATTTACTCAGAATGTTACTCACTAACAGAAATCAGTATTCTACATTTCTTCTTTCTTTCTGTTGAACAAAGCCCCACCTTTAAATCATTCCCTGACAAGCAGAGGAATCAAACACACATTTAGTTCTTGGATAGCCAAAGGTGCTGATGGGGAGCAGGGTCACTGCCTGCTTTGGGATGCTTCAAGATGTTCCACTGCAAGGGGCAGAGCCAGGTGGGACAGGCCCTCCATAACCACACGGCTCCTGTTCATGAGCGGGGTGAGAGACAGAATGTGAATGGAGAGCTCAGGGAAGGAGGCTCAGAAGCTTCCTGTTTCTGAAAGGCTTTTTAGAAATATCACAGCTCTGGGCACTGCACAGGTGTGTGCATCACACACAGGCTCCCAAGCCAGGTGATGGATGGCTCAGGGGTAAAGACATTTCCCCACGGAAAGGGTGCTCAGGCTTTGGAACTGCCCAGGGAGGTTTGGAGTCCCCATCCTTGGAGGTGTCCCAGGAACTCCTGGAAGTGGCACTCAGAGCTCTGGGCTGGGGACAGGGTGGGCATTGGGCACAGGTTGGACTTGATGGTCTGGGAGGGTTTTTCCAACCTCAGTGACTCTGAGATTCTGTGACATTTTACTTCTTCAGTCATAAACTGGCTGTTCCCAGCTCTGCCTCTGCCCAGCTGGGGAATCCCAGATACAGCAGTGCTCACATTCACCCCTTTGACCTCCTGGTTATTTCTCTGTTTAGGGAACAGGAGCCTCCCAGACCCCTCAGAGACACAAAGCCAGAGCAGCACCAGGGCTTTGTGTATAACACAAATCATTAATGAGCAGTAAAATGGACAGGAGCAGTAATTACACGAGCTAATGGCTGCTCCAAGCTGGGCACTGTGTGTACATTATTACAGTGATTCACTCCAGAACATCTTAACAACATTGCCTTTGGAACACGCCCGTGCAAGGTCAAGCAAAAATAAGAGCGTGGCGAGGAGGAAATCTTTGAGATGAGCACTCAGGGAACCATCAGCAGTCCAAGCAACACCAAACACTCTGTGGAGAACACGGGGTCCCCAGCTGAGCATTCAGATAGAAATTGGTCAACCAGGAACATTTGAAACCAATTACTCCTTTCTCAAGCCATTGTAATGGAATGATTATGCAAGCGGATGGAGAGGGGAGAATTAAATGCAGTGGAGGCAGCGTGGGAGGACAGCAGCTCACTCGGTGATAAGATGTACTCTGTGCTTTTAATAAATAGCAACAAATTGCACATAGCCAGTTAAAGTCGAGCGCTGAGGCAAGTGCTTTGCTGAACAGGGTCCAAAAAACCTATTCTGATCCTTTTTGGCTTAAAAAAAAATAAAATTATTTCAGTGAGCAGGAAGATGCCAGGTTATTTCTTGTTATCTGACATATCTCAGAGAGGGAGCTTGTCACCAGCTCCTCAAATTGAGTCATCAGGCCTGAAATGCCTGGCTTAAAATACTCCTTTTTCTACTCAGTAGCATGTGCACGTCTGTGGTTCTGATGCAGGGTTCAATGCATGGTACAAAAGAATTTCTAACTGCAGCAGTGAAGCACAAAGTTCTCAGGAGAGACACAGAGACCAAGGCTCCTCCTGGAGCTGAATTCAGGCTTGTTTCAGGTCTTGTTTTTATTATTATCCATAACCTTTTCACACAATCTGGCATGAAACAATTCTGACAAGTTTATTAAAGCCTTTTGTTATTACACTTGACATTTATGAAGGGGAGATGATAAATAAGCAGAGGAATGACATGTTTGCCAGGAATGCAGACTCTGGTGAGAAAGGCTTCTCCCCAGCCTCCCTTTTAAATGAAATTTACCCTCTGCAGTCATTCCTGTCTCTCCAGGAAGGAAAAAAAATCCCATTTTTCTGCACTTGAACAGCCAGTTTGATCCTGCTTTTGAATTCCAAACATCATGACTCCAGTTACCAAGCCACTGAAGTCTTATGCAAATGAAGATTATCATTTTATTTAAGAAACAAGACAAAGGGCAGCGAGTTTTAGTGTAGTAAGATCATTAATGATGAAATAAAATCCATTTTGGCACCAATTGGGCTGTTTTGGGAGCTCTTCTCTCCTCTCTACACTGCAGCCACTGCCAGGGATCCACCAGAAGAACACAAGTCACTAGAAATCTGTATTACTCCACACACAGATTAGAGAATGATATGGGGGGGGAAAAAAATCCACTTATACTCTTCCATGTCCCAAAATTTTTGAGGCAGAAATAGGAAAAGATAATTAAAATAAGAGTAGACAGTTTTTTGGTACCCAAGGAGGGGCCATGGAGGCTCATGCTGGGGATTGCTAAGTGATGTCCTTGTCATTATTGGGTTATTTCAAGGATGATACCACATCACAAATGGAAGTGATCTGTGTCTGAAAATGTTTGGGAAAATGGAAACTTCCTGTGGCACCTTCTGCCCAGAAAAAAATTTAAAAATTAACTGTGTTTCATGGTCAGGCAGCAACAGCAAACACAGACCCCCTCATATACCCAGTACAGGAGCTCTGGAACTCAGGCAAACTTGAATAAACTGAAGGTTCTACTTCCAAGTACAGGAACTTTCTTGGGGATAGAAGTTCTGGTTTGGATTGTATCTGATCCTGTGAACTGGCCCCAAAAGGACCAATGTAAATAACAGAGGAGTCATCCAGCTGAGCAAAGGGCTCAGGTTTGTACCACTTTTACTGGCCTTGGATGATGCTGAGCATAGGCAGAAATTCAGATTAGACACTGGAAGATCAAAATTATATTGTTAAAAATACAGGAACTATTGAGTGTATCTGTATTTAAAAGAATGTTGAAATTCTGTCCCAAAGCAAAGGTATTAAAATACATTTTCTCTGAGAATTCTGAAAACTCACATGAACAGAACTATAATTATTGCTGGGAATAAACTTTAACCTTGTGCAGGAGAACAACACAAAAACACAGACACGTCCCAAGTGTGATTTAGCACAAAATCCTCCCCAGACCTTGCACCAATAGAGGACTCAAAGTGTCAGCCAGCAAAACCTACAAGGTCATTTTCTTTCATATCATGCTTTAAAATGACAATAATTAAGATGATTTCAGTTAAGGAGCATAATTTTTATTTTTATATAATGTGACTGTTTCATTGTTAATCATTTTGAGCACTAAGTCTGCAATATCTGCATTCTAGAAGGCTTTTTTTGTGCATAAAAATCTTACCATATTCTCAGGTAAACCTGCGCAGAGGAACCTTTGATCTCTGCAATATTAAAATACTGACTAGAAACACATTCAAAGTAAGATTAGAATTAATATTGCCTTGACAGTGCTAGAAATTATTTTGGTTGTTACAAATTAAACAGAAAAAAAAAAACGAACTTAGTGGGTCGTTTGTGGGACATTTGCCTTTCCCTCCCAGGAATGTTCCAGGGAATTCTAAATAACCCCATGTACAACACGGCTGCTTTAAATCAACCTTACAGAATGTCATAAAAGTTTATTCAGAAGACAAATTTCCCATCATTTGCAATCACACAGCACATCCCGAGGTCACATCAGCCTGTGCTGCTGAGAGATTCTGCATTTCATATGCAGATGCCAATACCAGAGACTGCAATCGTATTAAATATGGGAGGGAGTGTCATAAAAGCACTTCCAACAGAGAAACAAAACCCTTCACTTGCAGCTGGTGGGCCAGAGGTGGGCGAGGAAACAATCCCACCTCTCCTGCACACCCACAGGAGTCTGCAGGTACCTTCCAAAGATGGCCTGGACTGATTTTATTAAAAAAAAAAACTAACTAACAAACAGAAAAAGGAGCAGTGAATGAGAGAAATCAAAGCTGCAGGTACTTACTTAATTTGTGCATCTCTTTGATGATCAAAGCCTTGCCCCGGTTCACAGCAATTCTGATCTGACAAAGCCATGCTCTGTCTAGAGCCCAATCTCCAACTCCAATCTCATGGTGGAAATGGGGCAGAAAGTCATAAAATCCTGGATTGTTTTGGGTTGGAAGGGACCTTAAAATTCATTTCCTTCCACCCAACAGAATTCTGAACAACAAAGCAAAAACACCAAAAAGCTTTTTTTTTTAAAGTTTTCATTCTTGCAAGTTTTAAAAAAGGTGTTTAATACTTGGCTGGAGGTTTTAGGACACTAAATTTAATAATTTAGAGACCAATTTAATAATTCAGAGAGATTTAATAATCTCTCTGCTGCTCCCAAACCAGCAGGTCCCAACTGGGAAGCGTTTGGTTCCAACCAGAAAGATTCGACCTCTGCGTGGCAATGCCAAGGAAGCTCCTGGGGAGAACACAAATGATGGCTATCACTGAATGAGTGTTTTCACTTCTTTATTCCAGCCTTTCCTCCCTCTTCCCTCAGCCTGGGAGATGAGTCATTAATCCGATGTTTGGAGTGATGTTCTCAGTAGCCTTGCTGAATTCCTTCTGTGTTTTCTGGCTGTCAGGACGTGCACAAAGCCATTGAGAACGCTCTGAGGACTCTGCTAATTATCTCTGAGCAAACAATGCTCTTCAGCTGGAGCAGCTCGATGGAAAGCCTTTGGTATTTTTAGTACAAAGTCTCTGCTGCTTTGCAGAGTGTTTTAAAATATTGCTTTGCTTTGAATATTGAATTGTTGGAGCCTGGAATAAAGTGCTCTTAGCAGGGGTCAGGGCCACCTTCCCTGGTTCTGCTATCCTCCTGTGGTGTCTCACAGCCAGCTCTGCACCTGGGCACAAATAAATCCACTCCCAAGCAGCCTTTTCTGTAATGAGGGTCCTAAAGGTAGAGAAGGAGGTGGGGATGCTCTTAAAATCAATTAAAACCAATCACTGAAGAACAGCTACAGCTGCTGGTGCTCTAAACTTGGGAGTTTTCAAAACTTAAACACCTGAAAAATCCATCCTGCTGCTCCTCCTAAGGATATCATTGTGGCACAGGTTTGGGGAAGATGACAAATGAAATGGTAATTAGAAAATAAAATACTAAAAACATGTTTTAAAATGGAAAGTAATGTCAAGCCAGTCAGGTTCAGTCCTTGAGAAGACACATAATGCAAAGCAAATTAATAGGCATAATGAGATAAATGGATCCAATTGTCAGGTGAGCCCAAATTAGTTCCCAGCTGACTTAAAGAAATTCAGGGCTGTTAACCTTAAATGGAGGAAAATTCTATTTTAATTACCTCGTGCAACAGTTAAACAGCAATGGCATTTGAGAGACCAGGCGAACATTTCTCATCCTTAACATTTCTTTATTCTGAGATAATTTTGCTGATAAGGTGAGGATTGACACAGGCCTCAGACCCTTTACTGCAGCATCTCTAACAACCACCAAAACAAAATTCCCCAAGATCATGACCCTTTTCTGGAAGAATTCAGCACTCACAAGGTCAGATGGAGACAAACCCCACAAGGGCAGTAAATGGAGCTGCAGAGGCAAAGCTCAAAACAGACTGGACTGGAAATGTCTTTGAAAGAAAAATTAAGGATTCAAAGTCTTTCCGTGAGCAAGGAGAAGGGTGACTGTGGATTTGCACAGCTCCCAGACCTTCTTTAGGGACCACAAACACCTTCCAGCAGTGCTGAGGGAAGACAATCACTGTTACTTCGCCTCAGACCTTAGAAATGATCCAGGTCATCCAGGAGCCTCTTCTTTCCAGGTCCCTTTGAACAGATCCACACAAAAAATGTGCAGGTTAAAAGTTAAAAACTGGAACCAGATGATATCCCACTGCTTTGGCATTTTCCAAGGACTCTCAACTTCTCCATTGCCCAGGGCAGCTGAGCCCAGGCCACTGCTCCCTGCTTTACAGGAACACCCAAACAGGGCCTTGCAGTTACAGGGCAGTTTTATGGCAGAGGATTTCTGTGGACTGTTTTCCCCTGGAAGTGCCTTTTTTCCTTTTGCTGAACAATCTGTATCTCACAGAAGTACAAAGCAGCCAAGTTTGCCAGCGTGCCTCACAAACCCCCCTTGGCAGGAGACTCAAATATTGTAATTCTCCGTGGCTGCCATGTGCCAGCCGTGCTCCCAGCCGAGCACAGAGCCAGGCAGTGAGTGTCCTATCAAACATCCTGTCCTGAGGCTCTCCAACAACTCCCTGTCCTACCCCCGGGCTGGGCAATGTCAGGAGATCCCCTCCCCAGCAGCTCAGGGGGAAATCAAACCCAGCTCAGACGAGCGATGCCTTCACAGCCAGTCCTGACTGATTCTCTCCCGTGGGGCCAAGATGCTCTGTCCAGTCTATTCCTGACAGACAGCTTCAAACCAGAGTTCTTCCTCCCTGCACATGGCCAGTTATGTCAGGAAAATGACCTTTCTTTATCTCCCCAGGTTTCATCTCCATCTGCATCACTTTTTTTTTTTTTCTTATTGCTTGCTTGGAATGAAGAGAGGTGCCCAGAATAGCAAAGGATATTCATATTACAGCTGCATAAACCACCCAGCATTTCTTCTGCTGAGCTGCTCTGTCCCATCTTATTCCTCTTCTGGCTCAGGAGATGAGAGTATTTCATTACCAGGTGAAATAATTCCCCTTTGCAGAATTGATCAAGTTCTTTGCCATCTCCAGAAGAAAGCGGATCTATTAAACATGGATTATTAACAATAATAAATGCTTCAAACCCCTGGGCACTGCTCACCAGCCACGGGAAAAGCATTATCATAAAACCCACATTCTTAAATTCTAAAGGAATAAAGCTTGGAGCCTGTTTGGTGGCAATGGCAGGGATATCTATCAGGGAAGCCCATTATGATGAAGAGAAGCACTTAGAGCACAGAAGGACTCTGACAAAAAGCAGTCGAAATGTTTTCATCAGGGATAATGGATGTGCTCTGCAAATCCCAGCCCACAAACACCCCAACACACACACAAAAGCCTTTCTCCATTTCATTTGCATCTTGTTCAAGTTGTTACAAGAATGTTGAGTTAATTTCCCCCCTTTCTTCCCCTTGAACACCATCTCACACAGACAGCTCAGGGCCTTTGATTCCCAAGCCGCAGCCATGCAGGATCTTTGTCCCTGTTCCATCAGCTTAGCCAGAGCCATGGATCAGAATGATCCATGGACTGCCCCCAGTTCCTCTGTGCCAGCACAGGAGCCTTTCTGCTGCTCCTCCTGGTGCTGCTCTGCAAAAGCCTCAGGCATGGCCCCACAAAGGAAGGAAAAAGGAAAAAAAAAGGGATTCTGCCTCACTCAGGTGAGATCCCACCTGCAGAGCTGCCCCAGCCCTGGGCCCAGCACAGGGAGGACCTGGAGCTGCTGGAGAGTCCAGAGGAGGCTCCAGGATGAGCAGAGGGATGGAACAGCTCTGCTGGGAGAAAAGGCTGGGAGAGCTGGGATTGTCCAGCCTGGGGAGGAGAAGCTTTGGGTTGACCTCATTTGTGGCCTAAAGGAGCTCACAAGAAAGATGGAGAGAGACAATTTCCAAGGGATGGAGTGACAGGACAAGGGGGAATGGCTTCAAACTGACAGAGAGAAGGGTTAGGCAGGATATTGGGAAGGAATTCCTCCCTGGGAGTGGGGTGAGGGGCTGGGATGGAATTCCCAGAGAAGCTGTGGCTGCCCCTGGATCCCTGGGAATATCCCAGGCCAGGCTGGACAGGGCTGGGAGCAGCCTGGGACACGGGAGGTGTCCCTGCCCATGGCAGGGGTGGCACTGGATGGGATTTAAGGTCCCTCCCAACCCAAACCATTCTAGGATTCTGTGATGATTCAGACACTTGGGTTAGAGTTGAACAGAGGCCTCTTGGGCTCTGTCACTAAAGAACTTTTACAGAAGCCTAAATGAGGATTTAATAATTTTCAAACTGTTTTTTTTTTTGCCCTGCAATCCCCATCACAGCAACACCCTCAGCCCCACAGTGCTGATCTGAGGAACAATTCCAGTATCTCCTCCCGAATCCAGGGAGGATCTGCCACCTGTGGCTTGCCTGGGTGACCAGGGGTGACACAGACCAAAGGAACAGAGCCCAAAGAGGAGCAGCTGCTCTTCCCAGCCAGCTGGATCCCTTCAGCTTGTGCTTGCCACGGCCCCTTAACTGATCCCTGCAAAAAGAATCCATCGGGAAATCCTCTTGAGATAGAGATGGTTTGGTTTCTTGTGCTAAACCTAGAAATTCTGAAGTATTGGATTTAAAAAAAAAAAAGAGAAATGCAAGGGGGAAAGAGCTGAAAGCCAAAGCAGCATCCCTACCTATATAAATCCTGGCATTTCCAAGATATCTGAACAGCAGAGGAAGCAAAAAATACAAACCAAAATAATGTCAACCATTTTTTTTTGCCTTTCTCTGAGCATAAAAGGGAACAGAGATGAGTCAAGCTGCAACAGCTTCTTGGAAGAGCTGGTAATTGATTTATTTTTATAGCCTTGTTTTGTCCCTTTCCTTCCTCTACAACACATAGGAGAAAAAAAATTGGGAAAAGGGCAAAATAAGTCAGTCTGCCTGGTGAGTTCCACAAGCAGAAAATTAAACCAGGCTGAAAAAAGCCCCACAAGGAGCCGGTGGCAGGGGAAGGTCCCTGGACAGTTGCTGTGTGCTTTATGACAACTGTGCCATGCACTGCTGCCTCACTCTACATCTGTGGGAGCAGATGGAGAAATTTAGAGACCAGGAAGAAATGAACAATCTTGCAAAGCCTTTTTTGTTTTTCTTTAATCGTCGAAAAATAATGAAAATTCAGTTCTCAGCATTAATTCAGCAGTGGAAATGAGTTGAAGGAAGAAGTCCAGAGGCTTTTGAACCTGCCAAGGGTCATCAGTGAACACCTTCAAAGGGTTTTCCAAAGTTTGGCTCCAGGCTGGACCCAGCTGCAGGAAATCAGAACCCACAGAGGGAGTTTTCCCCCTCAGTGTATTACTGCAAAGACAAATGGATTAACTGAGGGTTCCAGACAGACCCTGGATCCACTGAATCCTCCATGTCACCCTCCAATTCCTGTATCCCAGGATCCATCAGCACACTCCTGGTTGCTCCAACACTTACATTTCATCTCCATTAAACTACTGGGAATGAATCCATTAAAAATCCATGAAGATCAGGATTTGAGCTCCTGCTTTGAGCTACAAGGAAAGGGAAAGACAAACAGAGCTTTGGAAGAACCAACAGCTGAGCCCAGAGACCTTTTGTGCTGCACATTTATCCTGGCGTTCCCTGAGTTTAATGGATCTCACATGTTTTCACACATGGCTGTAGGTTTTTTAAAGGATTTCTGCATTTCATTTTCTTCCTTTCTTGTTTTAGCTGCTTTTCATGGCTCTTGTGCCTCCTAGAAAACTCCGAAGTATGTATTTCGTTAACAAGAACTAACTTCCAAAAGGAAATATTCCTCTTAATTTGTGAGGGAAACCATCCCTTTAACCTCTCCCAAGACAAACTATTGCTTATAGAAATGGGAGAAGGAAATAAAGAGAGTTCAGATTCGGGCTTCAAAGGTCTGCTTTCCACATGATAGAGCCTGGAACAAAAATATATCAAACAAGACTATGTTTGAGGGGTAAGCATGGAAGAAGTACAGACTGCACGAAACTTCTCCAGCCCAACCCGTTTTTCTCAGCACAGCCCTTCAGAACAGATCCTTAAACTCTAACTCTGCCTCACATCCTTGCCCCATTTATTACCTGTATTTTCAATATTCCAAGAGACACTTTAATCACCACGCTGTGCTTTAATTGTTATTAGCATTTAGATTATATGGTAATCTTACAGCCAGAAGTCAATATTAAATTACTGCCCTTGCCTGCTGAAGAGTAATATATATAGAGAGAGAACAAAGCTGAAAAGTGGTTTAAAGTTTCAGTTCAATTTTATGTCCTAATTACTCTGGAATGTTATGAAAGGCCTGTAACATCACACCATATATTGCTGTCACCCCACAGGCAGCTTTATGGGAATGTTACAGAGTGTATTGAACTCGTTACAGGGAATGGTAATTGAAATGATACCAGGGAACTGCCCATTGTTCATAAACCCAGCTGGGTTTGGGGGTCCCATCCATCCATATCCCCTTGCTTTCAGTACTAAGATGGATTGCTAGAGATACATACACAGGAGGAGAGGTTGGGGTTGATCCCCCAGCTGCTGTGGAGAGCCAGATCCTTACAGAATCCCAGAACTGGGTGGAAGGGATCACCCAGTCTGAGCCCCGTGCCCAGGGAGGGTCACCTGAAGCAGGTGACAGGGACACACCCAGGTGGGGTTGGGATGTTTCTCAAACAGAGAGGGAGAATCCACACCCTCTCTGGGCAGTTCTTCCAGGGCTCTGCCACCCTCAACATAAATAAATTCTTCCTTATCCTGAGGTAGAATTTCCTGGTTGAATTCCTGGCCTTGCCCCCTGTCCTGTCTCTGGGCACCACTGAGCAGGGCCTGGCACCTCCTCTGACCCCTGCCACACCCAAGCACAGCCAGGGCACTTCCAGGGGCTTGGGATGCAGCTCTTCCAAACTGCCCTAGTGGAGAGTTTGACTCCAAGCATTGGGTTTTGTTTAATTTTCACCGGGGGATGGAGCACAGCTGCTGTCAAACCCAGCCAAGCACAAGTTCACCACCTGCTCGGCCGAGGAGGCTCAGACATTCCTTAGGGATGACATCCTGCTCTGTTTTACTGCCTCGGTGCTCCTGCACACAGCCCTGCAGGAGATTGGAGTTGGCAAGGGTGAGAAATGGAGTGGGGTTTAATGTTTGCTGCATGGCTCATAAACATCCCTTTGATTCCGTGCTGCTCCCGTGCTTCTGTTCCCCGGCAGGACAACACGAATCACTGAGACGGCAAAATAGATCAAAGCTGAGTATTCTGCTGGAGGAAAGTGAAATCTGCAGCTTTCCTCGTGGCAGGACTGGCCAGGGAACACAGACAGGACTTGTGTCACCCTGAGTGCCACCCAGTTCTGCACAAACCTCTCCAGATATTCCTTCCCTGAAAATATGGCCTGGAGAGTTTTCCTATAAACCCCCCCAAGTGGAAATTTCCTCCCTTCAATCATCTGGACAGAATTTAGACACACACTCAGCTTCCCTTGCCATGGCCAATCACAGAAATGGGACTCAGGAGACTGAATCAAAAGTTGCTGTCCAGTCTGATTTTAAGTAAATCCAGCAGAACAAACGTGCCACTTCCTCTGGGATATTCCAAGGGTTAACACACACTGAGGGCTGTGGCACAGCTTCTCCAGAGAAATTAAAATATCATCCCTGTAACACTGAATCCTCCTATTTCTTTGGATTTTGTATTTCACTTCTGCTCCAGGCCAAGCAGTCCACAACCACATTACTGTGTCATATCCCCAGTTATACATTTATCCTCTATACGCATTCTGTATTATAAAAGTATAAAAGGGTTCCTGGAAATATCACTCCATTAATTTATTTTATTTGGTGTTGCTACTTCTCCATGCTTCAAAAAGCTTTTAAATTCCTACTTGGGAAATGTCCCTTTCACCAACAGCTTTCAGTATAAAATTCAAGGCAAGCCTGGGTTCAACTTTCTGTGAAACCTGCTTAAACCTAAGCACATTCTACTCCCAATTATATCATTTGATTATCTTGATTTTGATTTAACATTGATCAACAAAAACTAAATGTTGCAATTTCTCATTTTTTCGCCTTTGGAATTCTTCTCCGGCTGACAGCAACACACCAGGTGCCAAAACTACCATTAAATAAAGCAAATTCTCAGTATTTCCCAAAACCCAGCATGTATTTTAAGCACTTCATATAAAGAATTGCCCTGAGGTATTTCTTAATGATGTGCCAGAGAGAAATCAGTGTAAAACTGGGAATTCTTTATTGGGAATGAAGGCCCTGGCACAAAGCTGTGGTTGCTCCATCCCTGGAAGTGTCCAAGACCAGGACAGACACCTCTTCTGTCATACCCAGAACAACCTCTGCAGATGCAATTCTGTTGCAAATGCAGCCTGATCCAAAATATTAATGGAATATACAGCCAGCATAATTCTGGCTAAGGTTAATTTATTCTACACTACTAACACAGCATTCAAAATATAATAAAACCTCCCGATATAATTGCTATTGCTGTAAACCCAGATGATTGGTGACAGCTTTACAGTCACCTGCTGCAGGAAGGGGATAAAGCCCATTATTAGCAGATGATGATCTAGAAGTACCTGTGGAAGAAAGAGATTTTTCTTACAGGTATCCTGCTAAAGGCAGGGGAAAAGGCTCTTTACATGGAGTTAGACAAATCCCGACCAGAGTCAGATATATTTTTTCATAGGAAAACTGACCCCTCCCTGGGGTTGGGAATATCCAGCACAAAACTGTCAACGTTTGGGATATCTCTGGGTATGTGTGGCTTAGGAAAAAATACAATATTCTAGGAATATCCATATAATTATGTTATTTATGGAGCGGTTTTGCTCTCATTTGTACCAACTACACACCAGAATAATTCCATCCTTCTCTCCATGACACCCCTTTCACTGCAGGAGCACCATCAACTGCAGGTTTCTGGATGCCAGAACAGTTTCATTATTTTAAACCTCTGAAAAATCAGGGAACTGAGTGACACCTGCTCCTCATCCCCAGAGGAAGTCACATCACTATATTTAAGCAACTGGACATACTCATTTTTCAATGCAGGTTCTCTTAATGTAATAGTCCCATAAAACCAAAACTAAAAATGTTCTTCAGCCATGAGGCATTTTCCAAGTGAGCTGAAATGCCAATTGTGTTCCTGCAGCCTTCCCAGCAGCAGTGGACAGGACAGCAGGTGGGACCAGACAGGCTGACAACACTCAGTGACAACGCATCTTGGAAAGTGTCCCAAAGGCAGACTGAGCCCCTGAAAATCATGACTTGCCAGGTTTTTTTATCCTGGAAGCACTCTCAGAACAGCAGAAGGCAGAGAATAATTTTATGGGACACAAGTACAGCTGCTGGAGCTGGGTGAGCTCAATCACAGGCACAGCCCAATTAACAGAACACAACCAAGACCTCATCTGCACTCAGGGCCCACCTGGGTGTTTAAAATTGAAATGTTCATTCCCATTATCTTAAGGGTTACTAAAACCTATAGCCGTGCCTTGCTTTGAAAGACAGGTGTCAGTCAAGGGAGGAAAATGCAACCCCCTTCCCTCGGAATCATTATAATTTTGCAGTGAAGGGGCTTTCAGGCACAGGTACGAGGAGCAGCAGTAACAGTTCCCCGGCCCTCACGCGGCAATGGCGGCCCGGGGGCCCGGGAAGGGACGGACGGAAAAAGCTTCACAAACCCCCAGGGCAGCCGATGGCGGTGTCCGGCAGGACCCTCGGGAGCAGCAGGCTGGAACAGCAGGGCGGGCACCAATCCCGGGTGGCAGATGAGATGTACCGAACTGCGGAGCTGCAGCGGGAGCCCCGGGCGCTGGCGGCAGGCGGGGGGAGCGGGGCCGCGGGGCAGCGAAGGCTCCGAGCAGCGACAGGGCCAGGGCGGCCGCAGCCCGGCTCCAGCGGGGCGGGGAACGGCGGGCTCGGCAGCCCGGGGTTTCTCCGGTAGAAGGAAAGCAGCCGAAAGCAGAAGCCGGCAGCGGTGACTGATTCCCTACACCGCGATGGCAGCCTCTCTCCATCCCAACGCTGAGAACACCAGCCCGCCTGAGGCGTACCCAGCCCCCAGGGGAAACGGGCACAAGGAGTCGGTGTAACTTAGCACCGAACTGATGGTGCAGTGCACGCAGAGTCCTCTCCCTCCATTTCTGGAAAGGTTACCATGAAATTTGTGTCCAAACTTGGGGGGAAAAGCCCTACTACGCATTTGCAGGGTGTGTGTGGGAGACTTCTGCCTCCGTGAAAGTCTGTAAAGTGCAATGTCCGTCAGTCAGAAATTCCAGCTTATCTCCCCACATCGTGTCAATGCAAGCTGTCCCTTGTTAGCAGGGGTTTCATCCCTCTGGAGCCAGAGAAACTCCTTTACCAGACCCAGGCCCGGCCTGGTTTAGCTCATCCATGCCCGGAGCTGTCGCAGCAGCCGAGGACAGAACAGACAAGCTCCTGGCTGAGGTGTGAGCCAAGTCCTGCCCACACCTGGCCAGGGAAGAATCACTTGGGGAGAACATTTGGAGTATCAGGATGAGACAGAGGGTGTGCAGTGTCCGGTATTGCAGTGTTTCGAGCTCGGTGTTTCTGTTCTGTACAGCCCCTCACGCTGTGAATCCCTGCCCGAGGCCCCAGCCCTGTGGGACATCCTGGGGCTGATGCTCCGGTCCCATCCCTGCTGCCAGAGCCCAGCACTGACCCGGGACTCACCAGAGCCAATTCCCTCCCCATTCCTTGGCCAGGTATTGACCCAGTCTGCCTCCGCCTCGCTCTAGGAGAACCGACAAGGCGGGAGACCAAGGAAAAACAGCTCCAAGTAATAAACATTCCCTCTATTCAGCGTTTCTATGAAGATACACATGTCCAGAAGCTTACAAAGTAAAGGTTGCCATGCTAGTTCTCTAGCACAGGGTGTAGCATCCAAGGCTTGGCTTAGTATTTTATTTATACACTGCATGGAAATGGGGAAAAAAAAAATATATATATATATATCTCAAGAGGAAAAAGCACAGCTCAAATTCCCTCAAAATAACCCTCTCTCATGATTACACACAGCCGTATTTTTTTGAAATTAACCTTTGGGGATTAAAAAAATTTAAAAATTATAAAACACCAAACAAGGTTTTTATTAGCTTTTAATTAAGTGCATTTGCTAAAGCCTGAATTATAATTTTAGATTGTAAGTACTTAAAACTGAAGATGAGCTTTTATTGGCAAATGTAAAACTTCAATTATATTTGTGAAGGAACTGGGGGACGAGAAGTCAGGGGGGTTATACATCCTGCCACAGGCTGCCCCAAAGGGGCACCCACCTCTCCTGGAGCAGCTCTGCTCCAAAAAATCCCCAAGAAAAAGTGCTCCTGTGTGTGGATTGATAGGCAGGGAAGTGCCAGGCTGGTGGAGATGGTAATTATTAATTCTGCCAGTTCCACAATCTGGAGGTTTCCAAGTGTTTTGCAAACACAAGTAGATTCAGTTTCATAATTGTTTTTCGTCTGTAATTAAATCCTCTCACCTTTCCACAGCCAGGGAAGCTGAGGAATACTAATCCTACTGAGGGGGAGCTTGGCTGCCTGGAAATGAATCCCTGGGGAAGCCTCTCCCCATCCCAGCTGCAATCCCTGGATGTTTTGCAGGGCCAGCACCCACTGCGTGTTCAGCTCCAGTGCATCAGGTCAGAGGGAGGATTTTAGAGGAATTTCGTTCTTGAGCACAGCCTCCACTAGGGCTACAGAGAAACAATGCTCAGGTTGTGCCGGGGGAGGTCCAGGTGGGATATCAGGAAGAATATCTTCACTGGAAGAGTTGTTAAACATTGCAAGACAGTCTCATGGAAGTGGGGAGTCCCCATCCTGGGGGAGATTCAGAACTCAGGCAGATGTGGCACCTTTTGATACAATTTATGGGCATCCAGGACTTGGCTGGAGGCTGAACTGGATGATCCTGGAGGTCATTTCCAACCTGAATGATTTTGTGATTTCTGGAAAAGAGGGATCTCTGTTGAACACTGAATCACAGCAGATTGAAGCACTCAGAGCAGTGGCACAAGCTCCATGTCCAGCCTGTTCCCTCAGCACAACACGGGCAGGACTTGTGCCTGGTATAACCTTGTTCTGCCCTTTGCAAGGTGGAAGAATCCTCTCCAATACGCTTGGACACATCTCTTGCAAGTGAAGTGTGGTTAAAAGAAAAACAAACATTAACAGTTGGGCTAAAATGCAGGCAAACCTAAAGTTAAGTCTGTAACTCCATCCTGTGGTATGTAGGTATTACAGCACATTTTTTTTTAAATTCAAGGACACAGATATTTCTGTTACACTCTCTGACTTTCCTGGGAATTAGACAGCCTTTCAAAATTTCCTTTGGAATATCCTTCCTCATTCAGGAGAAATACATATGGTGAGCCTTGCCAAACTGTTCAGGTCATTCTTCCGTGACTTCTTTGGAATATTGAAAGAGAAGAGGTTTGGCCTGAGCTTGTAAAAGACCATAAGGTTCAGATAGACACAGGTTCTTAAGGCAGGTCTCCCGTCTGACTGAATCACCCCAGGTTCCTGATTTAAATATACACATGGAGCAGCTTAACAGAGGGAATTATCATCTCCAGGTTCACCATACCACTGGAAAAAATTCAGATCTGCTTTTAAGGAGATGCCATTTGAAAATACAAACCCTGCAGGGCTGTGTGTTCCACCTAGCCAGGTGGAAAAGAAACCTGCATCAGGATACCCAATGTCAGCATGCATTGTCTTGAGAGGCTGGACGAGCTTAGAAATTTGTGCTGATCTCAGGTTGCCATTTAAATATGTACAAATTTGAAAACAAACCAGTGGGAGGTACCAAGTGAGAATAACAATTTAATACGGAAATTAAAAAAAAAAATAAAGGCAGAAATCACTGGGTTAAACTGGGAGAGTCAGGATCCAACCTGACACCCTGTCAGTCAGGGTGGGGGTAGCAGTCCCATGAGCCGGGGGCTGCAGCCCTCCTGCAGTGGTGGATGTGGCTCTGTTGGAGCACTGATCCTGTAGAAAGGGGCTGCTGTTCCTCAGAAGGTCCAGTGGTGGCTGTGTAGCTCCTGTCCTCTGGGAATCCAGTGGAAAGGTGTCTGTGGTGTTCAGAATCCCAGATTCTACCCAGGATGGAACGCTTGGTTCCTCCTGCTGGGTGGAGCATCTTCCAATGGGCTGATGAGCCGTGAGGCAAGGCGTGGATGGGCCATGGACAGAAGATGGTCCGGAGGGAGTTATCTCTGAGCCATGGGCAGGGCATGGATGGGCCATTGATCAGGGAGAGAGTCCGGGGGGAGTTATCGATGAGGTAGGGCATGGATGGGCCATTGATCAGGGAGACAGTCTGGAGGGAGTTATCGATGAGGAAGGGCATTGATGGGCCATTGATCAGAGAGAGAGTCTGGAGGGAGGAGGCCAGGAAACACTGCCCCACCTGGTTTCAGTGACTCGTGAGGATGGGAACAGAATACACTGCAACCCAGGACACAGTGTTTTATTTGCCTGGCATTAACACCTTCCACCTCTTCCCAGTGGTTTGAGCCAAGCAGCTGGGCAGTGCTGGGGGGTGAGGGACCTGTCCTGCTCCCACTGTGCTGTGTCTGCTTGGGGTGGGGGCACAGAGCTGAGCCTGAAACCCTTCAAAGTCTTTCAAATCCCATCAGGAGTTTGGCTGTTGCTCCTCCTGTCACCAGCCTTGGTACATTTCTAAGCAATATTTGCCTTGAAGTCCCAGCACTTGGAATGTGAGTCTGTGTCACTTTAAACGGCTGCAGAAACAGCAGCAGGAACCAGAGGAGTGGGACTGAAAGACAAGAGCCTGATTCTCACCTCTAGACACACATTTCATTGTTGGGAGGGTCCAGGTGTGCTCTTGCTCATTCCAGCACTGAAAAAAATAGGCCAAAATATAATAAATTCTTTCTAAATAGGTATTGCCACTGATCTCAACTTCTGCTCCTCTGGCAACACAGAGCCTCCTGCTCTGTCAATGGCCAGACTGGGTAACAAATCCCTGCCTTCCAGAGTGTCCCTTGGGCTGGATATCCCCTTCCCCAAAGATCTACAGGCAGGATGTGCAATGACAGAACAAGGGTGAGTGGTTTCAGATGGAGAGAGGAGATTTAGATGAGATTTTAGGATGAAATTCTCCCCTGAGAGGGGAGAGCTCTGGCACAGGTTGCCTAGAGAAGCTATGGGTGCCCCATCCCTGGAAGTGTCCAAGCTGAAAATACTGATCCTTCCCAGTGCATGTGCCTCTGCCGAGAGACCATGTGGAACAAATAACCTGTTGGTGAAGAGACACAAAACTGCTGGTGAAAGGCATTGAAAAACTCCTCAGTCACTGACTGGACAACTAAAGTGATGAATAGAATGAAAAGTATCACCTCCCACCTCCCTCTTTTTACTTTAGCCTCAGTTTGTCCAGCTCACTCACTCTCTTGTTTTGCTGCCTGTTACAACTGGGTGCACAAAGCCCAACCTAATTAATAATGATAAAAACAAAAGAAAAAAAAAGACTCCTGCTCGCTTCAACTTCACCTTCCTTTTTTTTTTCTTCAGGCAACTTCTCCACATCATGATTTTTCAGCTCTAAACAAAGCTCTTGCTGAAAAGGCTCTGAGTGACAGTGGAAGGAAAGGAGCTTCATCACAGCTGTGTGTACCCACAGAAATTTTTAAGGCAGACAAGTAAAGGGAAAAGCAATAGTTATCCACCAAAACAAAGCAGTGCCTCTAGAAAGGAAACATCACAGCAAATAGCAGAGATTTTCACTCATCCAGACATTAGAAAGAAATCTTTTTTTACTTAGCTGAAAAAAAGAGACAATCATATGTCTTGATTTCCCAAGCGCAAGGAGTTGATATTGAAAGAAGGGCTGTCAATTTAGCTGAAAACAAGAACTGTCCTTTTATAGCAGTGTTTAACATGCACTCATGAATTCTGTATGAACACAAGTGTCCTTGCTGGCTGATGGGGAGCACATTGCCATTCAAAGCCAGGCAGGAATTCAAACAGACTTCAGCAGGGCTGTAAAGGAGCACCACGAGCGACTTTCCAGACGAGCAAAGCACAGATGAGTCACTTCACTGAGAGTCCATTTAAAACCTGGCAGCAAAACTGCCCAAATCTACACGAGTCTCAACGTGAGGGTGTTGGATTTAATTCCTGAACCTCAGTGAAGAGCTGTGAAAACAGAGGAGCTTTCCAGAAATCTGAGGTGTGGGATGGGAGAGAGAACATGGACATTTGATGGCACTGCCTTCCTTCACTTGCACTTGGTTGCTCCTGGAATCAGAGCAAGGCCAGTCCCTGTTCTTCCACCTTTGCTGATGAGGCTGTATCTGAGAACTTCTCTCATGCTGGGAAGGTTTGGTTGCTCAGTTTAATTCCTTCTTGGATATGGAGCTATTTAAATCAACTCTCTGTGAGAAGGACACAACTTACAACCTGGACAGACTGTCCTGGAAAAGACCAAAGGAATTTGCTCATTAATTAAAAACAAGAAGACTAAATTTGCTCATTAATTAAAATAGAGTACATAATGGTAAGACTATAATCCTAATGTTACTCCTCTTGTTGTTTGGGTGGTTAGGGTTTATTTCTTTCTTTTTTTTTTTAAAGTTTAATAAACCACAATCCTCAAACCAGTGAATTTTCACCTGTACCCTTCTTGCCAGAAGCCTGTTTGAAATTAATATTTAGCTTGTTCTAAGGAGAATGAAAGTTCTCACATCCAGATTTGTCCAGGTAAGCACATGTCAACCTCAGCTTTAATTTTGCCTATTCCTCCTTTTCCCTGTGTGCACTCACATGCTGCACATCCCAGCCTGAGGAAGCAGGACTATCCCAATCTCTTGTTAATCATTTCCTCAACCACCCTAAAACCTCTGCTCTGCATCTGTTTCCATTATCTCCTTTGAATACAAGTGCTTGGAATTGTAAACAGTTTTCCAGACAAGGTTTTCCCAGAGTTACACACAGCAGTACCAGTTCTTCCTTACCTCAGTTTTATCAAGATAAAAAATCAGTGATACCAACTGTGTTACTCTTGATTTGTAGAACAGATATTCTTCTAGTCAAGAGTCAGAAACAAACCCCAGTTTGCTGTTTCTCCCTGATGTGTGTGCCCAATACAATTCCCAGTGTTTAATCTCCTGCCCAGCTGCAGTGCTGAGGGAAGATGTTGCCACTCCCTACTTACAATGAACTTGTAGCAGGATTGGTAAAAAATAACAGAAATCAACAGACCTTGGCTGGTCACAGCACATTTGAGATGTGGAACCTCAGATGGGAAAAACCACTTGGGCTTGATGTCCATTCATGGAATGTGAGAAGAGACCCACAGGGATCACTGATCCAGCTCCTGGCCCTGCCCAGACACTCCAAAATCCCACCCTGGGCATCCCTGGCAGTGCTGTCCAAATCCTGCTGGAGCTCTAGCAGCCTCGGGGCTGTGCCCATTCCCTGGGGAGCCTGAGCAGTGCCCAGCACCCTCTGGGGGAAGAACCTTTCCCTGACCCTCCCCTGGCCCAGCTTCAGCCCTTCCCTGAGTCCTGTCATGGTCACCAGAGAGAAGAACATTTTGACAAGTCCCAGTAAAATGATACCAAAGCCTCAGTGCTCCTGTGACACCCAATTTCCCAAATACATCCACAGAGGCAACCAGGCCTCAACAGCAAAGCTGCTCTTTACATCCCTAAGATTTTATTGTCAGACTCCAGGAAACAAGGATATCAAATGTGGAAGAGCAGAGCACACCACCACTCCAAATCCCTCTTTTACAGCAACATAAAGTGGTCATCTAATGCAGTGCTATCATAAAATTAAATCACACTCACTTGTCATTTTGTATGGGCCCAACCGACAGATTAAAAACTACACAGCAAAATGTAATTTCCCCGAGTGAAGGGAGAAGAGGGGGTTGAAATATCTTTGTCTGCAGTGTCTGCTCAGTCCTGAGCCCTCGTGGTAATAAAGCAGCCCCAGGGAGAAGATTTAGCAGCGTCTGCCTTCGGGGCACAGGCAGCACTTGGCCTTCCCCTGCCAAGGGAAACAGGATTCCAGCAGCCTGCCAAGGTTATCTTTCTTCTTTAGAGAAATCCTGGCAGGGCGAGAGCTTTTCAGGTTGGAAATTTAATAAATGAGAGAAGTAAAAATAGTTTTTCTTGCTGCATCCCGACTCTTCCTGCAGCTGCCCTAGGATGTGGGGTGAGAGCTGCACCCAACACCCACCAAAGGCTACAGAGCATCTACTGCACCCACAGGAACCTTTGCCTCCTTGGGAATATTACTATGTGGGGCTAGCAAGGACACTGAATACCATCTACAGCCCCCTGGAACATGGGCCGTGTGTGCCCAAGGCAGCCTGAGGGTTCTGTTCCCAAAAAAACAACTCCCACAGAATATTCTGAGTTATAAGGGACCCACAAGGATCAAGCCCAGCTCTTAAGTGAATGGAGCCTCTGGGAATCAAACCCACAACTCTGGAATTATCAGCATTCCATGGAAATGTTGTCCCCCGCAGCAGGAACCCATCTCCGTGCTCTCATTCCCATTCCCAAATCCCCAAAACAGCCAGTTCCAAGGCTCCCAGAGGTGGCCAATCTGTTGGGATGTGTAAGCAGCAGTGGGAATAAAGGGATTGCCAAAAACATCAGGGCTGAGAGCATGGAAAACTCTCTCAGCTCAGCCCAGAGCTCCCTGAGCTGCAAAGTGACATAAGTGGCTTTTCACCCCACGAGTCTGAGGTTCAGCTCTTCCTGGGACTTTGGCAAAGGGATAAACACATGGGAAAGTGAGGAATGGGTCACAAAGATACCTCCCCATGCACACACGTCTGATTCAACCAACACAGCCCTTCCAAAAACCTGCTTCTCCTTTCTGTGGGGCCCCTGGACTGTGACAGCTGAGAAAAACCCCTAAATTGGGATGAAAACCTCACTAATTTCAGCTCAGAGTCAGCTTAAACCCCTTCCATAAAGCAGTAACACCATAACTCAGATACTCATCCTAAAGAAACGTGCAGGAATTCTGTGCCTTTCCCGAAAATCGTATTTCCTGAACTGGCTGTGGGCTCTGGCACACGCTGCAGGCTCTATTGATTAGAAGGTCTGTTAAGATTTATCAGACTTGATAATGCACTCTACTTGATTAGGATTTCCAGCTTCAGAGTCAATACAGGTTTCATATGTGATGGAAAGCACTTGGACTTGCTCTGTTCCCTTTGGAAATTTGACAGGAATTGTCTTAGGCCCAGCACTGGAAAAGCAGAAGCACAGCACTTCAAAAATTAAAGAAATCCTTTTTTGAGAAATTAAAGAAACGCTTTTTGAGCAGCAAGGCATCTCCTGCCTATCAGGGCTGCAGGAAAATGAGAATCCCACTCTGGACAGAGGAAATAAATGGGAAATTCAGGCCTCTAGAACTGTGATTGTTCTTACTTCAATATCCTGAGTCCTTCCCTCTGGACAAGATAAACTTCATCTAATATTCTACAGCCTCTTTGTAAAGGGATTTTTTTCCTTGTAATGAAAAAATTCACCTTAATTAAGTAGCATCATGAATAGAAAGACTTTTAACAAAATCAATGTGTAATTTCTCTCCTTAAAAGTTATAGATACACCAACATTTACAAATTTGTTCCTTTTTAAAAGGATCCACCCGAGTGAGGCATCTGCAGCTTGTGAATTCACCCACTCAGCTCTGACTACAAAACTGATTTTTCTCTTTTAGCACTTGTGGTCAACTGCATCAATATTTCTGTGCCCACACAATGCCAGACAAAAATGTCAGTATTTTAAAGCTTAAGCAGCTGCATTTCAGGCTCAGTCAAGCAGCTCTTTGTCAGGTCCAGAGGAGAGGGAGATTGGCTGTAGGGCTGGGTGCCTGCACTGATGCTCCCTCATCTCACCTGGGCTTGGAATAGTTCTGGCTTGTGAAAGGAACTTCTGAAATGCAGCTGAAGATGAACTAAAAGCTATGAGGTTGTGACTTCAGCCAAAAGAATAGAACCCTTGGAAAAAACATGGCTTGAAATTCATATTTAGAATAAACACTCTTGGAAATTATCTATCGGATGAGCACACACATTTACACCAGAAATTACACTGATGTGGGGTTGGTCTGAGGTTTAAAATATTTCTTCCTGCTGTACAAAGTGGCAGATTCTCTCTGGATTAGTTTTCTGAAGGTCCCCATCTGCCAAAAAGTGGGAATTAACATTCTTCAGGATTTTCCAAACCCCCTCAGACTGTAAAAATGAGTACAAATACCTTCAGCACAAAGAACCCCCCCAAAACCAAACAACTTCAGGCCACGTTGGACGGGGTTTGGAGCAGCCTGGTCTGGGGGAAGGTGTCTGTGCCCACGGGGAGGAGATTTAAGGCCCCTTCCAACACAAACCATCCTAGAATTCTATGAACTTATGTCCTTGTGTTTCTTTAGATGCTTAAATACCTTAAAAAGACGCAAAGTTGTGCAGGGATGGTCAGGCAAAGGCCATTGGTCAATTTAACATGTGAATATCACTCCCTCTCCTTTAGAAGACAAGCAAAAGTTCAAATTTTGGGGGAAAAAGTCACATATTTAGGAATTACTGAGGAGGGCAGCATTAAAACCCTCCCATGTCTGTGAGGCTCTCTCCAAGCCTCATCTGCCTAAAAATACAGCCACAAACAAGCTGTTTTCTTCAGTTTTTTTGTTGTATTTGCTGGTGACTTGGAGAATCTGAAGTGGGGTTTGATAGTGCTCACAGCATCTCCCTGATTCATTGCTCCAAATCTGGACATCAGCACTCCCTTTGAGTCATCCCATTTATATTTAGCAACACCCAAATGCCTTGTGATTCTCTCCAAAATAAACATGAAGAGGCTTTAGTCAAAGCTGAGCAGCAATTGTAGCTGTCCCACACTTGTTCTCCTTGAGAACTCTAGTAACATTGATTTCTAAGTCCCGGGGATCCCCAAAAAAGCCCCTGTGAGGGATTTCTACCAAAAAAAATGCTGAAAAAAGCTCAGTGTTTCAGCCCAAATTTTATTAGGGTTTATAGGAAATGCCAGTGGGGCCATTCCATGCCTTGAAATGTGTTATAGGAAGTAAATTTGTACTCAAAGTGATTAAATTTTTTACTCAAGGTAGTTAAACGCAGTTTTTATTCATATCAGCCTGGGAGCAGCCACGGCCACAACACTCCCACTGTCCATGCTCCTGTTTTCCCAGGAATCCATGTTTGCTGGAGAGATTAAAGTGGTTTTAGCACTCCAAGGATGGCCTTTCTGGACTGTTCTCGGCATTTTTTAGGATTCCTACAGCAGGGAGGAATTTGGGACCCACTTTCCTTATCTCTGCCTGTTTTCCTTGCCTTAGGACACAGCCTCTCCAGCATCAGGAACACAGGAATTCATTCCAAGAACTCCAATCCACAGGCAGCTCCATCTGACACAGGGAACCAAACACAGATTTTTGTCCTCTCTGCCCAGGTTTTCTGTCTCAGAAGTGCCCTTCCCATAATGTTTTCCTCCTTCCCTTGGAACCATGCTGAAAATCAACCTCGTCCTCCTGCTGTGTCTTGGCAGCACTGCCAGGATCTGAATCTTGGCACTCCCAACACTCCTCCACACGTGAGCCCTTTTGGAGGAATGTCACGACTTCCAGCACATCTCAGAACAAGAATCCTCCCTAAAATGATGGAAAGCCAAGGAATTATTAATGATTTTTGTTAAGACTGAAAATCTGCTGCCAACCACAAACCAAGGTGATGCTGTCGGGCACAGGGTGGGACTGTGGCGGTGTCCTGTGAGGCATTTGATCCTGCTGGATCCCTCCTAACTCAGCATATTCTGATTCTGTGAACTGATCCCATCCATTCATCTGCAGATAATATTAAAAGCTGGCAGGATGTTCATTCCTTTTCTGCTTTCTCTGCCACTTATTTTTCCCCCCACAGAAGTTCAGCACCTCTGCCCATCCACCCCTCTGTTTGAGTAGCCTCACCCGGGTCAGACCCACAGCAGGAAGATGTCCCTGGTCCATATTTGTGTTGAGAGGCTGCAGTTCCAGAGGGGTCCCCCCAGAGACACCAGATGCACTCCCAGCTGCAGCCACCACAGAACAGGAGGAACAGCAGCTTTTGGCAAAGTGGGAGCCTTGTAGGGAGCTGGATTGGCTCCTTCTCCTGTTTATATTTGCCTTTTCCTCATCTAATAAGGCAGGGAGACAGATGCCCTCTCCTAACAAACATGAGCTGAGCTCTTGATACCATCCAAGAAGCAAGAAATTCATTTTTAATCAGCACATTCTCTTCTTGGACTTCCCACCCTGCCTAGAGCTCGAGCTGCAGGGTTGCCAAGGAGTGAGTTCCAAAGAACAGAAGTTCTTGTGGGCTAATTATTTCTTACTTCTGAACCCAAAGAGAAACACTGTTTCTTGCAATCTCATGTATTCAAATTAATTAGATTTACAGTCCTGACTGGCTGATCAGCCAGCAATGGAAAATAAGATTCCTACACAAATAATGAATTGCTCAGTCATCCAATAAAGCAAAGCAGCAAACGGTCCCTTTTGCTCTCATGTGAGCATAATTGCCATCCTTGCTCCAAATTAATGGCTTTTCCCGAGTATTCTGAAGGCCATCAGGGAAGCTGCTTCAGATCTAAGTTGTGAATATGATGTTTAAAATAAAAAGCCCAAAGTCTCCGGGTCAAACACTGGGATAACCTGCCTGGAAGCCATGACTTAATGATGAGTGGGCTCATTTGCACACTCCTTGAGGCTGGAATTTTCTTAGGGAGAGCCCGGGAAGAGCTCAGGGCAGCTGTTGAATGCTCAGGGCAGTACAGGAGTTGCAGCTCTCCAGCCTCAAGTGCTGAATTCCGCAGTGCCCCCTCACACCTTGAACAGGAACACAACCACAGCTCTTGGAAAAACCAGCCCAGAAGAGAGGTTAAAAGGAAAAGGGGAATGTTTGTGTCTGCCTGATGATGCTAGCACTGAAATATTTAAAGATCTCTCCCAGACCTTCCTAAAACAGAAGTTTCAACACATCCAATATCACCACAACACAAAAAAAAACTGACCCCATGGGTGTTTTGAGAGGGTCATTCTGCAAAATCATCCCATCTGCTGACATTTGCACAATTACCAGCACATAAACCAGCTGAGGATCTCTTTTATGATTTTTTAATTCGTCTGATGCAGCATTTATTCAAGAGGGCTCTGGGCTACATGACCTGGTTCCCTGCATTCCCAGGGTGCAGATAAAGTGTCACCATGATTTCCAAGGTGAGTTCTTGGCACAGCACTGCCAATGAATTTGGGCCTGGGTAGCTGTTAAAAAGAAAAATGGGAATTAGCTTTTTTCAAGTTGCTCACCTTTCCAGCTCTCAACATTTAACACTTCCCAGCTCCCTCCTTCTGCTGGAAATGCACACAAATGAAAGCTGTTCTCAGTCTGGGATGCTGAGAGCATCACTTCCATCCCTCAGAAAAGGCCACTGGGGAGGTTCATCCCTCAGCCACCCCACTGCTTGACATCACCCCACAAAAGCTACTTTTAGGAAAGGAAAATGTAGGAAAATGCAAGAACCATCTTCAGATTCCTATTTTGGTGGGCAATAAAGTGTGGGAACCAACAGCTGGTCTGAAGGCCTCGCAGCCATTTCCCTTGACACAATCAGTTTGTACCCTTGAGAACTGCAGAGGCAAGAAGATAAACAACAGAAAGAAGCTGGAACAGCTCAAAAGGGAAGATTCTGGCTGATGTTTAGCAAGGAACCTATAATAGCCAATGGACATGTAGCTAAGAAAGTGGATAAAAGAAGTTGTGCAAATAATAAATGTGCTTCTGTCACTGTCACACTGAGGACAGGTGGAGAAATGGCAGCGTTGCTGTGTAAGGAGGATGCATAGAAAAACCACACCAGTCTGAATCAGTAGAAAGCAGCAAACTGAGCCGAGTTTAATAATTTCCCGAGGTTTTTATATTTTAGTTCACAAAGTGGACTACGTGGCACAAGGTAATTGGTTCTTCTGGCCAGCCACCCCTCCCCTGAGGGGCTGACCCAACTCCTAGCACGGAGCATATGGAAATTACTCTCTAAGGGACCATTTCTGCACGGTCCCTTACAGACCTTACACAGGGGTTTGCATCCCACGACTGACCACACATTGCTGCTTTACTGTCACTGCTGAGGCACTCACAACACCCGAGTGCCCCGAGCAGTGGCAAAAAGCACCTGGATACTAAAAAAGCTTCAGGAAATTTCTTCAGCCGTCTGCAGCACCACTCAGGCTTTAACTTTCTTATGAGTGACTTTGTAATCAGTGGTTACCACGAGCAAACTGCAGTAAATAGGGGGAAATGGGCAGTTTTTATTTTCCCAAAGCAGAGCTGTGGGAATATACATGGATATTTTATGCTTACTTAAGCAGTAATGGTCCATTCTGAGCTCTCTCACATGCCTGGCTTTGCCCCTCAGGAAGGTTTCAGTCCTTGTTGGGGCAAGACAGCTCCAAAGGCAGAGCTGCAGTGGAAATGGAGATATTTTATAGCATGAAATGACTTTCACTGAACATTTAATTCAACATAACTGGGGTCTTCCACACTCCAGAGCCCACTTTCCTTTCTGGACCTGACTTCAGGTATCTTTTTCCTTATGGCAGATCCTTTCTCCTTCAGCTCATCACAGAAGATAATGCATAAGAAAAGAAAAATAATCCTCAATCAAGGCAGTCTGGCAACAGAGCAGACAAGTGGAGGGAGGAGTGCAGGGCCTGGCCAGTTTTAGCAAATAATGAAGGTTTTTTTCTTGAACAAAAAGGCGTTGATATCACTGAAGGGCATTTTAATACTGATAACTCCTTCATGCTTCAGCTCCTCCATCAGCTGGGCTGCCACAAAGACTCCAACCTGAAACGAGCACTGGGAGAAAGGGCAAGGCATCATAAACCAGAATAAGAGGGAGTTTTCTTCTTGGTAAACTGTATTTGAAAAGAAAAATATCAAAAACCCCAAAACAAGAGCATCAGCAGGTCCAAGAACTTAGCAAGAACTTGCTATTTCAGAATTATTTTCAAAATTGGTGCATCTGCCAGGAGACAGCATCATAAAACAACCAGCTGGGTGGAAGAAACACTTTTAATATCTTAATTTTCTGTAAAGCTGCTGGTTCCACTTGATATTCATGTGAGGCTCAATAAAGGTTTTATTCCCTTTTGTTTTTAAAGTGATTTTGTAAAAGTGAGAATCACCTTCTCATGGTGCTAGGGTCACATTTTTGTTGGCTGTAACAGGTATTTGATGTCCAATACTTTCTAAAGTGCCTGGAAGCTCCAGGCACACGGCTCAGGTGTTTCACTTGGCCTCCAGTCACCCCAAAGCTGGCCTGTGCTCACATTTCCTCACTGAAACAGGCTGTGCTCAACCTGTTCCTAATGGAACCAATTCTGCACAGCCCTGAGTAACAGTTGTTTGGGCTGGGAGCTGCTGATTGGGTCAGAAAACAACATTTTCCAGGTAAAATGAAGCCTCCATCAGTACTATGACCTCAGCAGATTGCCTAAATGCAAGCAAATACTGAACTACAGCTGCATCAAGGCTGTAGGCTTTTCATACCTGAGGATTTTCATACCCAAACTAAATTTCATAGGCTGGGTTCCTCAGAAACTGCTGGGAATGCACAATAAAAGCAGGGAGGAGTGGAGTCATTCCCCCCCAAAATCTGCACTCCAGGAGAAATAAACATCACATTTGTGGGTTCAGAACAGTATTTTAGTAGCTCAGGATAAATTGGAAACTCCTTGCCAGGTTGTGCAGCCCCAGCCACGTTCCCAGTGCCTGCTTTCCCTAATCACTCTGGCATTTCCAGCCACTGAGGAGCAGCCTACTGAGTTGTGTGAAATCCATTTTTAAGGGAGAATCTGAAGGGCTTTTGCATCCTCCTGATGGGGAAAAAAATCCTATTGTGCTTTTTCTGATGTAACAGTGGTGATAAAAGGGCATCTCTCATCATTTGGCTTCTCCAGCTAAACAAAACTGCCCCTGCCGTGGTGTTAAATGGTTAAATGGGTGGCAGAGGATGGTGGCACAGAGGTGGTGGCAGTGCCTGACTCATGTTTTTTTCTGGACCCTTCTGCTTTATTTCTGGGTGCATTAAATGTTGAATGAATGAACAGAAGCTGAGGCAAAACAACACTGATGAAATAAAGGTGTCCCAGACCATGGAGTGACAACAGATCCCATAATGTTTCCTCCTGGAACACCCAAGTTCTGGTTGAAAGGAGGTCAGGGTCTTAATTCCTTTTAAAATCTGAACTTTCCCTACAATCTCTCTTCAATGAAGCACTGGAAATGCATCAGTGGGCAGAGCCTGGGTGCTGAAGGTGCCAGACAATGAGGCATCAGATGAAAACCTCTCAGAAATTTGTATATTTACACGCTTTTAGATCCTCAGCACAGAGCACTGGGGGTTTGAAGCACTTTAAGAAGAACAGAGACAGAAAACAACCACCTCAGAACTCTTTGGAGTTGCAGGTGAACAACTGGGTGGAAACTTTTGAAGGGTCTTGAGATGTTCAAATGAAAAATGCATCAAAGGGGGAAAAACCAAACCAATCATAACAGTGTTTGCACAAGGAAAAGCCTGTCCATGGGAGTAATTCCTGAGTCAGGCCCTCAGAGCCTCTCCCAGGGCTACAAATTAGACCCAGATTCAGTTTTTATGATGTTAGAAGTGAACAAAAGTGCCACATAAATGTTACTATTATTTTTAAATTATATTTTTAACAGGTTGCCAGGCTGAAAGAGAAGCTCTGTCCCAGCTCAGTGACAGCAGCCAAATTCTTCCCAATGTTTTCCTTCCCAGGGATTAAACACAAGGCAAAACATGCAAGGAGGCAACACGAGGCAAATGACATTTCAGCTAATTAGGAGACTATGAGCAGCTAATCACACACAGCCATCAGTCCCTTGGAAAAGTCCCTCGAATGCCAAGGGTGAGCAAAGGAAATATTTATATTTTCTGAGGATGCACTTTGCCCCAAAGGGTAAACAAAGGGTAAACACAGAGAATTGCTGGTGATTTCTTCCAGCACCTCATCCCTGGGAATGGAAAAGCCAGGGAATCAGCTCAGGACCATGGGAAAAGCTGTCCAGAGCATCACAGCAACGGGCACGGGGTAAGTCCTGCTCCGAGTGCAAGTGCAAAGCTCCAACCAGCATTATCAGCGTCCTAATGGGCAGCAAACCCACCCATGAGCACTGAAATCCTGTCCTTTTAACATGATCCTTCACCTTCAGAAAGTTCCTTTGTCTTCCATGAACCCAAATCCCCACCCAGCATCTGGAAGTGATGCTTAAACACTTATTTTCATTGAAAACGTTTCAGTTTTCTAATACAAGGATTTTTTCAACTTGTTCTGTTATCTATCTATCTGTCTTTAAAAGCAGCATTAATTATACTTTAAATAATTTCCACCTAATCCTTCACATCCTCTCAGATTCCAGCATTATCTAGTAAATTAAACCTCAGGCACTTACCTGCCTTAAGGTTAATTGACACATGATGCTGTCTCATTTATTTCTGAGGAAATAAAGCTCCACGTGTTCCATATTGTTGGGCAGCTCCTTATCAGGGCTTTCTGGGCACAATCACCTGTCCCCATTCCCATTTCTCCTCCCTCAAACTAATTATTAATTATTAATATTTGTGTATTCCAAGAATCAGCTGATTTCACCCACAAGTTCCTTCACACTTCATCTTGTAAATAATCATGGAATTGTTTGGGTGGGAAGGGACCTCAGAGAACATCCAGTCTAACCCCACCATGGGCAGGGACACCTTCCACTATCCCAGGTTGCTCCAACCTGGTCTGGGACACTTCCAGGGTTGTGGCAGCCACAGGTCTTCTTCTGGGAGGAGGTAAGGACTGGACTCCTGTCACTGTTGCACCATGGATGGGGAGAAAAACCACACCAAGTCCAGGCTCGGGTATCAATTGCAGCAAGGGATTTAATGTTTTTTTCCCAAGACTTTTTTATGTTAGTTTACAAAAAGTGTGTTAAATGGCATAAGGTAATTGGTCCTCTGGCCATCCCCTCATCCCTTGAGGGGATTGACCAAACTCTAAGACATCCATTTCCAAATATTTTCTAGTTGGAACCATAACAATCCAACAAAACAATCTGTGGGTGCCAATGTTTACAAAACAGTAACTGTTTTAGACAGCTTGCATGGGGAAGACAGAGCTCTCACAAAATGCTGCAGAGAGCTGAAGAAATTCCCTGCTGAAGCTTTTCCAGTATCCATAACCTTCCATGATCCCAGGTTGCTCCAGCCTGGTCTGGGACACTTCTAGGGCTGCGTCAGCCACAGATCTTGTGGGAGAAGGGAAGGACTGGGCAGACATTCCTAAGGAACCAGTACCAAATGCAAAGCCCAGCATCGCCTGCACCCCCACAAAGGCTCATGGCAAGAGTTCCCTGCCATATCAACTCCAAAGAGAGGTGACAGGGATAGAAACAGAAATGCAGAGTACAGGATAGCCCAAAAAAATGCAAAAAACCCTCAGGAAAGAAGAAACTTATGTGAGATTAAGGAGCACAGCATGATGAGGAGGATGAGGAGGAGGAATGGCTGCAGGGCTAAAGAGGGCTCTGACACGTGAGCAGCTCTTTAGGCTGTGGAGATTATAATTTATATTTCTGTCTCAGTTTTCCTCTTTGTAGGGAAAATGCCTAGAGAGAGAGATATCCTGGTGCTCTTCCAGGAGAGAAAAGTCTCTTCCTGCTGCCCTTTGCTGATCACCTTGACACACAATTTCTCTCTGCCTGGGCACTGCTACTACTGGCCATAAATCCATGGAAAATTTACTACCTGTAAGAGGCTGAAGCCATTTTCTGGCACAAGATCTGCATCTCTCTCGTGTGTGCATGTGTATGAGCACGACCTATAGCGCC
The DNA here is from genome assembly GCA_013399225.1 of Rhipidura dahli. Taxonomy (NCBI): domain Eukaryota; kingdom Metazoa; phylum Chordata; class Aves; order Passeriformes; family Rhipiduridae; genus Rhipidura; species Rhipidura dahli. The sequence goes on from VXAC01003993.1 coordinate 201,954, forward strand.
TCTAAATTATTTATAGACAAACAAGTAATTAAAATTTTTATTCTGCCCATTTTGAAGGGTGGAAGGGGAAAAAAAATTCTACTTTATTCTTTCATCAAGGAAGCTGCTGGCCAAGCCCATAACTCTGTCTGCACACTGTAAAGAACGGGGTAAGTAGCTCCTCATCAAACACACTTTGCATTTTATGGGATGCACTGAAAATCTAAGTGGCTTAGTGACTTCTGCCAATGTCACCAAAGGAGAGAGCTCAAACCACGGCGCATCCCACCTCTCCTAAGCCACACATCCTCTCTGAGGAGATTTTTGCCCAGAACAGGGCAAGGGGACTGGGGAGTTCCTCAGAGTGACCAGCTCAACACCCAGGAATTGTTTTGTTCTTGTCTTTCACGAGTCATGTTTAACCTCCCTGTGCATTTCCACTAAATTCACTGAATCCCTTCACAAGGTGACCATGGAGGGCAGGGTGTTTATGAGCACAAAAACTCTTGGATCTTATTTCCAGCTCATTCATTTTCTCACTTTGTGACCCTGAAAATGACTTTTAATACAGTAACAAATAACAAACACCCTGGGCTGGTGGAAGGTGTCCCTGCCCTGGCAGGGGGCTGGAACGAGATGCATTTAAGGTTCCTTCCAACCCACACCAGTCCAAGATCCTATAACCAGTCCTAACTACTATTTTGAATATTTCTGGAAGATAAGGAATGCTTTAAAATTCAAACCTTGCAGCTCTGGGGCCACACACAGCTGTGCCAATACAGAATCATTCACACCATCTTCAAAGAAAGGGGGAAAAAAAGAACAACAGAGCAGAACCAGATGACCAGGCAGCCCAAGATAAACCAGTAAGGCTGGTTGGAAGGTGTTTTTCTTCTTGAGATGGGTTCAAGTACAAAATGAGTGAGTCAGTTCTTCACCCTTCAGATCACAACTTCCTTCTGGTGATTCTGAATGTCAGAAAAATTTTAAAAGAGTTTAAAAAAATGAAGCCAGAGGCTTCAGCCATGGCACTGCCCATGTCCTCAGACCAGCAGCACGGGTCTGTCACTGAGGCGTTTTTCCACTGTGATAGAATTGGGAAGAAAGTGGTTTAGTGCCTGCTCAGATGCCAGAAGCAACACTTGCTAGGGAAACTGAGACATGCAAAGGGACACAAGTCACCACAGTATTTTTCCTTTAAAAAAAAATCACTGTAGATATCACACCAACCTCCTAAATTATCATCAACAGTCCAGAAACAATTGGCTACAGAAATCAAATGACTCTTTGTAAGCTGGTGACACACCTGCATCAGACTCCCAGGGCTGTCCTAAGTATAAAGGTTGATAATTTTGCCGGTTGCTGTGCCGAATAATAAAAAAATACTCAACATTGAACAGAATTGTCCCGTGCAGAGGAAAAAGTGATTTACAAGTGAGAGGGGAATGTGTTTCACTGATTCTGCTGAAGTGAAGCCATGATGGCTTTGGGAGAACATCCCACTGTTTCCTGGGCTGGGAGGTCTGCTGGGCAATATTTCTCCGCAGCACCATGAATTTAATCACATCAAAATGTCAGCAGAGAAAAATGGAGCACACAGAGTCCCCTTTCCCTTGGTATTTAGCAGAAGAAATGGATGTTTCCTTAAAGAGGCAGTGGAGTGGGCTGCACAAGAGGTTACACCTCTGTTCTCACCTCTGGGCTCGGTTTGGACTCCACTCCCCAGAGATATAAATCAGGATTTTTGTTACATTCAGCACAGCTGATTGTGTTTGTTCTGGCCCAGCACGGATGTAAAACGATGCCATTTATACTCCAGTGAATATCCAGCGTGGTTGAAGAGCCCTTTATGCAGGGATGGAGCTTGGGAATCCTTCCATAAATCACAAGTGGCCAAAAAACCACAGGATCAGTAACACCAAACATTGCTGACTCCTGCAAACAGCAACCTTGGTTCTTCCCACCACCAAATATTCATTTCCACATGAAAAGAATGTGTCATGTGTCCACATGAAAACCACTGTCACCTCTTAGGAGTGCCTGGGGGAGTTGCCACCACCATTAATTTACACCCAGTTGTTTCAAAGCTTTGTGGACAAAGGCGACAGCAGTGAGAAGGCACTAAGGAGAAAATATCCAAAGAAAGCCATTCACAAATGCATCCAGATAAAGAATAAAGCTCCTCGAGGCAAGATGGACTATCCCCCAGCATATAAATCCCCTTCCCATTATCTCCTTCCCCATTTGATAGCCCCAGCCTTAACCCCAGCTCTTTAACAAGCTGCCCTGAACTAAACCCCCACCCCAAACCCAGGCAGGATTAAAGGCCCTTGCTCCAACCAGAATGGTAATTAAAGTGAATTTCTATTAATCCAGGAGAGCTAAAGGAAAGGACAGTGATTTATGAGCAATATTGCTGGCATTTTCAAGAGGTGTAAAAAGCATTAAAAGGGAATATCTAAAAACTATTAGTTAGGAAAGCAGCCTTAATTGGAGAAGCAATCCAGGCTGCCTTTAGGGCATTTGGTTCCTCCAGGGAAGAGAAACCCAGATAACTTTTGAGGAAAATAAAACCCAGTTTTGCAACCTTTTTTTTTTTTTTTTTTAATGGAAAGGGTGAAATTACTCCAGTAAAATATATCTTCTTACTGTTCAAAGTGATTATAAAACACATCCCCACCTCTAATAATTGGTTTCACAGGGGGAATTTAGTATTTTGGCTAAATTCACTCTTTATAACAATGACAGGTTAACCAAGAGTTTATTGCAAGTTTGGCAGAAATGTTGCAAGTATCTAATTGACTAAAGGCAGTTTTTTCAGCAGTTTTTTGAGGTTTTTTTTTTTAATAAATCTATAAGTGTCAGTTGTCCTGGATATGAATTTAAGGTGGATCCTCAAAGGCTGAATTCCTTAGGAATTCCTTAGTTAAGTGGTTGGCAAATATTTTCCTCCACGACCAAAGTTTCAAATCCTTCCTCTGATCCATTCAGATCTTCCCACACGAACACTGCTCAGGCACTGGATCTAGAAATCCAAATTTATTTTTGTAACACAAAGCTTTTCATACTTAAAAAAAAAAAAAAAAAAAAAAAAAAGAGAGAGAATCATAAACTGGGAAATAAAATTACTTCCCTGAATGCAACCTAAAATATTCCAAGTCCAAGGTTTCATTCCTCAGACACCAAACAAGTTCCATGGCCACGGAGATGATTATGGGATTGGAGCATCTGTCAGATAAGGGGAGGGTGGTGGTGCCAGGACCCTCTAAGCCTCGAGAAGGCTCAGGAGATCCCATCCCTGTGTCCAAGGACCTGGTGGGAGGTGAAGAGGATAAAGCCTGATCCTCATCTGCTGAGACAGCACAAGAACCAAAGGGAACAAGCTGAAACACAGGAAATTCCATTTAAAACTTGGGAAACGCCTCCTCACTGTGAGGTGCTCAAACACAGGAATGGGTTTCCCTGTGGAGTTTCCATCTTTGGAGGACTTCAAGATCCTAATGGATGTGGTCCTGGGCTATTCTAGAGGTTCTAATTGCTGTTCTAATTAGTCTAGACCCTGTTTTGAGGAGGAGGGGGGTGGACTAGACCATCACAGAGGCCTTTTCATCCCAGCCCTTGAGGTGGAGAACTCCCAGTTACTCCCCTGATGCCCCAAGGGCCTTTTCCAAGCCTCTCAGAGCAGGATGTGAAACAAACCCACCCATTGCCTTTGCCAATATTCCCTTTCCAGCTTTCTGCCTGGCTCGATAGGTCACATCCATCTGGAACATCTTTGACTTTGCCTTGGAATAGAGGTGTGCATCCCCAGAGCAATCAATGTGTCCTGCAGACGGATTTATCGGTCCCCACTCTCTGTAATTAAGCTCAGCAAGAGCAATAACAATGCCTCAGTGTTCATCCTTCCAAAGTTGTCCTCTGCTCCCTTTAATCTGTCTGAACAGATGGAGTCCTGCTCCATCACCTTGCAAACTTTTTCCTGAGCTATTAAAGCCCCAGCAGAACTTAAGGGGGATAAACTGAAGGCAGCAAGTGTTTAATAATTGCTGTCACTTCTCCTTCACGAGGTTTGGGGGTTAATGAATAAAACGTGTTCATAGGAGGCTGGGCACTGGGAAGTCAACAGAAAACATCCTGCTGAGTTCAACACATCACACCAGAGATGGAGATCCAATATTTACTTCCAGGGAATATTTATCTTGCTGTGTTGATACTTCAGAAATCCCTCTGAACCACAACCCCAGTCCCAAAATCCCAGGTCAGCCAGTAATGAGTTTTTAACTCAGTAGTTTTGTGAGTTGATCAAGGATGAACTCATCAGTTGGTTCCTTCTCCAGTGACACATCAATGATCAGGACTGGAAGTGCCAGAATTCCTGTCATGAGGGGCACTTTGTTATAAAATTATTTGTATCAAATTACGTAAATGACTGCATTAAATTATTCCCTTAGTGCCAAGGAGAGGGTGGCAGAGCTTGGCCTGCTGTCACAACTGAACATTTCACACCACACATCACCTAGAGTGCAGATGATGCTCTCTACTCAAGGCACAAATGCTCTTTGTACCTTTAGATCAATAAACCTACTTAAATAAAAAAAAAAAAGGAGGAAAATAAAACCTTTATCCCAGCCAATTTTTGGGGGAGGAAAATTGATTCTACTGTAGTCAATGGAAATACAGGAATGTCACTGAAAAAAATGGCTTCACCTTATGATGCTGCATCATAGAAAATTTGACCCCTATGAACAAGGTTAGTGCCCTCTCTGTACATTGAATTTCAGCTTTGCTTTTGCCAAAACTCTGTAATGCAACAGCTCAGGCAGTTCATATAAAAATACAAAAAATACATTAATTTTCATGGGTTTATTCTTTGATACATTCAAAACCTGTAAATAGGAGCAGGATTGCACATTCCACATTCCACTCTAATTTCAAAGAATAAGGACCCATGTCCTGTTGTCCCAGACAAGTTTAACCACAGCTCATCCAAAGGTCCTCACTGACCAAAACAACTCCAAATGTGCTGAGATGAAATCTGTGAAGTAGATCTGCACTAAACCCAGCTCAGTTTATGGGGCCTTAGCACTTAGCTCACATAATGGGATTTGGAGCAGGTTTAAACCTCAGTGTGACTTAGATCCCAGACTGGAGCAGATGCTAAATTGGCTCTGGGTGCATTGGCAGCCAGAATCCAGCCTTGATTGATGGGAAAAGCTCTTGCTACCACGGTCACCTCAGACCAGGGTTTTAAAGGAAAAGAGGATGGAGAGGTCTGAGCACAGCACAGAGCCTTGGAGAGCTTTAACAATTCCCTGGCACTCCCTTGGGGTTTTTAATTTGTTTTTTATAATTTTTTACTCACAACCAAAGACAATTGTCACCTTTGACATGAAGTCTTGAGTTGTGACTCATGGCACAGAGTCACTCTCTGAGCCCAGGCTGCCCAGGATTACGGATGCAGATGTGGTTGTGGACTGCTGGCTCCTTTCATGTTCATGAATTACACATTGATGGACACCTCATCCATCCAGAAGGATTTTGAGACAATTCACCATCTGGTGACACAGATCTTGCAGCACATTATCTTCTCCCAGGTGTTTAATGCATCCAGCACTTGGGGAACTTTGAAGAAGCGTGAAGCACAGCACCCTGGTTGTTGATTTTGGTCGCCCCAAATGTTGATTTTTGATGCCTCAGGTTGGAGTTTTTGTGTTGGCAGCCCTGCCCTGCCCGCTGGGTCACTCTGGAGTTGCCTGTTCCCTGCTCAGTGCTGCTCTCTGTGCTGGGCACACACAACAAAGCCTCTCCGGGGCTGCTCTCCAAGGACACCCAGCCCAAACTGGGCCCAAAAAGTACAAAGCAAACCCCTGGCAGAGGGGGGCAAGCTGAGGGCAAATCCCATCATAAACCTGCAGCTTTCATGGAGGGACAATGAACCCTGAGATGCAAATGAAGCAAAGCCAGCAAAGTGGGAAGAACTCGTGGCCTCTCAGGGTCCATCTCGGGGCCCATCTGGGCAGCACCTCTGGCTCCCCAGGGGTACCTTGGGAGGCCTTGCCAACAAATTCTCACCTTTATTCCCTTTATTCCTGTCTGGGCTCTGTTTCTAGGAGGCCTCTTAAGGCATAATTTTGGTCACACAGGATGTGCTTGGGGGTCACACAGATTTTATAGACTTTGTGCTACATTCCAAAACTCTGCTGTAAGCTAAGAACCTCTGATGGAGAAATGGCTGCACTGAGGGAAATCAAGATTTTCCTCCAAAATTCAGAGAGTTTCTGCCACCTGCAGCACTCGTACAACTTAGTGAACCAGGGTTTAACTCCCCCACAATTAGCAGAGCTCAGATTTTCATTTATAGGATTTCTCTGTGCTACACTGGGCCACCAAAACACTCCTTCACTCATCCTCAGTATTTCAAGCCCCTCTCTGAATTATAAACTCTTCACAAACACCAGTGAGCCCCTTGGTAAATGTTCTTCTTGGATTTCACATCACTACCACAGGCCCATGTCAGTCTTTCTGCCATTTCTCATTGAGGTGAAATCTGCTGATAACGCATCCAGCAGAGACAATTAAAAGCAGTGCATAAAGGGCATCCCTGGCACTCTGGAATGCTGTTGACAAAATGAAGACATTGCTCACAATTACTCTCAGGGTAATTTATGCAGCTGGTGGCTCCTGCCAGCACAGGCAATGCCAGCCCTGCTAATGAAACCAGGATCAATCTGACAGCAGAATGATGGTAGATTTTGAAAACAAGGACCAACAGTTTGCAGGTGGTTTAGGCAGCTATAAAATCTGATTTATAAGGGCTTTTTAATCCTTGTTTTAATTCACCTTGTGGGAATGGACCATCATAAAGCATCCTGCCACATTACAGGCACCGAGCTGTTTGAGATCCAGCATGGCTTGAATACAGGGAATTCTAGAGATTTTATTGCAATTTTTTTGTTTCTACTCCAACCTTGTTCCCTCCCCACTCTCACCCTGACCTCAGACACAGGTTTAATTCCCTGGCATCCTTATTTACATACTTTTAGATTAGAACTGAGGCAGTAGAGGCTCAGCCAGGCTGGAGCTGAGCTTTGGCCATTCTTTATCCTTCCCAGGCTGTAATTTCTGCAGCTGCTGTTGAACATGGAGTCCCATCCATCCATCTCCCTGCAGCACCATTCCTGCTCAACAGCAGTGGGCACTGCAGGGACACTCCATGTCCTGTGTCCATAAAACCAGATGGCCCAAAGGGGGTCTCTCAACAGTCCTTTAAATGTGTCACTTCTGTATGCACAAGAAAGGGGCAGAACTAAAATATGAAGTACAGACAAAAAAAAAAAAAAAGGGATGGATTTTAAAAAGCCACAAAACATGGTAATTCCCAAGCAGAATTCCAGGGGCTCTGTTCCCTCTGTACTGAGCTGCAGTCTGCTGGAGGGCTCTGCCTCCTGCAGGATTTTTGGATTGATGCCACAGCTGCAGTCGACTCCCAGGAGCTCTCATGGCTTCTCTCCTCCCCTGCAAACACCCTCCCCGTGGAGGGGGCTGCAGAATCAGACCTGAGTCCATCCTGTGACTCTGCATCTCCACAGGAATTCACCCATTTGGAGAAAGGACCAAGTGTTGCACAAGATGAAGTTTACATAAAGCTCACGAGCTGGAAGGAGGGAATGTGGATAATCAGTGTCCTTGTGAGTGCAGCATCCTTCACTGCTCAGATACAAACCAAGGGAAAACAGAGCATGAGGTCCCTCTGGGGCTGGCAGAAATGTTGGTGAAAAAACAGTTTTCATCTCATGGAGGGAAGGAATTGGAGTTCTAACTCAGCACACCACAGGTTCTTGAAATAGCAGCCCTGTCTGACCTCCAAACCCAGCACCACCACAAATCAGTCTGGGTGGCAAAAAAATTTATTAGCACCATTTGTCATAAGCAGATTTTACCAAGTGACAGGGATTTGCTGGGTGGAAGTAGAGAAAGGTTGGGTTACACTCAGAAACAGAAAGACAGCAGCACTTCTGCACAGCAAAATATTGCAAAACAGTTCCAGAAATGCTCCTGAAATTCTGCTGGGGAGGGAGGGAAGGGTTACATTCCTCATCCGTTGACTGATGGGAATATTCTCAGTGAGAAGCCACATTTCCCAACTGTTTAAAAAGAAATACTGAGTGAAAAGCAGGATGGCAGATGTCCCAGTTGAGCTTCTGAGCAGTAGGACATTGTCTGTGATCCTAAAACATCCACAGGAGCACAGGGAGCAATCCTGGGTGTCTGCCTGGCAGCCAAAAGGTTGGATCAGAATATAAATCTTCTGATCTGAAGAATCTGATTTTATTCTCATCTGTTCTAATACCATTATAGAAACATTAGAAGTCCTTTCATCCTTTTAGTACTGCACAAAGTGATGTAAAATAGGGTGGAGATACATCAGGAGCAGTCCTGGAACATTCCTGCTCTTTTACAATGTGTTTCCTGTAACCTTTATGCACAAGGGAGGATAAAAAGGATCTTGAGATGTTGTTGTTTACAGCACCAAAATCCAGGGACAGCCTCACACTGCAGGTCAGCAGTGCCAGGCACTTTTACTACAGCAGCTCCTCAAAGAGCTGTGGGTCCCATCGTGGATGGGGAGCCCCAGAATGTTCATTTTCTAACATCAGCCAGGCTTTTCCAGCCCTTCCAAGATCCTTCTCCCATCCCAAAGAGAATCTTCAGACCAACACCACTTGCCAGGCTGCTCTCAGGGTGGAGACCAGAGACCCCCAGGCACCAACATCTCCAAGGGCACAGGAGGAAGAACTCACTTACTGAATCATGAAATAAATATTATTACTTAAGAAATGTGAATATAGATTCCCTTCAGCCTGTTGGGCAGCAGAAACTCTCCAGCTACTCCTACAAAACCACCAGGCAGGAGCAGCGCTCAGCTTCCCTTCCTTTCCAGCCCTTCCTGGGGCCCTGATTAAAGACCTGTTTAGAAAGTGAACAGTACCTGCTGAAACAAAGCAGCTGCAGCACCTGGGTTTTCCCCAGAGCTCTCCTGCCTCATGCAGGCAAATCCCGTTGAGGTTCTGTAATTTGGTAAGTGCCTTTTGAACGGTTCCAGCTGCAGCAGCCCTTGGCTTTGAGTGCTTTGTACATCACCTGTGTTTATTATCCTTCAGGCAGCCATTCCCCTCGTTTCACTCTTTAATTTATTGCATGTTTACCTGCTGGACCACACTGGGAACGCTGCTCCTTTCCCAATCAATTCTATCGTGGAAGATGCTGTCAGTGGAACTCTATTAACAAATCTCTCACACTGCAGCCCTGCTCCCAGCAGTGCTCAGGGTGTGACTGCCACAGTTTCCTTGGAGCAAATTAAGCAGGAGAGAGGCTCAGATGTTGAGTGGCTCTTGCATAATTTATCACGACCAGGCAGGAAGAATGATGGGGCAAAGCAATGGAGAAAATCAGCTCCATAACTGTGTTTGAACACTTCCTAAATCTGTGGAGGGACAAGATATTTTGCCTTGGTTAGATGGACAATTCCAAAGGCCAATCCCCCACACACATACACGCCTGAATTTTGTGTGTTATTCCAGCTGTGTAACTACACAGAAGCCATTGGCAGGTTGTGCTATTAGGAATAAATGAATAATATTCCTGCTAGGAAAGGTTATTACTCTTCATGGAGAACAAATGAACCATTTTGTCACCAGGAGGAAGAAGCAGGTGGAAAACTCATCTGCTTTGCAACTGTAGGGCACAGCTGAAGGCTCTTTTTTATTAATTTAATTATTATTAGTTACTATGTAGTTCTTTGTTAATATACTATTATTGTACTAAATAGTTCCTATTTTTCATTAGTAGCAATTCCCCACAGGTCACCCCATCCATCAGCACTCATTAAATGCATCTCTGAAGAGGAGGAGCAGAACCAGCTCTGCTCTGATGTCCTCCAAGCCAAAGGGTCTCATGTTCTCCATAAATGGAAAGGGATGTGGAAATGCCTCCTAATTCCCTGCCATTCCCACAGATCTCATTTTAGCCCCAGCACCTTCCAAAGGGGAGGAAGTCAGGAGTGGACAAGCAAAGGCAGCTGTTGGTACACTCCAGACAAGCAATAAGAAAATCTAGGTCACTTCAATTACAGCTAATTAAACTGCAGCTAATTAATGTGACATCTAGGTCTGTGTCCGAGAGGCCACAGGGCCATTCTCTCCCCAGCACAATTCCTCTGCTGTGTCATCTCTGGCCTGGTCCCTGAGCAGCGAATGGGAACAGGGGACATTGGCCAGAACCCTCAGACTGGTGTCCCCTCGTGAACAAAGGAGAATTAAGGGATGAAAGCCATGTTCTATCATTATGCTGAAGCCACAGTGCTTAAGTAATTTAATTTTAGAAACCAAAGTTCTCAAAAATTGGATGTGTAAGGAAACCACAGCCATTGGAAATGGGCCGTTTCTCAAATTCTTGTCAAGACCCACGGGGAATTATAAAATCATGGAATGGTTTGGTTTGGAAGGAGCTGTAAAGCTCACTTAATTCCACCTCCTGCTCTGGGTGTGGACACCTCCCACTGTCCCTGCTGCTCCCAGCCCCAATGTCCACCCTGGTTTGGGCACTGCCAGGGATCCAGGGACAGCCACAGCTGCTCTGGGGATTCCATCCCAGCCCCTCCCCACCTCCCAGGGAAGAATTCCTTCCCAATACCCCACAAATCCCTGCCTCCTGTCAGTTTGACACCATTCCCCCTGTCCTGTCCCCCCCATCCCTTCTCCATCTCTCCTGTCCCCTTCAGGCACTTAAAGGCCACAATTAGGTCACCCTGAAGCTTCTCTCCTCCAGGCTGAAAAAACCCAAGGCATTTTTACCTTCAGGTCTCAAAATAAAAGCAAACCTTACAGCATTTTGCACATTTTCTGCCTACCAGAATAACTCTTGGATGTTTTCAGCTTCACAGTTAAAAAATAAAAATCCCTTTTTCATATTTGTTGCATCTACAAGTTCTGCTCTACTCTGACAAGGCCCCATGATAAAAAAAAAAAAAAAA
>VXAC01003994.1:6864-85814 GCA_013399225.1 Rhipidura dahli
TGCTGCTGCTGCTGCTGCTGCTGCTGGGAGGGATTTTGGTGCCGCTGCTGTGGGGAGCAGGGCAGGTGCAGGGATGTAAATGTGCTGGGTATCCCCTTACGCGGGGCCGGTGTCACTTTGGACTATTTGAATGTTGGTTCAGGGGGGCTGTGTTGGGTGACACAAACAGTGGAGATGTTTTAGTGGAGTGGGGAGTGCTGTGCTTTTGTGCCTGACCCGTGTTTGAGCAGTGTCAGGCTTCAGGATCTGGGTTCTTGTCTCCCTTCATCATGTCCAATGACCAATTTAGTTTCAGATGCACTCATTCAAAAATACTATTTATTTTGCTAATCTTTGATATTGATGGAGGGCAGACCATTGCCTTGAGAGAAAGTTAATTTCCTGATGTTGCCTTTTCTCTGCTTTATGCTTTGATGTGAGCTTCCTCCTCTCTGGTTTTGCTGACAAAACAGAAAACACTGTGTAGTTTTGGGTGGGTGGTTTTTTTGGTTTTTTTTTTTGTTTTATTCTTTTGTTCTTTTATTTCTTCTTCTCTACATATATTTGTGAGAAAAATGGAAGTTATTTCTGTTACAGAAATTTGAAGATGAATAGTCTTTGCTGGGTCTGTACTTGTACAGAGGCATTAAATGAATAATTGTTGTGGTTTAGGAATGGTCCTCCCCAGTCCTGTCCTCCCACTGCAACTCTCCAAACCACACTGCTGCTCTCTTTCACTCCCCTTTTTCCCATGTTCCGTCTTCCCTGCGCCAGAATTCACCAGAACTCGAGGAACAAAAGGCAAAGATTATGGGTTGAGATAAGAACAATTTACTGGAAACGGCAAATAGATAGGGAAATGAACAGTAACAGCAACAGTACTGATGTCAGAGGGGATAAAAAAATAAATGATTCACATGGTAATAACTCCCCAACAACAGACAATATCAGAAGGAGCTCCCTCTCCCCAGAAGAGAGTCCCTTTCCCTTGCCCCCATCAGTGGTGTGAGGTGGTATAGAATAACCCCTGAGTACTGGCAATGCCCTCTCCTGGCTACTGCAAAAATTAACCCTGTCCTGGCTGGAACCAGGACAAAATGTTACAGTAGCAGGACCACACTGTGTGTGTGGCTTGGACTCAGCTCTCTATGGGAGTCTGGTACCTTAAAAAACCATAAAGGTATATATAAATCAGTATCTCCAGTGTTGGGTTTTCAAATCAAGAAGATATGGATCAGGTGCTTGAAAAACAGGAGTCTGGTTTTTGTTCAATTCCATCCCCTCTGGCACCACTCAAGAAGGGGAAGGATTCTCCAGGACTTTGTATCTACCAGCTTGTGTGGATTTTTTGGATGCCCTTGTGCATCTCAAAAGGCATCAAACCGCTGATTTTATGCATATGGAGGGACACACAGCTGTATTGGGATCTGAGAGACATCACACACAGACTGCAAAGCTTCCATCTGAGCTTGGTTTAGGCTGAACATCTTCCCTTTCCAGAATCCTTGTCTTGCTTCTTTTTTATAGGAGATCCCAGATGATTAGCCTTGGTGAGCTAACTAGTTAGGCTATTAGTTGCCCAATTTCTTCTGAGCAAATCCATTCCATCCATGACTGAACTTCAATGCCCAGAAGGCCACAATTGTTTCAGGATACAATCCTGGAAAACAAAATGCAATCTCCTCAGGGCAGGTATTATGAACATGTTATGGAAATATTAATTCAACTCCAAATCCTTCTTAGCTGCAGAAGGCAGATTTGCATGTTATAAAGTGGCATTAATTATTTGTTTGCTTGTTTCTGGCCAGTTGCTCTTTAAGGAGAGTTGGGTAGGTTGATGAAGCAGCCAGGTAGAATGTGTGGTCTTTGGAAAAAGAGATATTGCTGTGGTTGAGAGGTTGCTCTGGCCTAAATGGTTGTATCTCAATCCAGAAGCAGGAAGGAAGATTTTGTAGGTGCTATTAAATGCACACCTGGCATTAGGCATGGGGTAAAACGACCCCCTGAGCTGATAAAATAAATGACTGGTTCAGTTTCTGCTCTGTTCATGCTGGTGTGAAGACTTTCCTGTCTCACCACCCATGGGTCCCTCTGACAGTCATGCCCCACCACCAGAGGCTGTCACAGCTGGGACCAAAGCCCTTCACAGTGGGCGGCTGCCCCACTCCACTCCCTACACACCCCACACCCACAGAGCCAGACCAGGCTTCCTCACCAGCTTGTTTCCCACAGCAGAGTCTCAGGCTTCTGGATCTTTAAGCAGTCTAATCATGGCACAGTAATGCAGAAGCAGCTCAAGCTGGGTGCCTCTGAGGAGGTAACCCAAACAACTGGATCCCTGGGATTTTGTGTTCTCCCAGTCTGTGCCCATGATGGTTGGAGTGTCTAAATGTCCAGTTGCCTGGCTGGTGCCACAGGTCCCCATTCCCTTTGTTGTGCAAGGGTTGGCACCATGCTTGGGACTCCCAGCACTTCCCCACAACCTGCAGCTCGCATTGCAGCTGCTCTCTGAGAAGATTACTGAATGTATTCCTCCACACTGTAACTATTTCACATTTGCAGGTCCTGTCATGGTGAGTTGACCTTGGGCAGCTCTCAGAGCCCCACTCAGTCACTCCTTCACTCTCACTCTGGAACAGGGTAGGGGTGGAAAATAAGATGGAATTGCTCATGAGTCGAGATAAAGACAGGGAAGTCACACCAATTATTCTCACGGACAAAACAGACTCGACACAGAGAAAATCAGTTTATTGTATTGCCTATTGAAAACAGATTAGGATGATGTAAAACATGCACAAAACTAGAATATCTTATCTTCACCCCACACCCCCACCTCCCCCCCCAATAATCCCAGGCTCAGTTTAACTCATTCTGAGGTTCTCTACCACCGACTCTCCCTCAGCAGTGCAGGAGAACAAGGAATGGGGGTTGCAGTCAGTCCATAACAAGTTGTCTCCTCCATTCTTCCCCTGCTCCAGCATGGCTCCCTTCCATGGCCTGCAGTCCTTCAGGACTTCTCTTTTCCCAGAGGAGCCACAATGATCGCTGATGAGATGAGCAGTGTCCTGTGTTGTGTCCATGGCAGTGCCTGGAACCGGCATGGGACAGCCTTGACCTTACCCCACTGAGGCCCCACAGCTTCAAGACCCGGCCCAGGCACCCCGTACATCTGCTCATTGTGAGATGAAATTGTGATTTTATTCCACACTGCAGCGTGCACAAAACCCATGTTCCAGGGGATTTTACTGAGCCAGAGTTCACTGGGACAAGCCAATCTCATCACCAAGTCAAAGCAGGCCAGGAGAGCAGTCACACAGAGCAGGGAATCCTGTCCTTGCAGGCTGTGGGGCAGAGAGGACACTCAGGGCTGGTGTGGAAAGGGGGCTCTGCACCCCCTGAGCACCTGGGGCCATTCCTGCCTCGCTGCTTCTGCATCAGTGACCACCCCTGGTGAGTGACGGGGATCAGCATGTTCACACAGAACTGTCAGCCACTGCCAGACAGTGCTACAGCCCATAATATATCACACAGCACAGGGCCACAGCAGAAAGAAAGGTAAAACAAAATAGAGATAAACCTTCAGTTGTTTCATTCAGTCATTTCAGTCAGTGAAAATCAAGACATTTGATCACAGTATGATTATTGTCCTTTTGCATCCAGCTGATGTGTACAAGGCATAAATGACTTTGCTATTGACAGGAATTTGAAATAAATATTCTTAAACTCTGAGGTTTAACATCTCTGTGATCTACACTGGCTGGAGAGTTGCACCGGAAATTAATTGAAGTTGTTTTCTAAAAAGAGATATCAACATTTTACATGAGCTCCAGCTTTTGTTACAGTTTCTACTTCATGCAAACCTTGCACTTGAAACAGGATAGAATCCTTAGCAGTGTCTTTTCCAGCTTGGGATTGCTGAAAATCAGAATAAGGGAATGAACACCTGGAAAAGCATGCTGAATTAAGTTAACAAGAAAGATCACCTGATTCAGGTGCTTTGTTAAAGAAATTAGAGTCAAGATCAAAGACATAAAGTTGATGCTGTACATTAGGAAGAAGGAGAGAATAGATTTCATGGCTCGGATGTGGGCATCCACGCTGAGGCTGTTCATGGAGTTTGTCTGCATCTTGTGTTTGTGTCTCCAGAGAGAAAAGAGAAGGAAAACAGCAGAAAAGATGACTGCCATAAATGCAGTGGTATATACAAAGCCAGTGAGAAAATGCAGTGGGTAAAAATGTTCCTCTATTCTGATGGTAGCTTTCCAAAATCTTCCTTGGCAGGTGAAATTGAGATTTTTACAAACAGCTTTATCAATAATGTCGTAGACAAAAATTCCAATAACCAGGGAGAAAATCTCTGACCCTAACAAGAGCCAGGGCACAATCCTGTCAATATTTACTTTCAGGTAGATGAAGCAGCTGTTCCTGAAATTCGCAATTTTTATACAATAAAAACCACAAAGACAGGCAGAAACCCAAAAGTTGGAAGAATTTAAAAAGCTATAAGCACCTTGAAGTAGTTGAAGTATGTGATGAACATAAAGATAATAGGGGTAAATTGCTGATAGAAAGGAATATACCCATGAGATGCCTAAATAGCAAAACCTGGAGCATCCCAGCAGCAGCAAGATCTTCTCATTAGAGTTCAGGGTTTTCTTTTTGACCCAGGCAGTGCAAATCACACAAACAAGGAAAGCGTTTATCCACATGCCAGCAAAGGCCTCCAGGCTGATGATGGCCACAGCTGTGGCCCCGTATGCAGTGACATTGGATTGCTGTGCAGAGTGACAAGCTTCCATGCTGCGAGCTGGGGAGCAGAGCTGTGCTGGCCAAGGGGGCTGTGGCAGCAGTGCCTGAGGCAGGGCAGTGGCTGCTGCTGCTGCTGGAGTGTCAGGGATGGCAAGAGGAGCTTTATAGAGCTCCTGCTGCTGCTGCTGCTGCTGCTGCTGCTGCTGCTGCTGCTGCTGCTGCTGCTGCTGCTGGGAGGGATTTTGGTGCCGCTGCTGTGGGGAGCAGGGCAGGTGCAGGGATGTAAATGTGCTGGGTATCCCCTTACGCGGGGCCGGTGTCACTTTGGACTATTTGAATGTTGGTTCAGGGGGGCTGTGTTGGGTGACACAAACAGTGGAGATGTTTTAGTGGAGTGGGGAGTGCTGTGCTTTTGTGCCTGACCCCTGTTTGAGCAGTGTCAGGCTTCAGGACCTGGGTTCTTCTGTCCCTTCATCATGTCTAATGGCCAATTTAGTTTCAGATGCACTCATTCAAAAATATTATTTCTCCTGATAATCTTTGATATTGATAGCGGGCAGAGGATTTCCCTAAGAAATTTTTCCTGATGTTGCCTTTTCTCTGCTTTATGCTTTGATGTGAGTTTCCTCCTCTCTGGTTTTGCTGACAGAACAGAAAACACTGCAGGGCAGTGGTATTTTGTTTGCTTCTTTCTTCTTCTCTGCATATGTTTGTGAGGAAAATGGAAGCTATCTCTAGTACAACAGATCTGAATATGAAGTGTCTGTGCTGCAAGTGTGCTTGTACAGGGGCCTGAAATGAAAATGTTACTCCATCAGTACTCTACTGGCTATACTACAGTAGCTGGGGCTTGGGCTCAGCTCTGCGTGGGGAATCTGGTACCTTATAAAAAATATGGGTATAAAATCAGTATCCAGTGATGGGTTTTCAAAGTATGAAGATATCGATCAAGTGCTTGAAACACTGGAGTCTTATTTTAGTTCAAATCCATCCCTTCTGGCACCACAAAAAGGGGAGGGATTCTCCAAGAGTTTGTATCTCCCAGGCCACGTGCATATTTTGGATGCCCTTGTGCATCTCCAGTGGCACCAGACCCCAATGTTTCTCCATCTGGATGGACACACAGCTGTATTGGGATGTGAGTCACATCACTCAGGTATTAAATTGCTGTCATCAGAGCTTGATTCAGGTTGAAACTCTTCCCTCTCCAGAATCTGTTTCTTTCTTTTCTTATGACACGGTGAATCCCAGATAATTAGTGTTAGTTAGCTTGTTAGTTAGGCTATTAATTGCTATTAATTGCCCAAATTCTGTCCAAATCCATTACACCTGTATTTCAGCTCCAATGCACAAGCATATTCACAAAATCACAGAATAAGCTGAGTTGGAAGGGACCCACAAGGATCAGTGAGTCCAACTCCCGGCCCTGCTCAGCACCATTCCCAAGAATCCCACCATGTGCCCGAGAGCGATGTCCAAACACTTCTTGAGCTCTCTCAGGCTGGTGCTGTGACCCCCTGGGGAGCCTGTTCCAGTGCCCAACCATCCTCTGGGTGAAGAACCTTTTCCTAATGTCCACCCTAAACATCCCCTGACACAACTTCAGACCATACCCTCAGGTCCTGTCACTGGTCACAACAGAGCAGAGATCAGTGCCTGCCCCTCCTCTTCCCCTCATGAGGAAGTTGCAATTGCAATGAGGTCTCCCTTCAGTGTCCTCCAGGCTGAACAGGCCAAGTGACCTCAGACATTCCTCATATGGCTTCCTCTCCAGAGTCTTCAGCATCTTAGTCAACCTTCCTTTGGACACTCTCCAACAGTTTAATATAATTTTATGTAGTGGTGACCAAATCTGCACACAATACTCCAGGTCATTAACATCTGGATAGGAATGTTCTGAGAAGTACCTCTCTGGAGGGAAGTTTGCCATTTCCTCTATCCTGACACCCTGGGAAATAGGACTTTCTTTATGGAGTCCCTGTAGTACTTACATTAGACATGGCCTGGTTTTGTCCATCTCTCTGAACTGCTCGTGTTTCATTTGCTTTTCAGTTTTGCTGCATTAGTGCCCTCCTTGCCCTTGGCCACTTAAAATGCTCACGGAGAGTGCGGTGTGCACGCAGGAAAGCACAGTCAGGGAGTCACTGTCCTCTTTCATCCAAGTGTCTGGGAGCTGCAAAGCTGAGCAAGCATCTGCTCCTCAAACTGAGGACAAGAAGGAAATTCACAGCCAGTGGGAGCAGGGACACGTGACCTGGAGACCATCCAGGGATACAGTTTGGATATGTAGGGATGGAGTCAGGAAAGCTATGGTACAGCAGGGAAGGAAGGGAGATGTGGTGGTACATGTCCTTGCAAGGCCTTTCCCTTGGGAGATGTGTCCAGAAGAGATGCTTAAGATGCCTCTGGTCCTGGACTGGTGACAGAAGTGATCAATTCAGATTTTGTTCTGTTCATGCTGGAACTATTTTATTTATAGATGGCCTGCTGTGGAGGGCTGACCTTGGGCAGCAGCCAGATGCCCACCCAGCTGCTCCTTCACTCTCACCCATAGGCAGGGAAGGGGTGGAAAATAGGATGGAAAAGCTCATGGGTTGAGATAAAGGCAGGGAGATCACTCACCGGATACTCAAATGGACAAAACAGACTTGACAAGGGGAAAATGAATTTATTTTCCTATTGGAAACAGAGTAGGAAGATGAAGAACAAAGACAAAACTAAAACCCCTTTCCTCCACCCTCCCATTCTTCCTAGCATCAACTTCCCAGGTTCTCTACCTCCTCCACTACCTCGGTGCAGAGGGATGGGAAATGGGGGTTGCAGTCAGTTTGTAATAAGTTGTATCTTCCACTCCTTCCTCACACACTTTTCCTGCTCCAGCATGGCTCCCTCTCATGGGCTGCAATCATTTCAGAATACACCCACCCCAACTACTGTGCTGTTGGGCTCTCCTGGGGCTGCAGGTGGATCTCCTTTCCACCGTGGACCTCCATGGGCTACAGGGCACAGCTGCCTCACTGTAGTCCTCTCCACAGACTACACCAGAGTCCACTGGGAAAAGCCAATCTCATCACCAAAATTGAGATAAAATCCTGTAGTTGTTTCATTCAGTCATTTCTGTAAGGGAGCACCAAAATGTTGGAGGCAGGTTTGCCTATTGATGGTTACAGTATAACCTATGGAGCATGGTTATTGCTGTTTTGCAGTCAGATCATGTACCAGATCTCAATGAATCTGTCACTGACAATAAATCACCTCAAAGAAACATCAAAACTAAACAACAAAAACAATAATTTATTCAAATCACATTAAGTTATTTCCAAGAATTTGAGTGAAGTTTCTTAACTTAGAATTTGAGGGAAGTTTCTAAGCGAAGAGAGAATACCTTTAACATGTACACTGGATGGAGAGTGGTATTACAGATTACATTTCTTGTTTTCTGTACTGAAAGTTCAACATTTTGCAACAGCTCCAGCTTTTATTCCAGTTCCTACTTCATGCAAACCTTGCACTTCACACATGGCAGAATCCATAAGAGTGTCTTTTCCAGCTTGGGATTGCTGAGAATAAGAATAATGGAATGAAGACCCGGAAAAGCAAACAGAAATACATAAACAATAAACATACGGGGATTGCCCCTCTTTCTTGAATTCATCATTGTAACAATAAAAAATATGAAGTTGATGCTGTACATTATGAAGAAGGAGAGAATAGATTTCATGGCTCGGATGTGGGCATCCACGCTGAGGCTGTTCATGGAGTTTGTCTGCATCTTGCGTTTGTGTCTCCAGAGAGAAAGGAGAAGGAGAAGGGCAGAAGAAGATACTGTTGTGAATGAAGTGACAAGTCCCAGGCCAGTGACAAAATAAAGAGGGAAAAAATGTTCATCTATCTTCATATTCACTTTCCATAAATTTCCTGGACCGGTGGAATTATTACATTGGGCTTCATCAGAAATATCATGGACAAGGATTACAATAACCAGGGAGAAAATCTTTGACCCCAACAAGAGCCATGGCACAATCCTGTCAAGTTTTACTTTCAGGTAGATGAAGAAGCTGTTCCTGAAATTTGCAATTTTTATGCAATAAAAAACACAAAGACAGGCAGAAACCCACATGTCAGAATGATTAAAAAAACTTCTAAAAGATACAAGTAGTTGCTGTGTGGGCTGAACATAAATGTAATTGGGATAAGTTATTAAAAGGAAGTAGTATACCCATGAGAGGCACAAAGAGCAAAACCTGGAGCATCCCAGCAGCAGCAAGATCTTCTCATTAGAGTTCAGGGTTTTCTTTTTGACCCAGGCAGTGCAAATCACACAAACAAGGAAAGCGTTTATCCACATGCCAGCAAAGGCCTCCAGGCTGATGATGGCCACAGCTGTGGCCCCGTATGCAGTGACATTGGATTGCTGTGCAGAGTGACAAGCTTCCATGCTGCGAGNGTCACCTATGATGATCATGGAGAGCCCTGGCTTTGCTCACAGAGAACAGTCAGGAGAGTCACTGTACTGTTTAATCTGGTCTCCATGAGCTGCAAAGTTCCACCAAGATGTTGGAAAAGTGGAGTTTATTTTGATTCTTCACAGGCATTTAAATCCATGTTAGATTTACCAATGGCATTGCTTTAAGATTCAGTGGAGAGCCACATAGTGGGGCAGATAAGGGGGGACATGGTAGATGAAGCTGGAATATTTTTTACAAGTTTAAGTTGCAGCCTATGGATCAAAAAGGGTAAAAATTGGGATGAGTCCCTCTGCCAGGGTTCAGATCTCATCTGCTGGGAAAGTGAAAGGTTTTAAGGATGGAACCATGCTGGGTTTCCCACAGCTGCAGTGCCCTAAAGCTTACAAATTCATTTAAATCCTGATAGCTGTGAGGTTTTTAACAGGCAAGGTGTGTTAAGCTCCGTAGGGCATGGACTGCCCATGGAGTTTGGGTTAGTACAGGACCTGGCACACTGGGCCTTGCACATCAGGCCCAGAGTAACCAAGGAGATCTTGTCTGATGCTGTGGTGGAACTAGGAAAAATGAAACCCCAGCAAAGAGCTCTATGGCTACAGGAAATGAACCACCCGCATTTTCTCTCTTCAGAATGATGATGTCCTTTTTCTTTCAGCAGGATATAAATGCCAGCACTATGTCATGTGAATAATCCTATCATGTTTTTGCAAAGCCCATTGCTACAGCATTGACACAGAAATATTTTTATCTAAGGCCTGGAGTTCACCTCAACAATAAAACACTGTGTCCTCCATGCATTCCCAGGAAATAAATTCTTCAGATAGTTTGCAGACTTTTCAAAAAAGTTCTAGTGAGATTTTCACCATCCTGTATTTTTCATGTTGCCTAGGAAGCATCAATGTCTTGAGCTTGGTTTGGATACAGTCATGCAAAAATATTGTTACATTTGATAGTCGATGTTGTTTATGGAGTGCAGGGCAATGCTTTAAGGTTTTTCATTTCTTCTCATGGCTTCTTCTGTACTTTATGCTGAAGTGTGCATTTTCTCTGGTTTTCCTGAAAGAACCAAAAAGACAGTTAAGATTTGGGTTTTCGCTTTTATTTTTCTGTTTTGGCTTTTCATTTGGGTTTTTTTGTTTTGTTTTGGTTTGGTTTTTTATGGGTTTTTTGGTTGGTTGGTTGGTTGGTTTGGTTTTGGTTTTTTTTGTTTTTTTCATTTGTTTTGTGGGGCTTTTTGTTTGCTCCTTTTGGTTTTTTTTGTTTTGTTTTTATTTTGGTTTGGTTTAGTTGTTCTTTTTGTTTTCTTCTTCCTCTCTGTGTATATAGAAGTGAGGAGATGATCAGTATTTTCAGTAACAGAGGATCTGAAGATGAACTGAAAAAATCCTTATCAAAGTGATATTTTCTTATTGGTATGTACTGCTGATCTAACCCAACCTCAGCAGGAGTGTAGATTGGGTTTACACCGTGTCTTGGGGTGACTTTATGATGCTGTACCCCTATTGCTGCTCTATGCCCAGAAATTAATTTTGTGTCTTTCTGTGCCTTTAAACTGAGCCTGAGAGGGGGGAGAGGAGAAAACTGAGTGATCTTTTCAAAGCAGTTTTTCAAGGACACAGACACACACTCCTCTGTGTTCTGCTCCTGCGGCAGCAAGAGCACAGGAAGCACCCTGCTTGCTTTCCAGCCAGCTCTCAGCTCCTTTCCTCCTGAGGGCACGGAGAGTTTAACTTTGTTTTCCTGGGACTTCGGTTTTTCCCTTTTTCTCTTCTGGACTGTTTCAACATCAGAACACATTGGGAGAATTTTCCACTGAGGCCCCAGAGGTGGGCCCACATTGACCCAGCTCCGAGGAGGAGGAGAGAAACCACACCTACAGAAGGACTCTGAGATCTTCCTAGGTTTCTCTCCACAGCGTGAGAATTTATTCAGCATTATTATATTTTTTTCTCTGTGTTTGTTAAATAAATAGTTTTTTATCTCTTTCACTTTTCTCTGAGGGAACCTGATGGGGGAGGGGTGATTGTAACCTGCCTTCTATCAGAGGATATTTTCCTCCAAATTTGTCCAAAATGGCACAACTAACTGTCCAACTGACACTGTTAACAGAAGAATGTTGATGACATGAAGTACTGGAGAGGAATGCTCTGAGAAACTGCTCCCACAGAAGGAAATTTACTACCACTATATCCCACTGTGCCAGGGGGCATGGAACTAGATTATGGTAAGGGTCCCTTCCAAGCTAAACAGTAGCCTTGTATTCTTGCACTACGTATGGCCTGGTTTCATCCAGCTCTCTAGGCTGCTTTTATTCATCTGCTATTGAGTTTTGTTATGTTAATGCCCTTGTTTCTCCTATAGAACCACTTCTGAGCTGTCCCACTGCTTATCAGCATTTTAGCTGTTTCACTTCTCAATCATAAAGACTTGGAATGTGACCCAGAGCAGTTTTCCATAGCTTGCCAGCACTGGGCAGCCATTCCCATTGACTTTTGACATCTCTCAGGTGTCAGCTTCTCCAGGCTGAGCACATCCTGCATCTGTCCCCATGGGCTGTGCAGTGGGGCTGTGTTGATGGACACCCTGTCCCCTCCAGAGCCAGCTGAGTGGGGCTGGTGCACAGGGCAGGGACGCTGAGCTGGGTGTCACATTCTCAGGGATGGAAGGAGGGATCTGCAGCGTGGTTTGCTGGGGCTGTGGTGTTTTGTGTGGTGACATCTGCAAGGTGCTGGTTTGGCCTGCTGAGCCTTGTGGTATGTGAGGTTGTGAGGGATGAGGTTGCACTGGATGTAGGGAATAAGAGGGATCTTCCAGGGCTTTCCTGTGCAAGTGGTTGGGACTGTCAGGTTAAAGGATGAAGTGCATGAGCAGCAGCAGGCGAAGAAGGGAGGTGTGGTGGAGCCTGTCCTTTCCAGGCCTTTCACTGGGGAGATGTGTCCAGATGAGATGCTGAAGATCTGCCTTTGGAGCTGAGCTGGTGACAGAAATGGCCAATTCAGGTTCTGCTCTGTTCGTGTTGGAACTATTTCACGTTTCACCTGCTGTGGTGGGTTGACCTTAGGGAGTCACCAGACCCCCACCCAGCTGCTCCTTCTCTCTCATCCATAAGGAGGGGATGGAAAACAGGATGGAAGAGCTGATGGATTGAGAGGAAGAAAGTGAGATCACTCACCAGATACTGTCACAGACAAAACAGACTTGACGTGTGGAAAAGGAATTTATTTTATCTCCTATTGAAAGTACAGGAGGATGATGAGAAACAAACTAAAATCCATTGCCTCCACCACCCTTTCATCCCAGGCTCAACTTCACTCCTTCATCTCCAGCTCCTCCCCCACAGCAGCACAGGGGGATGCAGTCAGTTCATAAGGAGTTGTCTCCTCCACTCCCTTCTCCCGCTGTTCCCCTGATCCAGAACAAAACTCTGAGCCAGAGTTCACTGGGACAAGCCAATCTCATCACCAAGTCAAAGCAGGCCAGGAGAGCAGTCACACAGAGCAGGGAATCCTGTCCTTGCAGGCTGTGGGGCAGAGAGGACACTCAGGGCTGGTGTGGAAAGGGGGCTCTGCACCCCCTGAGCACCTGGGGCCATTCCTGCCTCGCTGCTTGTGCATCAGTGACCACCCCTGGTGAGTGACGGGGATCAGCATGTTCACACAGAACTGTCAGCCACTGCCAGACAGTGCTACAGCCCATAATATATCACACAGCACAGGGCCACAGCAGAAAGAAAGGTAAAACAAAATAGAGATAAAACTGTTTATTGCTGCCATTTTAATCAGTGACTACCAAAACTTTTGTGGCAGGTTTGCAGTATTGTTATTGCTGTTTTGCAGCCAGTCTGTGTCTGTTGTATTAAGAGTATAGAAATTTGGCAGAAAATAAACCCCTTGCTGTTCCTCAGAGATCAAAGGGCCTCAGTGTGGCTCAGCCTAATTTCTGATTATAGCAAATTTGACACTGTATGTCTTGTCATGTTCAATAAGAATTTTCACAATCACAGAATTGCAAATAATGCATTTTACTGTAGAAATACAGATTTGGAATTGCTGCTCATAAATACACTCACAGAATTAGTGCTAAATATATTTTTAAAGAAATAGAACAGCTATGGGTAATTCATTGGCTCAACTTTGCCATCAGTTGTGTCTATAAATGGAATTTCACCAGGGTACAGTCTGACACAGTCAGAAGAGCAAATCTTAACAAAGATGTGTTCCCTGCTTTGGGGAGGAGAGCAAAGCAATCCTGTTGTTCTGCAGTGGGGTCATATTCCTCTGCCATGGAGGATTTCAAATGCCAAGTCTTTACTTTTGGGAGACATACACATGAGGCTGCAGTCAAAATACTCTATTGCTGCCATCCTAAATGGTGGTGGGCACCCAGCTGATGCAGAAATGAGGGATACCAAGGTTCTGATTACAAAGGCTGTGAGTCTTGGGCAGGGGCTGAATTAACAGGACATCACTCCCTCTTCCACCTGGCTCAGGCAGAGCTAAAGGGCCTCTGTCTGATAATCTGTCACCCCACCAGCAGACTCTTGTGCCCATATTAATTCCTTCACCACACATGGATTTAGGCCTCATTCCTACAACAAGGCTAAATGACTTTGTTAATAAAAAGAATATATCTCAAAGATTTAGCTAAATCTAAATAAATTAATAACGTATTTAACTCATAATAATTTAGTTCAATACATATGAATAAAATTTTCTTAACTTAGAAGGTGAAGAGAGAACATCTGTATCACCTACACTGCCTGGAGAGTTGCATTAGAGTACATTACTTGTTTTCTATGGTGAAAGTTCAACATTTTCCATGGACTCCAGCTTTTTTCACAGTTCCTACTTCATGAAAAACGTGCACTTCACACAGGAGAGAATCTTTAGCAGTGCCTTTTCCAGCTTGGGATTACTGGAAATCAGAATAAGGGAATGAACACCTGGAAAAGCATTCAAATATATGGATATAAGAAGTATCACAGTATTTTCATTCTTATTAGCATAAATTATTGTCAGGATCAGGCATACAAAGTTGATGCTGTACATCACTAAAAATGAGAGAATAGATTTCATGGCTCGGATGTGGGCATCCACGCTGAGGCTGTTCATGGAGTTTGTCTGCATCTTGTGTTTGTGTCTCCAGAGAGAAAAGAGAAGGAAAACAGCAGAAAAGATGACTGCCAAAAATGAAGCAGCATATCCAAAGCCAGCGAGAAAAAAAGGAGAGAAAAATTGTTTATCCATTTTGACACTTGCTTCCCAAAAATTTCCAAGGCAGGTGAAATTCAGGTTGTTACAGTGCACAGTTTCAGTGAGGTCATAGATAATGATGCTAACAGCTGAGGCTAAAATCTCTGACCCCAACAAGAGCCATGGCACAATCCTGTCAATTTTTACTTTCAGGTAGATGAAGAAGCTGTTCCTGAAATTTGCAATTTTTGTGCAATAAAAAACACAAAGACAGGCAGAAACCCACAAGCTGGAATAATTAAAAAATGTTTGAAAAGATACAATAGGCTGAATTGTGGTGTGAACATAAAGGTAATTGGGATAAATTATTGAAAGGAAGTAGTATACCCATGAGAGGCACAAAGAGCAAAACCTGGAGCATCCCAGCAGCAGCAAGATCTTCTCATTAGAGTTCAGGGTTTTCTTTTTGACCCAGGCAGTGCAAATCACACAAACAAGGAAAGCGTTTATCCACATGCCAGCAAAGGCCTCCAGGCTGATGATGGCCACAGCTGTGGCCCCGTATGCAGTGACATTGGATTGCTGTGCAGAGTGACAAGCTTCCATGCTGCGAGCTGGGGAGCAGAGCTGTGCTGGCCAAGGGGGCTGTGGCAGCAGTGCCTGAGGCAGGGCAGTGGCTGCTGCTGCTGCTGGAGTGTCAGGGATGGCAAGAGAAGCTTTATAGAGCTCCTGCTCCTGCTGCTGCTGCTGCTGCTGCTGCTGCTGCTGCTGCTGCTGCTGCTGCTGCTGCTGCTGCTGCTGGGAGGGATTTTGGTGCCGCTGCTGTGGGGAGCAGGGCAGGTGCAGGGATGTAAATGTGCTGGGTATCCCCTTACGCGGGGCCGGTGTCACTTTGGACTATTTGAATGTTGGTTCAGGGGGGCTGTGTTGGGTGACACAAACAGTGGAGATGTTTTAGTGGAGTGGGGAGTGCTGTGCTTTTGTGCCTGACCCGTGTTTGAGCAGTGTCAGGCTTCAGGACCTGGGTTCTTGTGTCTCTTGCTCATCATTGCTGCTCGCTCAGAGTGGGGTTTGCACTCAGCAAAGCACAGCCAGGTGAGTAATCAAGTCAGGGAGTCCTAATCTGAAAAACATTCCTGTTGATCTTCTCTCATCTTTGTCCGTTGTCTCTTCCTACCAGTCCTATCTCAGTACAGGCTGAGAGGTTATGCAGGTATTTTCTAAGTAAAAGAGTTCAGAGCATTATCTTTGTTGCCATCTGATTTTAGACACTATTTTAAGTTTTGAATAATACCGGAGGAGAAATAAAAAGTAAATTGCTATTAAAATAATATGTATCTCTCCTGTACCTCTTTTTACTAGCCCTGAGCTCAAAGCTGACAGCAGTTCAGATTATATTATAACATGCAATAAAATTTTCCAGCAGTATGTGAACAGTGCCCTGGATGTCCCAAAGCCTGCTTGTTTGTGTCAGCACTATCAGTTTATCTAACAACAATCTCTCTATGACCTTTGTCAAAATTAATCCTGTCAGGGAATTTTGCAGGTATTTTTAATATATGTGCCTATTTGTAATGTACACTTATTCATTATTTCTATCTGGAACAACAGATATTTATAATACTTTAAAAGCAGAGCTGTTAATAACCTGTTGTTATCCTCTGCTGTGTATTTCAGATCTGAATGATCAAGTTGTTTACCATGAGGCATTTGACAAGTTCAGTCTTGTGTTGATTTCAAATTCTACAAAGGGAAACAGACTTACCTAAAATTTGTGAAGCTGGATGGGTAATTTTTTATTAAAAATGTGGTTGGTACCACTTTGATATGACAGATTTTTCATCTCAGTAGACTTTTTTTCATTCTTGCCTGTATGAAGGACATAAATACCTGAGCCACATTTCTGTCTCAAAGTTTGTGTTACAGTGGAGTTAAAACCAGTACAAACAGCTTAACAAAAGGGATTATCTGCATTTAGTGACACCAGCTTGTGCCTGTTTCTATGGATCTGGGGTGGATCTGCCCTTGGGCGTGGGAATACAGCAAACAGCAATTTGGGGCACTTCATTCAGTGTGGTGTAAGAGACCACAAGGCACCTGCTCTGCTACCCAGAGTGGAAGAGCAACAGCTTTTCCCATCACCAGGTTTTTTACAGAGCTGCAGCCAATGGAAGCATGTGCATGCACTGCCCTCCAGGGAGGACAGAATGAAGCTGGTGCTGGAGCCCCTCTGCTGTGGACACAGGCTGAGAGCTGGAGCAGTTCAGCCTGGAGAAGAGAAGGCTCCAGGGAGACCTTAGAGCCCAGTCCAGTGCCTAAAGGGGGTCCAAGAGAGCCCCTATATATACATGAAAACAAATATATGCCCTCAGAATTACTTCTCTTTAGACATCCTCTTTAGTTTCTTCAGGTATTTTAAAGTTTAGGGTACTGAAAACCAAGTGTTTTTCAGACTGTTCTGATTTTGCTTCAATTTTTTGTTTCGTTCTCACATCCACTGCTACATATCTGCAAATGTGGCCTTTGTGCTGTGTTTTGACTCTCTCTGCTCACCTGTGAAAACAGCCTTGACATGATGTATCTTGAGATATGCTTATTTTACTGGTAGTGTGTCCTGTTCAGCTTTGGTGTCAGAAACCTAAAATTCCTAAAATTCCTAGAATTCCTAAAAGAAAGTGCCAAAGAACACCCATGTATTCTAGGTGAAAGATTAGTGCTCTGGGGCCCTTCTTCTCCAAATAAGAATAGATCTCTGTACTTTTTTTTCTCTGCAATGTGATCGCTTATGAATGGCTTCCTACTCTGATTTGTTTGGAGAAAAATGTGTTGCTTAGGTTGAAGGACTGAATCCTTTCTAGGACAGGCCCATATCCTACCCAAAACTTACTCAAGCTCTCTGCCTTGTGCTGTGGGTGGTGGTGTCATGGCACAAGCCCTTTCCTGTCTACTTGCTGAACAGAGAGGTGAACATCCTCACTTTTGTGACTTTTAATTTCGGATGTGAAATGAAGGACAGGATTCCATGCCTCGGTTAAAGGCACTCAGGCACTCCAGGGCACATGGGAATATTGATGCACAGCAAACTAGAGATTTATGGAGCCCTTCCTGACTCATGTGCCCTCAGAAAGAAGACAGCAAGGTGCAGGACAAGAGTTGTGATCTCTGAAACCCACCACAAAACAAAGGAGCATCAAACTGGAAAGCCAAGGATTAGTGATACAAGTGATCACTTCTGGAGGCACAGAGTGACAGGTTGTGCTTGGAGCATCAGTTCTGGGATGGGATCCACTGAGGGAAAATGCTGTCAGGGCTTTCCTAATCATATCTCTCTTACTTCTAATCTTTACAATGTGATGTTAATTATTAATTGAAAGCAGCACTGGGCCAAATTCTAATGGCACTGGACTGCAATAAACCTGGAATAATTCTGCTTGAGAGTGTGGCTTTTCTCCTGTGCAGTCAAAATCATAGTGCTGACAGATAACAACCACAGGAGAAGGAGTCAGCAACTTTGGGCCAGATGGAGAACCTGTTACGTGAAGTCTGGGTGGGTCTTTCACCAGCTGCACCAAAGACATGAAGTTACCACATTCCTCTCTGCAGTGTTCCTCCAAGTGGACTTAGGTAGTTGATAAGAGCAATGCCCTCAGGTGCCATCCAGGGGGAAATCTGACTCTTAGAATAATGTTTCAAAGGTGGAAAGTCTGATGCTGGTTGGCTGGTGCTCCATGGAAAGCTCAGCAACATGCCTTATATATTGCCAGAGATGAGAGGGACCAGCTTCTGTTCCCACTGCAAAAATGGGCTCCAGCATCTTCCCACTCTGCCTGACGCTTCTTCTATGTTCTGTCTATGGTTCTCCAGTCTCTGTAAGTAAAACCTGATTTCTACAGGCTCCTCTCAGTCCAGAGGCATCTCATACCTTATTCTGGTTGTATTCCATCTTCTTCCAGGTGGGACATGTCTCCAGTGAAGCTGGTAAGTGCTGTGTGAGCTGGTTTGAATTTCGAAGCATTTCCTTCTACTTGCTGTGTGCCACCACATCTGAACACTCTATGTTTTGACTGTCTTGCAGATGCTGGAGCTGGTGAGATATTCAAAGACATTCCCCACATCAACTTGGGTGAGTTCATGCCTAAATTCTCATGAGGCCTGAAGAGCTGTGAGCATAATGCTGAATTTTCAGTATTGTAAAGGAGACTGATGATCAGGTAGCTCATGAGAGAGAATATAATTCAAGAGAATTATAACCAAGTGAGCTTTGAATTACCTTCCTCTCTCTGTGACACCTGAATCTATCCAGGACTGGAACTCTGTGTAAACAAGGGATGCAGATAGCTTTCCTTTCTGAAATGGTACTAAGGCAGAAAAACACTGTATGATTTGGAAGGACTCTAGAGTCCCAACAGCACTTTTTGCCCATCTCTATATGATTTTTATAAAGTTTTACAAACATGGAAAACAACTTAGATGTTTGTTGAGCATTGGCCCACTGTATAGCTCTTGTCACTGCCTGAGAGCAAGCAGAGATTATCAAAGGTGACCAGGGATAACAGTGCCACCACAAAGGCAGACATTGCCAAGAAGTGAATATTAAGTAGAAACTAGAAACTGCTGTTACTTTTATTATTATCTATATTTCAGTGTGTAGACGTTGGTCCTTGTTTATTTTCTGTAGCTGCCCAAGGACATTAACCTTGTATAAGTATGTTCAATATGGTTTATGAAATGAAATACATTTGATGTTTCATTGACGCTCTCTTTGATTAAATTGCATTTCAGCTGCTGGGCTGGACCTCTTTCAGGGTGATATCTTGCTCCCTGTAAGTAATTAAAAGCTTTCTGTTGTTTGTCCTAATTGTATTTTTGCTACAAATCAGCTTAGCTGCCTGCAGTAGATGCATCACCAGTTGTTAATTCCCTTTTCAGAAAAATCAGCGAAATGCCTTAAGAAATGAGACCTACAGATGGAAGTTCCCTATTCCCTATATCCTGGGTGATGACCTAGGTAATGAAGACACTTTATTCAGATTTTATCTCCAATCCTTATTTGTACTGCAGTCACTGTGACTCACATTTAAAATGTTAAACTTCACTAATAACTACTTATTGTAGTCTTGTTTATATCAAAATTATTTTTTTTCTTCTACAGCAAATATAGCAAACCACAACTTAATCAGATTCAATAATTTCTTTTTTCAATCATTTTTCCTTTAGTTCCATGTGTGTATCTGTACATATCTTACCTCTCCAAGGTGAACAAACTGCAGTGTATAAAAGTTCTTTCCTTGTTTTCCAGACCTGAATGCCAAAGGAGTAATTCTCCAGGCATTTGAAATGTTCCGCCTGAAGTCCTGCGTTGATTTCAAGCCATATGAAGGAGAAAGAACTTACATTTTCTTTAGCAAACAAAATGGGTAAGGGTAATATCATTTTCTGTTTAGTTTTGCCATGTAGGATCAGCTGGGAACCCATTCCATTTGACTTCAGCAGTCTAAAGGTTTGCTGTCAGCAGAGGCAAAGAGGCCACCAGGAAAACAACTCATCTTATGTTCTTAGACAAAGAGCTTGCAAGCAGCTGCCTCCCTCTGCTGACTGTTATTTAGAGGATGAGCTCTGGAGGTGAATCCCAGCATCTCTGGGTTTTCATCAACTGCTTCCACTTTTCCATCTCGGGTTGTTTTCCATTTCAGTGAAGACCCCCATGCACATCCTCCTAACATACCAGGAAAGTGAATGTGAATAGCTAGAATTCAAGTTCGGAAATATTCCTGTTGGTTTGACATGGCTCTTCTTTAATGAATGGTCTCTCAAAATCTGAAAGGGCTTTATACACAGAGATTCAAGTTTTCAAGAACTGAAAGGATTTATTTTATTTCCTACAGCTTTGAATGAAAATGTAGAAAAGAACAAAAATCTTCTCACCATATCAGCTGTGAATATTTCTTATTTTCCCAGAAGTTCATTATTCTGCCTTTAGCTCTTCCTTGAGTGTCCTGCAACACTCATCTTACAAGTTTACAAGCTCCATAATTTTTGACAAGTCAGTGCTGAAGGTCTTAATACTGGAAATGTATTTTTACACCTCTGGTCAATTCAAGGCATGGTTGCTCTTAAAAAGGACCAAATGTTGCTATTCTAAATACTCTTGGGTTCTTTTTCTAACCTAAGTTATTGCCAAAAAGCTCAGCCTGTTTTGATGAATTTACTGTTTCCACATATATTTTATGTTTCTTGGCAAAATGGAAGCTGATGGACGATTAAACTTCTGTGGCTTTTGAAAATGCAGGGTGAGCTTCCCTGACACACAGGATAAGTAATGAAGTGATGGTTTCTGGGGGTAAGTCAGCTTTCAGGACAGTGTATTTTTAGAGTATCAAGGCATGTGGTCAGCATCTAAATAATGATTTATGTGACTCCTTTCAGATTTAGAACTTTTAGGGCTGTACTTTAAATCCAGCAAGCAGATTGAGAAGTTAAATACAGAGAAGAAAATTTTACTGAACAGCAAGTAAGCTCTCCCTCTTTCTCAGGTGTTGGTCCATGGTGGGGGACCTGCAGACTGGACAGACCCTCTCAATTGGGGAAAGGTGTGACTACAGAGCTATTGTGGAACATGAGATCCTGCACGCTTTAGGATTTTACCACGAGCAGTCGAGGATGGACCGGGATGACTACGTGAAGATCTGGTGGGATGAAATCATTGCAGGTGGGTTTTAACATCCAAGTTAGATTTTGCAAAGCACAGATTTATCAATACCCTATTTGCACTTCTAGATTTTAAGACCTTCCTAAAGATAGAATTTTAGAAACAGTAGGGCACACCTAAGACCAGTGTAAACCAAGAAATTTTGGTACAACTTCTCTGGTCAAAAGCCAGAGATTGTCTGAGGCCAGAAGAGAAAGGCCCTGCTTGGAAATCAGGACTTTTATTTCCCTTTGGCTCCAGGACTGGTCTGCTCTCTTACTTTAAACAAATCACTTCCAGTCTCTGAATCTGTTTCCTGTTACCATGTAATGCAAATTGTAAACTCATTTAGATGGTGAGATTTGAGGTGGCTCTTCTTTAAGCAAAGATCCTTTCAAAATATGAAAGGTTTTTATATTCAGAGATTCAGGCATTCCTGAAACTGGAAATATTCACTTTGCACATGAAAAATCTCAAAATTATTAGATCAGATGGGAAATATGAAATATTTCTGTCCTGCCCAGCATCTCTCTGTAGGTTTTTGCTTCCAGGTTTAGTATTATCAGATTCAGTGGCTTTATGAGTTTCAGCAAAATTATCACAGTCCCCCTGATCCCTAGGCAGTTTCTCCTGCAGTCCTCTGTGAAATCTGATTCTGTATTACAGAATGATTTGTTTGAAAATGAGTGACTAGGGGAGGGTTTTTTTAAATTTTATTTTCGATAAAAGGTGCAATTCAAGTATCTATAAGAAAACAATTCCAAGTTCTTATATAATCTCAGGCCTTGAACTGAAGACCTTTGTGATTTGCAGAAGGGCAGGGCAGTTGTTATACAGAGAAACTGTAAACACCCACCAGCACAGTCATGTGATGTTTTGTCTTTGAAAAAGAATGCCAAATATTCTGAAAACATTATTTGCAGTTGGAAATACTGGCAAGATCTTTTTACTTTTATACCAAAGCCTGGGAAGTGGCTCCCTCTCTTTGCCCTAGCAGACACCTTCATAATGAAAAACTTTCCCTAAGGGCAAATTACTTCACCAAGAAACCATGAGAGATGTGTTTCCAAAAGCCATTTCAGTAGAAATATCAATATTATAAATCTAGGGTAAAAGTACCTTCCCCCCCCTCCCAGAGATTGCTAGGGCATTCTTTACTTCAAAGAAGAACAGAACTTGAAGACACTCCAGGGTTGTCATATTTATCTCCTTTATGTGTTTCAGGGCCTCTCTTTCTCCATATATGATTTAATATCCTGGGGAATGTTTGCATCAATGTTCACAGATTCTGGAATGGAGTATATTAATCCTTAAACTTAATCCTTCAGGATCATTACTATTAAACCATTCCTATTAATTGTAATCTAACCTCCTAGATATATGCCATTCTTTACAGCTCATGGATATTTGTTTTTGAATTTACTGAAGTCACCTGTGAGAGCACAGAACTGCAATCAAAAGGCACTGCTTTATTGTCCAAAAGACAAACACAAATCTTGCTAAGTTTCAATATTTTGTTGCGAAGTAATTGCTTTTGGGTATATAATTTGTGTCTTAGAAAACTGCATCCAAGGGGATGTGCTAATCAATTTCCTTTCAATTTTCTCTAAAAATGAAGCACTTTTCTGTTCTTTTGACAGGCAAAGAGCACAATTTTGCAAAGTACAATGACAGCTACATCACTGATCTTAACACCCCCTACGACTACGAATCACTGATGCACTATGAACCACTTTCATTTAACAAAAATGAAAGTGTCCCCACAATCACAGCAAAGATACCAGCATTTGATGACATAATTGGACAACGTCTAGACCTCAGTGCCATTGACCTGGAAAGACTGAATCGCATGTACAACTGCAGTAAGTCAGAATTTAACCATGGCAAACTGTTTATTTGGTTATAATTGAGCCAGGCTGGTTCACCTCCCTTACGTCTCTAAAGTAACAAAAACTCTTCTCAAATGTGCTTGAGGAGATATGGGACAGGACCTGTGATGTGCAGATAAACACAAATAATTTATTCCCTTCTCATCCCCTTTTAGCTCTTCTCATTGTCATTATTTTTTGTAAAAATTAGTCAAGGAAAGTCAAACCATTCCCACTTTTTCTTCCATGCTTCTCCCAGGAAACAACCTGTAGTTGTGTTCTGCCTGTGGTGTGTGGGCAGCCTTGTTGTGCTTTTTTGAGGTGAATACAACTGCATTTTGTCCTCTTTTACTGACATTTGGTCTTAATCAAATTATTTTCCTCATGGGATTGGCTAGTTCTAGAATGCCATGTCTAGGTGTTTGCTGAGCTGGTTGAACATGTTGTCACTGATCATGGTTGTTACCAAAAGGCTACTGTCCCCTCAGTGGTGCCAGCAGAAGCATCACCTTGCAGGCAAACTCAGCTGAACCAGCCTAAGGTAACAGGGTGGGCTGTGCTTGGAGTGGAAGGACAGAGCTCAAGTTCATCAATCAGGGAGCTGCCGTGAAGAACCATAACCTCAGCTGAGGAATGGTTAAATACACCAAGGCTGGCAAACAGGCACAGTCACTGCCATGTGGGGCTCATTAACCTTCTGCAAAGAGATCAAAGGTGGTTGTCTTTATGCAGGGAATCCCTCCAGGAATCAAATGTTTCCTCCTCTGAATGATTTGGCTTACATCCACTAATGTGAGGGTTGTCTTCTCTACAGGATGGTTATACTGCTGTAAACAAGCCCCCCCCAAAATTAGAGCAGAAATTTTAATGAGCTGCTACTCTGAGGTGACCATGTGTGTATTTTTTTTTCAGCTTCAACTCACACCTTTTTGGACCAGTGTTCTTTTGAGTTTGAGAACATCTGTGGTATGATCCAGGGCACCAATCATGACCAGGACTGGGTCCATCAGCGGGGCAGTGTGATGGGGCAGGAGGACCACACACTTTCTGGGCGCTGTAGAGGTAAAACAAAGGAACAGGACACTTTCTGAGCTGGGTTTTCTCCAGGGCTGATTACAATGACTGGTTCAGAGAAGTTGTTAAAGACTCTGTACAGTGTTTGCACTCCCACTCTCACTAAACTTTTTCAATTTAGTGGAATGTTGTCCCCACCAGCAAGATCAAAGGGGACAAAGAACAACCTTAACTAGAGGTCTTTTAAATATAACCTGGGAAATTATTTACTTCAAATTCCAAAGTCTGTATAAGAGTAATGTTACCTCATGATAAGAATCAAACAGCACTTGCAGCCACTCATAAATATTGTGTTTGCAATGCAAATGTGAAGTTAAGATTGTGGACTTCTAGTTTTGGAAGTAGAAGAAAATTGCAAAGATTTTATGATAGGAGTTCCGGGATACTTTTTTATTTTGATGTGGTAAGTTCACCATTTTTCAAAGGAAGACATTCTCAACAATAGAGCAGTGAGACCCAGTCACAGTCACAGGGTGCTAGTTTACAGCTGAGAATAAAGATTAAATCCCTACCAGCAGTTCTGAAAAGCAAGAGCCTAATTTGTCATTGTTTAAACAGGGTAAACTACAACACACTTTCAGGATAAAAGTGACTTCTGTGGTAAATTTTGCCTCAGTACAGGGGGAAGGAATCCTGACCTAAAGCACATTCACCTGTGCTTTGTTACTCTTCGACTTGCTGCACTCGGGAATAGCTTATTGCCCTCAAGTGACCCACCCACTGGAAAGAACAGATCTCCAACCTTTTATAATGCTGGTAGTTGTGGACCAGGCCCCAGAATACAATATAACTAATGAAAACACCTGATATTTTCTAGAAATACATGCTTCTAACCCTCACCTGATTCTTAATTCTTTCTCTCCTCTTTCTCACCCCGTACAGTACAATTGTAACTGGAGAAAATAATCTAAATGAGTTGTTTGAGTTCATCAGGTAAATCCAGTCTGCCTGAACTGAGCACTTAATGTGCACTTTGGCTTTAAAATCCAGTGACTCAGTACAAAATAAGTATCAATGTTATTTGAAGAATTAATGGAGAGGGGTGGGTGCCTCTGAGGATCTCCAAAGTGTAGAAATGAATTGCATGAGTGGGGAGTGTCTCTCCTTTTGGCACCTCCAAAGGGTCATTGACTCCATCAGGAATTTAGACATTTTTTTGAGAAGTGGTCCTGCAATCATCTCAGGTGGGGGCAAATTCTAAGTTTCTCACATAGATGGATCCTATTTTGCCCAGACAATTTTGGTATTCTGGGTTTTTGACTTAATGCTGGTTAACTGAAGGAGAGAAAGTACAGCTTAACATTTAGGGAGTCTGATCTCTGGCTGATGTCTGCCAGGGCCATATTCTAATTGCCATGGATACTTATTGTTGCCTTTATTTGACTTTCTTATCAAAAAGGATGTGGAGTCTAGATCATTTGGGGGTTTGCTACTCTAACAGCTTCAACAACAGACTCACAGCGCTGCTTCTCACTTGTGATCATACTTGGATTTAATACACTCACATTTAAAATAAGTTTAACTGAAGGTCAAGTGTTCAAGAGTCTTACATTGCATAGAGCAATCTCTGGCTCTAGGTTTCTGTGGATATGTGTTCAGAACATTTCTACCACGTGGAAGGGAATGGAGATCACTCCCCTGACTGATTAGAGAGAACCTGCAGCTCAAAACCCTTCACTGACCATGCAGGAAGCTGCAGTGCCCTTATGCAGCTGCCAATATAACTGTTGGAACAGCATGATCTTTAAGGTTCTTTCCAACCCAAACCATCCTGTGATGCTATGATATGTTATCTTGGACAGGAGTCTATGGAACTTTCACACAACAGCTGAAAAAATTTAACTTATTAATCATTGACTAAATTGAATAACTAAAAGGAAACACAATACAGATAAGACATGACAACTTCATGTGATACCAGGATATGATAAGTGTGCAAATGGTGAATCCTTCTAAATATAAGGATAAAAGTAGACACTTCAAAACTAAAGTAAAGAACACTTCAAAACACTTCAAAAATGTTAATGGAAAATTAAATTAGAGGAGCAGGAATTCTTAAATAATTTTCTTAAGATGAGTAATTGAGTTTTGAAGTGTTTGGGCAAGCTGTAAAAAAGACTCTTCTGCATGTTCAAGGTCAGGACAATGCTAGTTTTGTTTCCAACCTGTTTTTATTATCTTTATTGCTGATAAGAAATTATCTTACTATTTACAAGGCAATATGTATATGTGATCTCTAAGATCTCATTTTTAGATTATCTTCAATATAAATTAAGTAAAAAAAGTGTATCTACTAATTGCTTGCAGTCAGCACTGAATCCTCTGTTTCATGTATTTCTGACATTCCTAAGGAATCCAATTTCCTCTTAGAGCAACTAATGCAAAACTGACATGAGCTGACAGCAGTGAGTTCCATGTATATGCTGAACTACTACTCCTGTTCTTATCCCAGTATGTCTTGGGTGGTTATCACATGCTATTTCCTTTACTATTCACATTAAGTACTATTCTTCTGCTTACTTAAAGAGCACTACCCTTTCCTCCCAGATGCTGGCTACTTCATGTTCTTCAACACCAGCTCTGGCCAGGCAGATGAGGTGGCAATCCTAGAGTCCAGAATCCTTTATCCAAAGAGAACTGAGCAGTGCCTCCAGTTCTTCTATAGGACCACAGGAAGCCCTTCTGACAAGCTGATCATCTGGCTTAAAGAGGATGATGGCACTGGGAACATTCGCAAGATGAGGAAAATTCAAACCTTTCAAGGTAATTCTGGAAATAAGATGAGTATGTGGGTAGAGGGGAGGAGTTGTCTTACTGTTCCCATGAATGCAGAAGACTGTCTCAGAAACCAAAAGATTTTCCCAAAGTTACCAAGCACTTTACCAGAATATCTTGCAATACAGCTAAGAATTTTGGTATTACATGAGGAACTGTGGGTTGTAATAATGTAATTTTGGTGCTTCACGGCAGAAGTCACAAAATGCCTAAAATTATGTTACACTTGGTGATTGAGAGAGACCCCAAGCCATGCTGAGACCAACTGACTGCCTCCTTTGGCTGTTATACAATCTCAGAGTGTGCTGTTCAGGTATAAATACCTGTGCTCCTCTGCAGTCAGTAAGAATCTCAGACTGATTTTTAGATAGTTGGAAATATAAAAGCATATGCAGTTTTGGAAATGTGAACTGGATTCCCCTTTAGGTGATTTGCTAAATAGGACAAACTCAGCCACTGTGGCTCCATGTGTTTAATATTGTCAAAGCACAAGACCTGTCATAATCTGCCTACATCGGGCTGCAGCAGCTTGCAGGGAGGGATAATTCCCTGGAAAAGTGTCAGAAAAAACTAATTCTAACACACTGGGTCATTGATTCCCACCCTCCTTTTTGTCTTAGCTCTAAGCATGTTGCCCTTTCTAGTAGAGACTGTCATTCCCTAATGTGTGAAGAGTTCCTTGTACAACATGTCCAAAGTATTTAGACGACAAAACAGTGTGGATGTATTACAGTCACAACATCAACTGAAGATCTCTGGCTGTCAGGACTCTGTGAGAGGTCCAGTTGTCTAAAAGTGCAGCTGGGATAGATGGCTAGGCACAAGTTGCTTCATAATATCTCTAATCACACTGATAGCAATGTTTTGCTTTCCTTTTATCAAAGCGGACAGTGACTCCAGCTGGAAAATTGCCCATGTAACCCTCAACGCTCAGAAGAAGTTCCGTTACCTCTTCCAAGGACTGAAGGGCCACCCCAGCTCTTCATCGGGTGGGATTGCTATTGATGATGTCACTCTGACAGAGACCCCCTGTCCCACAGCTGTGTGGGTCATTCACAACTTCAGCAAAATCCTCGAGAACTCATCCATCAGTGTTATTGAAAGCCCCCGTTTCTACAGCCCCGAGGGTTATGGATTTGGCATCAGCGTGTTGCCCAACTACCAGAACAGCAGCTATGCTCGCATTGCCTTCCACCTGTGCAGTGGAGAGAACGATGCAGTTCTGGAGTGGCCAGCTCTGAACCGCCAGGTCACACTCACAGTGCTGGATCAGGACCCCGATGTCCTGAAAAGGATGTCCTCGAGCAAAAGCTTCACCACAAGCAAAGACCACGTTAGCGCAGGTAAGCGGTGTCTGCCTGGAGGAATGCTGGCAGTGAGAGCCAAGGAATCAGAGTAAGAGGACTGAGTGTAGGACTCAAGAGCTGAGGAACTTTGGACATATTTCCCAGTTTGAGAAACTTCCCTGTGTACAACGTCCCAGTGTGTGACTCAGAATTCCTGCCTGTGGAAGACGGTATAACATGAAAAGTGACACATATAAGGTTGGTGTTATTATGAAAAACCCCTGGGACATCTGAGTATGATTCTAAATGTAGAGTTCTCCTGATAGCAGGCAGTTCCCATTCTGCCTGTGGTTTGTTCATTGTGATAGGTGACGTATCATCACAGGTTGGTGGAATGCCAGCAGGGTGCAGCATTCTGTTAGTAAATCGACAAAAATTTAAACCTGGGCTTTGGAGGTTCAGTCAACTTCAACATACTCAGTGAACCTTAACCTACATGGTCAGAATGCACAACATTCACCCTTTCTCATGGATGTGTAAATTCAAAATCATTCAGCCTGGAGAAGAGAAGTCTGAACAATCAAGGTGACCTAATTGTGGCCTTCCAGTACCAGAAGGGAGCCTGCAGGAAAAATGGAGAGAGACAATTTACAAAAGCATGGAGTGCCAGGGCAAAAGGGAATTATCATCAAACTGAAAGAAAGTAGGTTTAGAATAGGTATTAGGAAGAAATTCTTTTCTGTGGGGATGGTGGGGCACTGGAACAGGCTGCCCAGAGAAAATGTGGATGTCCCATCCCTGGAAGGATTCAAGGCCAGGCTGGACGGGGCTTGGAACAAGCCGGTCCAGTGGAAGGTGTCCCTGCCCTTGGCAGGGGTTGGAACAGGATGATCTTTAAGGTCCCTCCCAATCCAAACTATTCTGTGATTCTATGATAGAGATAAGAATAATAGGACAAAACTGAGTTTGTTCCAGAATAAAATACTACACATGAATCTTCATCTCTTCCTACTTTTTCTAGCGAAAGTTAAGTACATACTTTTTCAGTAGGAGCTTTTAAATCCTAAATATGAATATGTTTAATAAAATCATAGGAATGACCAAAATCTGCTAAATTCTAACTCACAGGTACCTGCAAACTGGTGGGGGAATGGCTTTACTCAGGAGGGAACTCTTAGCTGGTGACAATGAGGAAGCAATTTGTGTTAGGTTAGTTCTCAGCAAAAGAGGACTTATGGAATTTCAGTGGTCTCACACAGACTAAGAATCCTCATGCAGACCACACCTGAATATCACCTGGCACCTTTAGTTTGTCAGTCCTTTGGGATTTGTTGGGAAATTTCAGGTCTGAAATTTATTTTACAGCATAAATCCCCTTTAACACTGTAATGCAGAGAACAGTCATGTAGTACTGTGGTTCTCATTTTCTCTTAGCAGATAATGTAACTTTAATATGGAATAAACCATCAATTGCTGGAAGATTTGATGAGTCATGCAATTGCAACAGAAGTGTAGCCTGGGGGTGGAGTAACTTCATATCCCACAGCCAGATGAGACGGAGAAGCTTCCTGAAAAATGATGACCTGATTATTTTTGCAGAATTTAATGGTAAGGACCCTTTTCTTGATTATCCTTACAAAATAGGTGATTCTTTCTATTTTCACACGTTCAAATAACTCTTGCCACCTGTCTCCAACATCTCTTCTAATGGGAATCAACCTTAAAAAGCATTTCTGTGTCCTAGTGTCAGGTGGGTGAGGTTGACTAAAGTGATTGTGAGTTCAGAGGGATCTAAATGGCAGTGAGTTTTGAAATGTTAACTTCTTAGACACCCTTAAGCACCCTGACCAGTAGCTATGTCCATTTCTAAGCATCAAATCTACTAAAGGCTATCCCCACTGTGTTTATTTCCAAATAGAATGGTATGATTTTTGGAAGTACAAAACATCACAGATTTACCTAACTAGTTTCTGTAATTTCAGTGTTATTTTCTATCTTGTGCTGTAAATACACAAAATTTGTTGTGGTACAGCAAGAGCTCTTAAAGGAAAAATGGACAAGGAGCACCCTCTGGTCCACAAAGCCCCCTGCTATGAGGTACACTACACATAGCATCACTCACTGATTCTGATGTCTTTCTCCTTTTTTTTAAAGATATAATTCACCTCAATAACACTGAAGTTCCTGTTCAAACTGTGAGATCTGCCCTCACAGAAGGCCTTGTTCTTGAAAGGCAGAAGAGAGCAGCCCAGGACATGGAGCCTGTCCAAGACCAGCTGCCTTATCTGCCAGACCCGTGTGACCCAAACCCTTGTCAGAATGATGGAGTCTGTGTGAATGTGAAAGGAAAAGCAAGCTGCAGGTACCACAGACCTCCTCCCTCCTTGCCCTGGCTTTCTTCTTCAAGTGATGCAGCTAAAAAGTATTCAGAGCTACAGATCTCAGAGGTCTAAACTGCCAGGTCTTCAAGGAACAGTAGAAACAAAACATTTTACCACAGTGACTGGTTCCTACCAGCAGCCAGGAGGGCAGGTTTCTCTGCATAAAGCAAAGCCCCATTCTGTGGTACTTCCAGGGTGTGGAAATAGCCTCCGGACAAGGTGGGAACGCTGTGATGTGCATCCTTCCAATGGGAACAGCTCATCTGGGATAATGAATGTGAGGAGCTTGGGGTGAGGGCATGACAAGGCTCCTGATCCACTGAATCTGTGCTTTGTTTCCCCAGGTGCCCATCAGGACAAGCCTTCTTCTTCACGGGTGAGAGGTGTCAGTCAAGGCAGGTCCACGGGAACATCCTGGGAATGCTGATTGGTGGAACTGCTGGAACTATTGTCTTATCTATCATCCTCATTTCCATGATGGCTAGAAGATAAAAAACTGCAGGGGGAACAAATCTCAGCCTGGTGTTTTTCCACAGTTCATAAGATATCAGTTTTCAGTGGAAAACGATGAATACAAATAGTAGAAAACCAATAATCATATGGATGAAAAGGTCTGCCAACAGGTTGGCAGCAGTCTGTCTTTTTCTGAGGGATGTGGCAGTTAAAGTGTGTCATGCAGAGCTGCTGTCTGATGAAAATTCATACGCTGCCTTTCTTGTATGTTTTTTGAAAGTTTTGTTTCTTCAGCCCATAGCAAGCAGCAGTGCTGAGAGCATTTACTCTCAGCCACAGTTCAAACTCAGATTAAGTAACTGGTAGAACCTCTCAAAACACTGATAAAAGTCACACCAAAACACATGTAGCGAGAAATGTTAACATGAAAATGTTCCTACAAAGATTGCTGAAGAATTCTGAAGGGTACAGATATTTATGTAAATCAGTACATCATCACTCTATTTCCCTGAGGATGTGCTGGTTTTCTTACACTAATTAGCTATTACACAGAATTTATAAACTACTAATTCACAGTTTTGGCCAATGCTCTAGCAGGGAAATACATCCACATTAAAGTTAGTTGTCTTTCTAGAAGGTTTCATCACACAAGGTTTTCAAAGACTCAAGTGTGCAGCTATTCTCTGAGCCTAATCAAAGGGTTTTTTAAAAGCAACTATAAAACCCCCATAATTTCAACAGGCTCTGGATGAAATTGGAGCAAAGTATCAATTGTCATAGGGTAGAATCTCTCATGGTTGCCATTAAGTTCACATGTCTTTGGAAATCATCATCTCACAAGTCGAGGAGTGTGTGAAGATGAAGACTAGATCGGTGGTACTACAATGTGCTGGATGAGGTGTTGACACCCTCAAACTTACTGCAGATATCAGGAAGCAATTCATCTAGTATGTCCTAAGATCTCTGCTTTCAAGGCCTCAAGAGTTTCCACACTTGAAACTCTGATATTCAGGTTTTCTTGGAAAGCAGCTCCTTTGTCTCTGCAGGAGTTCAGAATGTAAATGGTAAATAATCACTGAGGGTGATGCTGCTCTTGTACTTGTCAGATACAAGGGATGGCAGCCAAGGGAAAACGCACTCTCACGGCAGCAGCTTGTACACAGGGAGCTGATTCC
This sequence comes from Rhipidura dahli, assembly GCA_013399225.1. Classification (NCBI taxonomy): domain Eukaryota; kingdom Metazoa; phylum Chordata; class Aves; order Passeriformes; family Rhipiduridae; genus Rhipidura; species Rhipidura dahli. The sequence continues at coordinate 38,951 of VXAC01003994.1, forward strand.
TACTTAGATCCACTCTGCTGATCACAGCAGTCCTGTGGGTAGGGAGGGAGAAACCATCCATTTAATTAAGGCATTATCAGCAAGTTAATACTCTGTTCCTATTACTCTTTGCCTTTGGAAAAAAATCAAAACAAACACTTACATCAGCTTTTCCTGCAACACGCCTGATTGCCTGGACCTAGCAGGTGAAAGGGAATTACACATATGATTACTCTCTGCCATCTGGATTAGGGGATCAAGTGAGTTTCCCACCCAAGCTGACAACCTCGTAAATCCCTCAGGGTTATGCAATGGATGACAAGAGATCCATAAAGTTGAATAAAATTACATAGTGCAGCTTGCTACTGAATGTGTGAGACAGAAACCAAGGCAGAGAGGATCCAGGCAAGCCCAGCCAAGTGCTACCCTGCACATGATTTTTGTGTCCCTAAAGGGACACCAAGAATAAGAATGCAAGTTGTCACAGCACACTCCAAACACATGTGTAGGCTCTGACATTGTTCTGTTTGCTCGTGTAGACAGAGCCCAAGTCTCCACTCTGCCAAACCACACAGTGACTCTTCTCTGCCAGGAGAACCTGTCACGGCTTCCAGACATGGGGTATGTCCCACCAGGTGGTCCTGGGTATATCTGGGCCCTGTTTGATGGTCTGGCTCCCTTCAGAGCATCACAGCAGGGCAACTCTTGTATCACTGTTTCCTTGTCCAAGGCTGGGACTGGAACTAGGATGGTTCTGCTGGGCAGGTATTTTCTTTGTTGTTAACAAGACACCTCATGCTTCGCAGCATGGCTGGCAGCTGCACACCTGTAGTTACACAGGGGTCCAAGTGAGGGCTGGTGGCCATCCCTTCCAGGGACAGCTGTGGACAGGCTCCTTCTTGGCTACCCTGGCTTACCCGACCTTGGGGACAACATAGGCTCAATGATATGGGCAATGCTCACAGCAGTGCTGATCCAGGGTACCTTTCTTGAAAGCATTGTTGAGAGGGATTACTCCAGCCAAGCTGCAAATGGAAAAAGCCCTGCAAGTTCTATTTGGTCCCCACACTGGTTTATTTATGGTTCAGGCAGGGCCACAGCCATGGCAGAGGGGCTGCTGTCCAGGGAGGGGAGGTACATGAGTGATGGCAACCACCAGGAAATGAGCCCTGGACAGCCTTTACTTCAAGAAGAGAAGGTGAATAAAGGGAGTTGGATCAGACCAAAGGAAGAGTTGGGGTAACAGCCCAAAATACCAGACTCATGAAGGGAGAAACTATTGGTGAGCCCACTGCTCACACTGCCTATGCCAAGAACTTGGTTCTGGCTGCTGAGAGTGGGGGAAAGGGCACAGGACATTTGTTGCCACGTGTTTCTCCTTCTTGCCCTATGCAGTATTCCCCCCTTTTCTTCTCTACCACTTTATCTGTGTCTGTATTCAAGTGAAGCTTGACCCCAAGTCTTTACACTGGTACAGGTGATTTCTCAGGTGCTTCTCATTGGTGAATTGTCATGGCTTTTGTTACACTGGCAAAGACTTTGCCTTTGAAGATCCCCCAGAAACGGCCCTTTGGTGCCAGGCAGCTTGCAGTCACATCCTGATTTCTCATGCACAGACAGTCAAGAGCCAGGCTCAGCTAAACTGGGAAGTGTGGTGAAACCTCAGGGATGAAATGCCTGCAGGGACACAGTGTGGTAGGACTGGGACTGTGCAGGCACTTGTACTTTACAGTCCATGTAAAGTCTGTTCTCACTCATCAGGAGAGGGTGTTCATTATTGCACACACTATTTCCAGAGTGAGTTAAACCAAATGGCTGCACAAAGGCAAGATTGGATTGAAATAACGTGTGAAGGTGGCATTTTCAAGTTTCCACTGGCTATGCAGTTCAAAGACAATCTGGATTTTCATCTGGAATTGTGTTCTAGTTCTAGCATTGTATCTACATCTTGAGGCAATTGCTTTTAATATAAATACAATATTTAATTGATGCTTGATTATTGTGTTTAGTCATCCCCACCTTGCCCATATCAAACCATTGTAAGTGCTTCTAACCATAGGGAACAGTTTCTCATCCTTATTCACCCCAAAGTTCCAGGAACAGGTTCACCATTGGCAAACACAGGCCTGTACAATCAAACTGGGCTGTACCACCTGACTGCAGTATTTGATACTGGCCTCAAATCTAAATCTTCATTATTCCATATTGTACATTAAATTTTGTAACATATGTATGCACTATTAATACTTTTCAGTTTCTTCTCAAGACAGGAATCCCTCCTTTAAAAGTGTACAGCCTTGAAATAACTGGTTGCACAAATGTAGTGTTAGAGCAATAATTTATATAAAACCATTCATCCTGCCTGGCACATGGTGATTTATGTTCACTACAGAGTTTATTCTCTGAGTCCTCCAAATATGTTTCTCCTCTGAGAGAAGACCCAAACATACAGACTTTACACAAGGCACTCCTTGCATTCTGAACACTATTATGCATTAAATAAGTGCAGTCCCCTCTATGGCAGAGGGCAGCAACCATCTCTGTCTTACCACATTAAATATCAAAGGAAAGAAAAATATTGTTAAGGACATAAAGCTTCCTTTTCTTCAAAAAAGTGCCACATGGAGCTTTCAGTCTTTCCATCTGAAAGAAGACCACGCAGGAATCATCATAGTCTTCATTTTATGTAAGTCCAAAGTGAAGATCTGAAATGGGCCTTCTCAGTTGGGAATTTTTGGTTCCAGGAAGTCTTAAATAAAAAGTGGAGACCCCTCTGGCCTTTCCAGATTCTAATAAGAGGGCAGGAGAGTAGCTGTGAGGTACCTGTGTATCTACACAGGCCTTTGGGATCACTCAGAGAGTTGATAGGGGAAATAACCAAATCCACTGGACAGCAACTGCAATTCATGGCTCAGTACTGCATAGTGCTAAGCACCTACTTGAGGGCTGAGAATTCTTCACTCCCTTTCTTGGTCCTTTCTTGCACTTTAAGGCCTTCAAATCCTCGTCATCTCTACTGGGATTGGCAGACCTTGTAAAATTCCACCTCTCTCAGCTTCCCTGCCTTACACATTAACCAGAAATGATTATTCCAGAAGAATGCACCAAGGCACAGTTCAGTCAAAAGTAAGCAGTCCACTTCCTGGTGACTCCCAGGTACTTTTTGTGTGTGTGTTGGAAGAGGTCCTTTCAGAGTTACACAATTTAGCGTTGGCAGTGCTTCAGTTAAGCAAGGAATATGCCTTGGAAGTATTTTCAGTGGAAGAGGTGGATGGCTCTGAAGAAGATACTCTGTATTTTCCTGCAAAACAAAGCACAGGGGTTAGATGAGGCCAGAGAGTCTGGGAGGTGCTGGCACTGCAAAGGACAGTCACACCTGTGCTGGTGGCTGAGGTGGCTCTGCCTTGCCCTGCAGCCCTGGTAAGACCTGGATTGCAGCAATACCAGCAACCACAGAACTCACTGTGTTCGGTGACACAGCCAGGATGTGTCAGCTCGAAGAGCCAGTTGTGCCACAGGGCAGTGATCTTCTCACATAAATGCAGGCACTTGGTGTTTCTCCTGGAGCATGGGCACACATCCCGAACACAACACATCCACAAGCTCCTGAGATTAACCCCATCACCCTCCCTCTTGTGGTCATGGGGCCCTAAAGTAAGACCCAAGTGTCACTATCTTCTCTGAACAATGCCCGGATAGAGATTGGACACTTAGAAATTAAATGTTATTTCCAGAAATGGTTTTTGCAATATAAAGTCTTAACTGAAATGTGATGTCCACAAAATGATAGGCAGAGAACCTTTGAGGAAATACAGCTCCAAGGTGGTGAAGAATACATGAATAATGGATGAACTGTGATGTGAACTCATTAAGCTCAAAACAAAGCTCAGTTAGTGGGGTTTAGAATTGGTGAAACATCCAAGAACTGATGTAAAGATAGACAATTGTGCTGCTAGCATTATGCTACAATTAGACTCATTGTAGTTCCTTTGCATTAGAAGATTAAAAACCATCTGTGGAGGCATGGAGAGACAAAGAGATTGATGGATATCAGGACAGACAGACCCTGAGAGCAAGAATGAAGGCAAAACCTTGTTTGTGCTTCAGTAAGGGAGATCTACTGTCACATACCTGTTTTCCCACATAAGTTGTTAAAGGTTCTTGAAAATGGGTAGCTCATAGCAAGCATTGGTGTCACCAGGATCAGGGAGGATGACTGTAAGAGAGAAAATTGCTTTTTGTCAAAACAACTTTCTTTGTAGCCCCATTTTAGGGAGAAAAAACAAAAAGGTTCCAATAAACTTTGTTTCAGTAGCATGAGCAAACAATCCACAGAAGGCCAAGTTAGATGTTCGTCAGGCATCAAGTTCACACATTTGAATGTTTATGGTGGTGATGAAGGAGATCGACTTTAAAAGAAACTACAGGGCACAAATTGCTTGTCTCTAACTGCTGGCCAGGGAGGATGGCTTAGGCTTCAGTCTGTTCTAACAGGCAGTAAGGGATCCTGGTCCCTTATCTGCGGCAGTACAGCCATTAAGGTAGCCAGAAAAAACAAGATTTTATATGGATTTTATTGCTCTTGACGGCCAGCAGCCCCGAGATAATCCGATGCAAATTTAATTTGGCTCGCTAGAGGGCACTGGAACACAACTCGCTGCACTCAGGATGCGAACGCAGGAAGGAAATTTTTGATGCTAAAATGAAGGTGGGGTTTTTTTCAGTTGTGGAGTGGTTTGAGAATTTAACGGGATTCCTCCAAAGATGTGTTAAAAAAAGGTATGGAAAACATATCCTTTTCTGTCCAGTCCTTTTTCATTTGTTAGTTGTACCCTGGTGGGGGTAATTAGGTAGTGTTGTGTATTGTCACCTATATCATAAGGTGGCAGAGAAAGAAGGTAAATGAATCACAAATAAAAAGCTTAATGAATGACTTTGATATTGCTTTATTTGTTCATTCTCAGACCTCAACAGGCTGGAGAAACTGAATGATGAAATGACAGGAATCTTATGAAGTTCAGCAAAGGGAAGTGCAAAGTCCTCCTGTCCCTGGGGAGGAACAAACCCAATGCCAGGACATGCTGGGGTCTGTCTGACTAGGACAGAGTAAAGTCAGAGCCAGGCTTTTCTCCTTGGAAAAGGAGCCCAGTGCCCAGTGGAAGGACAAGAGGCATTGAGAACAAATAGAAATACAGGAAATGCCACTTAAGATGAAACTTTTTCACTGTGAAGGTGGTCAAACCCAGGAAAAGGCTGCACATAGAGGTTGTGTTGTATCCATCCTTGGAGCTACTCACACCCCAAATGGACACAGCTCCGAGCTCTAGCTGGCCATGCTCTGATGGGAGTGTGGTGCAAGATGATCCCTGAGGGTACTTTCCAGCTTCAGCAATTCCTGTGGAAACTGGAGTGATTTGATCCAATGCTGCTCTTCTGAACTGACAGTTCAAGTCTAAGGGACTCCTTAATTCCTTTGAGCCTATGTTTTCATCTTCTTAATTATCCTTGCTTTTAAGTCGGCTTCCTAGTTCTTTAGCAATACCTTTACAGGCTCTTCTGAATAAACCCTGTTCAGATACCAATATAAAATCCAGCTTTATTACCATGTAAGGGTGATGCCAGCACCATTGGCAGCTCGGGAAGAAGGGGAGGTGAGTGTTGGAACTAGATGATCTTGAAGGTCCCTTGCAACCCAAACCATTGTAAGATTCTTACACATCCTGGCATTTTTTGGGAAGGTGTTATAAATGCAGAAGTAAGTTGAAATAACAATTCTCTGAGAGGCCTCCCTCCCTTGCATTTCTCTCAGGTTGTGAGTAAATAATAGTGCCAAAGAGATTTCCTGTTTTCTAACTAAAAGTATCAGTTATATTTTCTAGTTTATTTCTTGTGGAATTTAAAGCAAATGTTCACTAACCTCCTTCTCATGTACAGTTGAAATAAAGAACTTTGGAAAAGGGGATATAATCATATTTATGTTATTAGTGTCTAATAAATAATCCAGAATATAAAGTGCACTGAGAACGTTAGACTACTCAGCAGTAACTGAAATACATTCTTAGGTCAAAGTTCTAACCTTTGATTGCTGTGAACTCCATTTGGATGATGAATTCCTCTTCAACAGGGCTTCTTGTATCTATTTGTTTAAAAAATTAAGTCAATCAGTAAATACAGAAATTCTGTTCAAATTCCAACAATATTTTGACATAATGTAAGAAATAGTTTGAATCCTTACCTTCTTGTCCCAGAGAGTCCCAAACACCAAAATGAATAATCCCTAGGAGACAAATAATTATATGCATTTTGATGACACCAACCTTTAATTGCAGTATCTCATAATTATCTCAAGCATTGTCCATGGTATTATTTAAAATCTGAACTCTTTGACAGAGGCCATTTTTCTAACTGCATATCACCTAGGGGACTGCTGATCTGGCAGTTCTCCAGGCCTGGTCTATTTCCATTTCGTGTTTATCTGGTCTACAAAGCGACACAGACAGTTTGGTAGCACTAAATGTACTTGGAAGAAGGAACATGTTTGTGCATGGGAGACGTGTCCTTCCTATGGTCTCCAGGCAAATTAGCAGGTTCCAAGAAAAAGGCCAGTGAGTTTGGTTTGAAGAGCACAGTTCTGATGTCATTCTTAACAATGGCAATTCTGAACAGTTGTCTTTAAAGAGAGACAGTACACGTAACTATTTTTTGCCACCTAAATAAGTTGCAAAAGTCATACTGACTGAAAACTCTCAGTTGTGTGTTTTTGTCAGCTCCTGCCTTGATCATTAGGACTGCTCAGCTGATCCTGGTGACTTTCATGTTGTTTATACTTGAAGCACAACACACAAAAGCATAACACAGTGCCTCCAGGTGCACTGTGAACGAGAACAGGGATGCTCAAGCTTGCCCACCTGAACATAACAGGGCTGTTTTCCTGATATTTGGCAATGAAGTTGATCCCAAAACTGCTGACGAAGTAGGCAGTTATCTTTAGGCCAGCTTTATCTATAAGGCACATCTCTTAAGGCAGCTGAGAATATGAAATACTGCTGAATTCCTGGAATGGGTTTCCCAAAGAGTCCTTTTGGAATAAGGATGTGTAAAGCAAATCTGAACTTTCCCCTGCTGTTTTTATGCCCTGCCAAGCACAGCACTGCAATAATGTCTCTAAGTTAATTCATAACAGAGGAAATAAAACTATGTGCAACTCACCTGGAAAGCATTGAGCAGAGCAAAGAGGATGTCGAAAGCTCGATGGATTTTCATGATGGTGGCAAGGCCAAAACCCCATGTGAGGCCTAATAGTGGTGTCAGAATAGCCACACTTTTGCCAATTTGAAACAGAGATTTCCTCTCCTGCCCACTTGACCTATCCCCAATAGTTGGCCTCAGTATTTTTATTATTACAACTGCAGCGATGAACAAGTTCGTGGCCACGATGATCAAGGCAGGTATGACGAAGGCCAGGAGAGCTTTGCTGTCATTCCAGTTGAGCCAGCAGAAATCCTTTCTCATGTAACTCTCCTTTGGCAGGGTGACAGCAATGGTGGTGACTGCAATGACAAAGGGGCACACGTATCCCAGGCTGAATGCCACCGCCTTCTGAGCAGTCTTACTTGTGTTGTGTAAGATGAACACGAGTCTGTAGAAAAGGATGAGGCCCAGGCTCAGCATCCAGAAAAAGACACACAGGTAGAAAAAATGGATGAAGAAGGTGGCCATGACACAGATGTCTTTGCTCCTCTGCTGGTTTTGATCAGTGATGGAGGCAGTGACAATGAAACAAACGTCAGCAATCAGCAGGGATGTAGCAATGTTGAGAATACAGATGTGGCGCATGTAGGAGGTCGTGTTGTTTGTCACGTACTTCCAGACCAAGGATTCAATTATAATGCAGACCACCAAGCTCACGATTGAAATGGCCAGGCCAACATAGGAAATATAACTTTCAAAGTTTAGCTCAGAGGATCTATCAGGTGACATCAGGATGGAGAATGATGTCAAGTGATTGCACGAGCAAATGACATAATTTCCTGACTCTGTGGGTGTGCAGCCACTAGTGTCCCAGTGCCCGCTGTGATTGTTGAGTGTGAAGTTCCAAAAGACGCACTCGGGCACCTTTAGAGACAAGTCTCTCTTTGCAAATGTCATATTAACACCAAAATTCTGGCTTCTGTTGCTGCTCAAAGTGGTTGTTATCAATAAACCGTTCACATATTTGGAACCATCCTGGGGCAAAATATGTTCAAATTTTGAGTACATCACACTGACAATGGTTGAATTTTTGGTTAGAGTCTGGATTTCAGTGCCACTAATGAGCACGTTGACTGTGAGGTCTTCTGTACTGCGGAAGTTCTTGTTATAATCTGTGTTGTTATCTTCCTTGACAACTATCCCTTCGAGATGAATGGTGTTTGCAGAGACAGAAGGAATGGTGTTATTAACTGGTTGGAGGCGCAGGGAAAAATTTTCTACTGACTGCAGCAACAAAGAACTTTGTCGTGTCTTCTCTTTTTTCAGTCTTTTCCAAGCCTCAGCAGTGGAATCACGAACAACTAAGTCCACTATGGATAGGAAATTCTGGAACAACAACAGAATAATGCAGTTACTGAAACCCCATACAATTAATTGTTGTTTCTGATGGTAATTTATGAGTGGTCCTAGAAGTGCCTTTTGAAAAAGCCCAGCATTTTCTGATTTTGCTCAGCCAATGTGAAGTCTACTGTTCTTAACCCTCTGCATGCTCTGTTTGCAAGTTAAGGTTTGCAGAAGCAGAGCTGTGTGACTATTTTTTTATGCATTATTTAGTATTTTTGTATGTACAGCCTTCTTTCCTTTCTTTCTCAGCATTTGTGCTGTCTTTGATTTCTTGGTGTCTCATGTAGGGCTCTCCATCTACAAACCATCAAGACTTTTCGCACTTTTCTGTTCAGAAGAGCAGTGCTTTTCCTCTGGACCTCACAATCAGGGTTCCCAATTATTTCTAAGGTTTCTTTTGTTATTCATTTGTTGTTACATCCAATTTATTTTCCTTGCTTGATCATGGTTCCTGAAATTTATTCTCCCTATTCCTATTTCAACCTTTTGTTTCTATTCCTACTTCTACTCATGGAATCATAGAATCACAGAATGGTTTTGACATTTAAAGGCCATCCAGTCCAACCTCCCTTCCAGGGGCAGGGATATCCAGCTTGATCTTAGACACTTCCAGGGTTTGGGGCACCCACAGATTCTCTGGTAAATTATTCCAGTGCCTCACTGCCCTCATAGTAAACAATTTATTCCTAATACCTAATCTAAACCTAGCCTCTTTCAGTTTAAACCATTGTCCCTTGTCCTGTCACTACAGGCCCTGATAAAAAGTTTTCTTATAAGCCCCTTTTAAGTATTGAAAAGCTGCAGTAAGGTCTTGCTCTTCTCAAGGCTGGACAACCCCAGCTCTCTCAGCCTGTCCTCATAGTAGACCTGTTCCAGCCTTCTGATCATTTCTGTGGCCCTCCTTTGGACCCATTCCAGCATGTCCACATCTTTCTTGCCCTGGGGACCCCAGAGCTGGATGCAGTGCTCCAGGTGGAATCTCACCAGCGCAGAGTAGAGGGAGAATCACCTCCCTCAACCTGCTGGTCACACTCCTTGTTAAGCAGCCCAGGACATGGTTGGGTATCAGGGCTGCAAGAGCACATTGCTGGCTCATGTCCAAATTTTCATCCATCATTCCTTGTCCTTTCCTGTCTGAGAATGCTGGAGATATCCATGTGTTCCTAGAATATTTTTAGTTGCTAAGCTTACGGCAGCTTCTCTTTCATGCATAGGCTCCTTGTCCTCATCATTTTGAGTTTTTGAGTAAACTCCTCTGTATCTTTGCTGTCACTTCATCTCATTCCCTTAACAGTTTCCTGATCTTGATCCTAAGTAAGTGTGAAACTTCTTCAGGGAGAACATCATTCCCTGTGACAAAAGGGGCCAAAGGGCTTGGTAGGTGTAGATAAGACTTAAAATAAAACCTTACGTGAATAGTGGTGTTGTCTGCCTCTGCTGGGATAGAGGAGATCATATCCAGGATGGTAACAATAGCACCTAGGTTTGCTGAAGAATTGTTTATCGTGGTTATCTCCTTTCTTGTCTGTTCCTGAAGCTGTTCAAGGTAGAAGGATAGGTGTGCTTTTGCCTCAGGGCTGTTGACCAAGGACTGGAACAGAAGATAACAGCACATCACATGTGTGAAATTCTCTAACCTCACTAAGAGAAAGGTGACTCTGAATGATTTGTGGGTGGGAAGAGAACTGTGGGAGGATACCAAGGCTGAAAACCAAGGCCTGGCACCCGTCTGTCAAGTGTAGTGGCCAGAGGGGTGGGCACTGTAGGAACGGACTGGGGATGAGGTCGGGCAGTGGCCAGGAGTTGTTCCTATGGCCTCACTGTTGGTGTGCTCTGTAACATTCTCTGGGCTTGTACCTGAGCACGGCTCAGGGAATGCTCCAGGCCAGCAACTGCTCCTTATGGATGCCGTGGACAAGGTCACCTTGCCTGGGAAACAAAGCATTCATGTGTATGGACATTATCCAGGCAGAGCCTCAGGCCCTCTGGGCCCTGGGAGGGGATATCAGCTCTTTCACTGGCTGGTGAAAGGCCAAACATTCTTCATATCTTTAAAAAGAAACTTTTTCAATGCTTCATATGTTTTAGATTGTGATAAGCAAAAATCTTGCAACCAACATTTCTGCTCCATCTTTCCCCCCAGCTGCCCAGCCCAACCTCTGAAAAACCCATGAGTGTTACCTCAGCACTACTCAGCAGGTCATTTATTGGTCCAGACAGGCAGTCATTCCTTGCAACCCTCCATGAGCTGTTGATGCACTGGTAAGTTATTTTGCCTCGGGTAAAACCTTTTTGATTTTTTACATCACAGCATGGCTTTTCTAATTTGGCCCTTTCTGCTCCAATGCCCAATCCATCTGAGCAGGAAACTTTCTTACCTGTACAGAGAGGAGACAGCGGTAGAAAATAAGAAGAAGGGAGATAAATAAATTACCCCCAGAAAACTTGTGACCTGATCAAAGATCTTTAAATTAGGATTTCATCTTGCTGTCCTCATTAATTATAACCTTTCAGGATGTATATGTCTCACATTCCCAATTTTTAGGAATCAGGAAATTAAAAAGGAAATCTAATAAAGCTCTGATTTGTGAGTACTGAATCAAAGCAACAAACCAATACCCAAAGACTTAGATTTATCTGTCAGATTACAGGGTTAGACAGAGCTGGAGTGGGATTATATTGACCATAATGTGAACAATAATTCCTACAAAGTTTATTCTGCTAAGTACTCAACACTGCTGTAGCACTAACAGGAAATTCATTAAGACCTTGATAGTGAGGCCTCAACACCTTTTTGATGAACAGTGAGTGTTGCTAATTGTCTTTGATTGGCTAGGTCATATCAGTAAGTATCTGCTGATTAAAGTGATTAAAGTGATTTAAGTGTCTGCATATTTATTGCCCAAGAGAGTGAAATGTGGCAGATGTACTCATTCAGCTGCAGGCACCACTGCTATGGAAAAAACAAAATTTCTGCGTTAGGGGGATGTTCAACATTTCTTCCTTTCCAGTTTGGAAAAAAAGAGTTGAAATATCCAAATTCTTGTCAGAACTGAACATCAAAGGTGGACTTAGCAATGCTGAATTCTGATTACCAAACACTCCCAGGAGAGCTGACTGGATGCTGATCTGGTCTCTGCAGCACCTCACAGAGGTTGCCCATCTTGTGTTCAAAGTGGAAATGCTCTCCCACACGCTGCTGTCCTGAGACAGATTACTTCTTCCTGACGCACTGCAACCTTTGATCCTTGCTAAATTGTTGCAAGCTGGGAGCTGCATGACCACATTTCAACACAGGGGATGGGGCTTGGTGGTGCAGCCTGCCCCAGAAGGAAATGGGGACCATAGATGACTAAACTATTGCTGATTTGGAACACACTGAGACCACTCTCACAGCAAAGACAAGGCATCTTGTCTACTTTTTTTTTTTTTTAATTACATCAAAACCGAAATTTTCCTCTGTGTGTAAAAATTTCCCATCAGGAAAGGAGACAAAAGTTGTCAGATGTCACTGGGGATGAATTTGTGGCACTGGATTTGACAAAGATACTGGTATGTCCTACAGAACAGCTATAAAAAGTAACTTTTTTCTTACCAGGTATCAAGCTCAGTCTCACGTGTTCACTGTCCACTTTCTGTCCAATGTGGTTGATAAACTTGCAATATGCCACAATCTCCTTCTCTTTGTTACATTCTTTTTCCGTGTGATTGTACATGTAGCAAAACAAATTGTCTTTTTTCTTTTTCTCTGTATGGATAGATTGAGACAGGTTAACATAGATTTGGGGTCAGTCAACTAAAACCAGCAGAAAACATCAGCAAAACTTTTGTTTCTGTGGGTACTAGAAAAAAAATCAAAACACCTTCCTTTGTGAAGAAGCTCCCTCTCTATATGCTGATCTCTGTGTCTTACTCTCCCCATAATAAATCTGGCAGCTGCTGCATGATCAATACATTTTCATTTACTGGTGTATGAGCAAATCTTCCCCAAACCCTCTTAACTGTGCAGGAACTGAAATTTTACTTTGAAAATAATTTTTGAGAATACTCTTCCTGCTTTTACCACAGGTGTTTCATTTAGGCTGGGATACTGTTTTGCTGGTTTTAGATGGTTCTTTTGAACTCAGGATCTGTGCCCCACTCCCACTGCTTTTCAGAATGCCTGTGCCTGAGGGTGGGTCTCCAGCTGCAGTCTCTTCCAAAAACATCCTTGCCTTTTCCTTAGCTACTGAAGGACTCCTCAGTCTCCACCTGCTTTACTCCTCAGCCTGTTGTGTTTGCACTCCTGCATGTTTCCTGAGTTATTTTTGGTATATCATGTTTGCTTTTTTTTTTTCAAATTAACTGTTTTGCTACTCACTTGAAAATTTCTAGTATATAAAAAACAACTTGCTTGAAAATTATAGTATATAAAAATGTATCAGGGAAGTTGCAGATTTGTCCTAAATTTGAAGACATAGAAGCTTAGGCTTTTGTGCTGTTAAAGACATGCCCCCTGTATTCTCAAAGAAAATTGAATAGTTTTTTGAATTGCGTTCTTAATGAGTTACTCAACATTTTTTATGACTTAGTAGATTTTCCTAGGTAATGTTTTCTCAGTATTCATTTTAAACAGTGGCAGAACGTAAGATTAAAGCAAATAAAAGGAGTTCAGCAATTTCCAATCTGAAGAAGGGTCAGGATGCCCACTTCTCCCTGTATGGGAAAGTAAAACCAGACATTGACTTTACCCATTATGTATTTATCACTACAGCAGTGACTTCAGTATTAATCCTAGCCATGCTTCCCAGGCAGGCTAACCATCCTAAAAAAAATCCATTTTCCTTTTTTTGCACCCTCAGAAGTACTTCAGGGTCGTCATGAAAGCACTAAGTATGACTTGTTTACACAGACCTAACTGAAAACAAAAAACCCAGAGGCTGGGTTGTGACACAGAGTGAAACTAATGATTCTGCAAGTTTATTGTGTCTTACCAACTTGAAATTCATTTTGCTGAACCACAAATGTAACCCTGTAGTCTCTCACGGTCCTTGCGCTTATGCAACACTCGAGAGTGTGTGGCACTTGGCACTGTATCGATGTTGTGATGGGGTCTATCAGGATGTTCTGCTTCAGGGGCAAGGAAACCACCTCAATGGACACATTGGCAGAACTCTCCAGGTTTTTCTGGGAGAATGTGCAGATGTAGGTGCCTAAAAGAAGCGATAAAAAAACACGTCTCAGTCGACAGAAGTGCTCCTCAGCTTTTACATGGTCATGAATGCCCAACAAGTACAGTGCTCTTGGTGACATCAACCCTTGCTGTCCTCCAACACATATACTTTTAACTGTGGGTTTGGTTTTTTTTCTACTGTGGCCAGGCTTCACAGTGATTTGGAGGGCTAGGGGTTCTGTAAATGATCTGGTACAGAGATTTCACTGCCTTTGTAGCCAGTAAGACCATACTCACTCACCTCTCCAGTCCTGTGTGGCAGACTTCACTGTGAGCACAGACACGGCTGGGAATTTGCTTTTCTGGATGCACGTATCACAGTCTACAGTTTTTCTGCTGTTTCCAGACTGGATTTCCCAAGTGATGCTGTCATAATTGCTCACATCACTTTTACATGTTACATTGAACGCATATCCCTCGGAAACTGTGGTGTTTGTGCTTGAAGATATTGTTACGTGGGCTGAGACAACACAGGACAAAAGTCACATTAGTGAGAATCACTTTTAATCATTTTCTTGCAAATTCTGTGTGTCACAGAGGCCATCTATGCATTAAAGAGCTGGAGGTCTGTCACAAGTCCCTGCCCCTCACCTTTCCGCAGGTACGTGACCCTGATGCTTCGAGCGCGCCTGGCTCCGTGTCCGGTCTCCAGCTCACACGTGTATGTGGTCACTGCACCTGACTTCTCAGGTGGGCACAGGGACTCATTGATGTTCAACTGGTATTCAGTGCAGTTTCCACTCAAGATGGATACTCCTAGAGAGAAATAAGCATTCTTTGAAGGGCTATAGATGTCCAAAAATTCTTCTGGAAAGCACAAGCAATTACTCCAGCTATGGAAACCCTTGTGTGTTTGTATGTAATTGACAGCATGGCATTTTTAACTCATAATTGCTGAAGTTCATTCACATCTTTTACTCTGGCAGCACTCACAGAGTGGCAACACTCAGCACTGTGCTAAGATTCCTCCTACCAAAACCAGTCAGAAAGCAACAACATTGCTTGGAAACCTCAGGGTCAACCAAAATGAAGGGTATTCTGGGTAAGCCTAACCTCATTGTCTGTGATATTTAGGGTGAGTAAAGGTAAGTTAAACAGGAGTAAACACTGCGGATTTAAATGTTGTCTAATTCTGAAATAAAAATGTGGAGGTACTTGACAGTCATTCAACTTAAAATGTGAAGAGTGCTGGTTTAGTTGTGAGCACTGGAGCTTGTCCCATGCTGCAGCTGACAGAGCAGCTGATACGAGAGCAGAGCAGAGTTCCTGGGGCAAAGCCTGGCCACAGGTGATCAGGGGTAAAACAGCCCATTGCAGTAGGCCAGGATCCCCCCACCCTTCAAGCACTGCTGCACTCTGGTAACTGTTCTCCGTGGAAGTGACTGCATGCATGAGCTCTGAAGATTTTATCTCATTTTGCTGTCCTGCTTTCTGCTAGACTTAATTTACAGCAAATAGTTAACAATAAACAAATAACAATTTCATACCCATAAAACATTAAGAGAGCAATAGACTGTGTAGGGTGATGGTTCATAGACATTTATGAGCATTTCTGGTCGTGTTACTTTGCAGCTCTTTGTAGCATATTTACTTGGTGCTTTATGAACTCTTTTTATTGGAAATCAATCTGGGATGCCTCTGACTCAGCTGATAGGTGATGTATCACAGCTACAGGTGGAAACAGTGCTCATATTTAGCTGTACAGGAGCTGTTTCACAGTGCAGCACTTGAACCTCTTGACTGCCAAATCTCACTGTGTGGTACATGAAGGATCTTTGTACCCCAAGGGTGCTTCTGGAGATAGCAGCCGAGACTGATGCACTCATCCATGCTCTCAAAATTACACCATGAAGAAATAAGCTTTTTGGAGGAAGCTGGTGTGCTGCTGGTGCAGGCAGCTGTTTCCAACCAGGATGGCACAGTTTAAGGCATCAGTGTATGGAGATGCCTGAAACCTCACTGGCACCTGCACAACACAAATGGAGTCTGTCCTTCCCCTTGCCACTCACACCTTTGGAGCATACCCTGTATTCAGCCATTTAGGGGGAGACCTCTGAGCAATGAACAAACCGAGCAGGTGAAAGACAACCTTTTATTAATCTTACCTGTAATGTTGATTGCTCCATTTACTTTCCAGGAAACTTTAATTGATTTTAAGTGTCTGTCAATGCAACAGGACAACAGAAGACCCTTCATTTGCACTTCAGGACTGTTACATGTGACATCAGTGTCGACGTTTGAAGTGACATTTAGTTGAGACACAGACACTGTTTCTTCAGCGGTGTATATCTCTGTGAGAAATGGACTGCTGAGTGTGAAAACGCACCTATAGGAACCTGTAAAGCATAAACAGCAGTTTTTGCTGAGTTTGCCTCTATATTTAGATTTAGGAGCTACTTCAACATCTAGTTTTCATATGTCCCTGCTCTGCAGTGGCTCTGCTACTTGCTGATCAATATGTACCCTTAGATCACCTGCAGAATGCTTTCTGCAGACTCCTGGTGCCAAATGTATCCAGATAAGGATTCAGTGTTGATGGGTACTTGAGATCAGTGTTCTCGGACTGAATTACTTCAGATCTGGCTGAGTAGGTGCTTTTGGGATCTGTATATTGCCCAGACTCCTGGCAGCAGTATGTCCTGGTAAGAATGTAGACTGACTGTGCAAAAGGGGTGACAGAAAGGTGCTCAGGGTGGGCTCCACCAGAACTGGCCTTGGAGTGCAGGCTCTTAAGCTGTTCAGAAAGTATTACCAAAGACAGCAGGGTATTTATCACAGCATCACAGAAGATGCTGAGTTGGAAGGGACCTTTCAGGATCATTGAGCCCAACTCTTAGCCCTGCACAGGACACCCCAAGAGCCACACCACGTGCCTGGGAGCATTGTACAAATGCTTCTTGAACTCTATCAGGCTTGGTGCTGCCCTGGGGAGCCTGTTCCAGTGCCCAACCACCCTCCGGGTGAAAACCCTTTTCCTGATATCCAAATTAAACCTCCCCTGACTTAGCTTCATGCCACCTCCTTGAATCTTGTCCCTGGTCACCAGGGAGAACAGATCTGTACCTGCCTCTCTGCTCCCCCTCATGAGGAAGTTGAAGACCACAGTGAGGTCTCCCCTCAGTCTCCTTGAAGCTGAACAGAACAAGTGACCTCAGCTGCTTCTCATACGGCTTCCCCTCCAGACTCTTCACCATCCTTGTGTCCTCCTTAGGATGCTGCCCAAGAGCTTGATGTCTTTTTTGTATTTTGGTGCCCGAAACTGCCCCCAGGACTTGAAGCAAGGCCTCCACAGCCCAGAGCAGAGTGGGACAATCCCCTCTTTTTTCCAGCTGACAGTGTTGTGCCTGATGCCCCTCAGGACACAGATGTCTCTCCTGGCTGCCAGGGCACTGCTGATTCATATTCAGCTGGCCATTGAGCAGGACCCATAGGTCCCTTTCTCTTTATCAGCCATCCTCTCAGGCACGAGTCCTCTTGGATGCAGCCAGGCTTGGTTTTGAGACTGACAATCAGAGGTCCAAACTTGCTACATATTTTAAATATTTGAGTTTCCCTTCCCCAGTGGGATATCCAAGTGAGTAGGCCACTTACATGGGAGTGGACAAACCAAGGTTCAGGGCATCCTCAGTCCAAAGAATTTTGGACCCATGATTCCTACCTTGCATATGTGTACCCAAATACTTGGTCACAGGCTACCCATTTTGAAACTGAATGTGGAATCCATGGTCCAAAGAGAACTGAGTAGGCGCTTGAGTCCAAGCTCTGATAATACATAATTCCCCTGATAGCTCCTCCCAGAAAAATGCTGCCAGTTTACCTGTTTCTGATTTTCAAAAATCCCTAAATATGCAAAACTGTAAGCCTGAGCTCTGATTAGTTAGGTCATGTGTATGAAGGGCACAAGGACATTAAGGGCAAATTCAGCCACAGCCTCCAGTGACCACACCAAAAGGGTGGGAAGGCCTCACAGCCATGCAGACACCAGCATCTCCCCTGATGTGACAGTGAAGCCTGGCACTTAGAACACCCAGACATGCACAATCATTTCAGTCAGTTCACACCTTACTGGCTATGTCAGTCAGCATGTAGTTCATTAATGAAAACAACAAGAAAATTATGAGGGGCAGTGTGATTTTCACATTTCCTCTAGGAAAATATAGCAATTGCATTCATCTTTGCATTTTATAGAGCTAGCCACACTAGAGATTTACATCTGTTTTAACAATGGAAAATCATACCAGAGTCATTGTTCGTGACGTTGGTAATTTTAAGAATCGATTTTCTGGTTGCTAGACTTGTCTCTATGGAGTACCGGGAGCTGGTTGAGATGGTCTGGTTAGAGTGATACCAGGTCACATTGGCAAATGTTGAATTTATCTTGCAGGTAAGTCTTACTGTGTCCCCTTCAAAAATGTTCAAAGGTTGCACGGTGAACTTTGTCTGATCTGGGAAGACAGAGAGCAACATTCAGCATTACTGTCACTTCAGCTCACAACTTTATGGTGTCTTTCCTCTTATGGGGGTCCCAGGTGCTTCACAACTGACAGGCACCCAGCATCAGCTGCAGGGCACCACCTCTGATACAAGCCATGGGATCTTCCCTTAACATATTATTTTAGTATCTTTCTCAGCTAAAAATTCCAGAACGTTTTATGCAGAGAGCTAGAAATATTATTATCACCATGACTACTTGCTAGTTGGATAAACTGGGAGGAGAAGCAGCCAGGTTGAAGTAATCCTCTCAGACAGACAGTCTAGCACTCAGTGCACTGAGAACACAGCACCTCCAGGGCACTTGATCAGGCAACTGAATTGTAACACACTGTCCAGCAGCAGCGTGGAAAATGCACCAAGGAAGCCACGGTGAATGTGTTCTCATGTAAACTGCAAGAGTTTTATGGTTTGCTTTAAAGAGTAGGAAGTGCTGGCAGCCTGACATTTGTAGAGCTGTCTCAGTTCTGGAGATGAATCAAGGGTGTTCAATCTCTCTTCTCTGGACAGACCACATCAGGGATCATTTAGAATTGTTTCGGCTGGAAAAGACAGACCCCCGAGATCATCAAGTCCAACCAATAACTGATCAGTGGAGTAGCTGGAAGGCTTTGGTTTTTCATGGGAGGTACTGCATGCTCGGTCCTCTCATGAAGGTGCTAAGCTTTGGTGACACAGGATAAAATGAAACAGCTAAGAAATAAATGTTTCTTGAAAGTCCAGTACAAAATCATCAACAGCATAGGGCAGCTACATGATTCAGGCTAAAAATACTAAAATAAAGGTTGAGGAAAATACTGAGAGCTTTATACTTACTAGTTATTACTCTTGTGAAAGTAGATGGGTTTATCTGGTATGATGAATCCAGAAATTGTGGTACAGCTCTGTTGGAATCTCCAACCTGAGTGAAGCTTGCTGCTCCTGTTCTTACTACATAGTTCACAAAAACACTTCCAGATCTAAACAGATACAAGAGTGAGAGAAGCACCAGAATTAAATATCCTTGCTTATTAGTGGTTTTCTATGGGTCAAGTGGTGACCCATCTTGCATGTCTGTGAAGGCCTCACACCCTGTGAAGGTGCCTCTTGGGACTCAAGACTTGCTCTGGTATACAAGAAAGTTGTGCTACAGCTCTTCCCTAAGAAGGAACACCTTCATGTGACATCTTCCTCGTCTGATGCTTATTTCTAGTAAATTTTGCTTAGAAAACCTAAATTACAGCTGCATTTAAGTATGTATGGACAGCAGCAATATCTCTTTTATCCAAGGTTGTATCCAGAGTCTGTATCCATCTTCCTCATGACCTAGTAAATGATGTTAGGTTTATTTACATCCTTTTCCCCTTTGGGTGAAGCTCAGTCCTTTCCATAAAAGGCTTTGATCCAGATGGAGAATGATTCTGTTTCTTGGACTTTTGCACAGTGATGAATTCTACCCACAATCCCATTTCCACGTCATAGCTGGGCTTTGCTTTGCAGGGATTACTCTGTTATTCAGTGTGTGTATACTGGGAGTGGGTTCTAGCCAGAGTAAATGTAGCCTTTGCTGACTCGTGTCTCCTTGAGACTGGACATAAAAATTTGTGTCTTCCAGGAAAAAATGAAATTATTTACTTACCTGAAACCTGTCACTGTTGCTGATACAAAGCCTGGTAAACATCTGTAGCTGGCATTAAACTGTAAACAAAGACATGTGACACAGTGTAAGTTCTCTGTGTATTACTGCAGTGTGCTTAAAATAGGAAACTCTCCATTCCTGACATGAGTAAGGGCATGTAGCATGTCTGATACGACAGGCCTGGTGCTCTCCTGGTGTCATGGAATAAATTTCTGTTCACGGTTTCATTCATATGTACTCACATGAATCCAAGATAGGACCAATCATAAGATTATTTTTGTGTTTTAGATACAAAAGATCCCTAAATACTTCCCAGTGCATTAAAAAGAATGGGAATATTGTTGTTGCCCTCAGTGGAGTCAGCTCTGGCCCACTTTGTAGCTCCCACTGCTTCACATTTTCCAGCTCCCCACAGAGACACTGACAGGCCACCCTATATCCTAGGCACGTGGGGTAAACACCATACTGCTTAGGGGGCTCTCTACCTTCAGAGATGAAAAACTAAAGTCATTACCGCTTTTTCAAGGTCCCTTTTATATTTTTGGTATAACGCAGAAGAAGAATTCTTGAGATCATTCGGGAAGACTGTGTCGAGTCTGACTGACATATTCATTACAATGGGCTCTCCCATCCCACATGAGTCTGTAAGGAAAGACACAAAATTAATTGGAAATAATCAAAACCAATGCTTATGAGGTGAAAGTCTGTTGAAGATCTGATGAGATGAAATTTTCTTTGCACAGCAAAAGCTGAAAGTCCCAAAGAGGCATGGGAGTGACTCCAGGAGCTGGGGCTCCAAATGCAACTAAATACCTGCAAGTGTTGGGGTCAAGTTGGGCCCATATCACAAGGAGAAGAGCTTTAGACCATTTCTGCTGACTTTCTATGCTGATTTTTCCATATTCACAGGTGATGTGGTACCTGGCTCAGTCCTGATGCGCTCTTATCACACCTTTTATCACTATTCTGACCTCTAACCAGTACATGGGCTGCACAGTGATGAAGTTCTGCCCTGTGTCTCCTCACCTTCAGTCTGGGGCTCACAGTAAGGTCCATAGAAAGGTGTTTCCTGTGTGTAGCCACAGGGCAGGTATGGTTCCAGGCTCAGAGAAGGACAGGGCATCACATCACTGCACACCGAACTCGGCCAGGCATATCCATTTTCACAGAAACAGCAGCTGCTATTCTCACCACTGGGTAGGCAGACTGGAGTCAGACAGACAGAGAAATACCATGAGAATGGTAAATGGGGCATTGCAAGATGAATATTTACTTTTCTATGTCTTCATGACAGGGATCTCAAAATGTTGCCCTTCTCATGAGTTCACCTGAATGGTGCTGAAATGATGATCTGACACCTTGCAAATTTTACTCTGCTAATTGTAAGAGACTAACCAGAAATGGGAACCAGACAAGTACAAGGATAATTCTGATCAATTATTTTTAAGTAACTGAATGGAGATGTGAAGTCTGATCCCAAAAATTTACTTGGCATACTGGCCAGAGTCCCATAATACTTTTCAGACTGGATATTTTTATGCCACCTGAGCTGAAAGAAAGTGTATAGGCTTTTAAAGATTGTAACAGCAAGATCATTGAGTCCCAGTGGCTAGTGAGGTGTTGTGTTGTTCTGTGTTCTGACAGATGCTGTGTGAGAGAAGGTAACATCATCACAAAGTGCTTTAAAGCACTAAAAAAAAGAAACCAACCAAAAAAAAAAAGAAAAAAAAAAAAACCCAACAAAATCTATCACTGTAACTATTTCTGCTCTAAATGTGTTATTGGCAAAGTAAGATATTAACAAACTGATTTTCACACATTACACGTGAGCCCGAAGGCCCATGGAAATCCATTTGCCTGTTGTTTTGGGAACTGTTGAACACTTCCTTTCCCTGCTTTATGGGCCAGTGATAAGAAGGTATCAAATCTTCTCTGCCGTTGTAAATGCTCAGTGTGTTTATATATCCTCTGCTGTATTACTCAGATGTGATGTTGCACAACCACAACTCCTGTAATAAAACCTGTCTGATATCTTTCCCTGTAAGAATAGGTTAAGTGAGTTCTCTCTCATGCAGCCTGTCTCTGTCAGGGTCAGAGTACAGCCTCTTACAGCCATTTACGTTCCAGATACAGGAGGAGGGAAGTAAACAGTCTGATAACTGCTGTCACAGCTTCCTGAAACTTGAAAGTAACTCAGACTGCTTGTTAGTCAAACTGGAGCAAAATCCTTTGGCTCAGGCTTCCTCTGGCTTTTTCCCTTCCTTAGGAAAAGAAAAGCATTCAGAGCTATTCCTAATGCCAACATTATATAAAGAGGAGTGGTGAGAGACAGATAACAAATATGCTGTTGTGTTCTAGAGCTTCAGCCTTGCTGGATCTTTCAGCAGGCAGCAAAGATGGTTCAGTTTTGCTGATTCCAAAGCATGATGGGTGGTAAAAGTGGGAGACATCAAATACTGGCAAAACCCCACATTATCCAGAATATACAAATCAATAACCAACCCACCTGTTGTAATGCTGATGTTTGAAACTGTTGTTTGTGCATTAGAAATATTAATTGGAACTGTAAGACTGATGTTTTTGAAAAAGTCTTTGATTGGCTCCAGGTAAGATGAATCCTTCAGGCTTACTTCAATGTCAACAGTGTACTCCGGAAAGGGGAGGTCAAGAATAACCACTGAAAGAGAAATAGAATGAGACTGCAAAGCTGTGTTTGAGGGTAAATCACAAATTGATGGCCTCCAGTTTAGCATTTGGGGTCTTTGTTGCTATTTAATGGTAGCTTAGTGTGGCATTCTTCTTAGGAAATCTCCTTGCTTCCCACTCAGGAGACATTCTGCCTCTGTTCTATCTGCTGCTTGTCTGACAAAGGCCAGATTTCTTGTCAGAGTAATAGGAAGCTGATGGAAATGGCATAATATGTTCATAGAATAGATGTCTCATCCCTTCTCTCCTTAGAATCAGTAAGTACATGGGTTGCCAACCACACGCTGAGTCGTACAGGATTATCTTGTCTTTATCTCATCCCATGAGTTTTCTCACTTTATCCTTCTGATTCTGTTCCCCATCGTACTGAGGGAGAGTGAGCAAGTGGCACTGTGGTGCTTATATGGGGTTAAACCACAACCACATCTTGTAGTTGATGTTCCCAGCTCAGCACCTCAAGAGATGCTGTCCCTAACAGTGATTTCACCCTTGGCTTACTGGAAGCCTGCCCTGTTACCATACATTTGTGTACGTACTGTTTCGCTTCTGCCTTTGTATCTCTGGGTGGAAGCTTTCCTGTCCTAGTGTGCTGTCAATCTGTGGGGGAAAGAAAAAAAAGAGGGTGAAGCTCTGTGAGATCAACAAGGTGAAACTTAAGCTCTTGTTGTTGGCAGAAGAAATTAGAAGAAAATACTGACATAGGTAATATTTTTCCACTGATCTTGGCCTCACCACTCCAACCTCCAAGCCAATCTTCCTCTTTAAAAAGAAAATTTCTATCTTCCAAGCAGGGAAGGGTTAAGTACCAGCTGAGGGATGTACTGAGTTTGCAGATGCCTCTTTGCATATCTCTGCAAGCCAACTGTCCCAGCTTAGGAGGATTTCATGTCTGAGCCTCAAGGCCTCTAGTGGCCTTACACAATGCACTTAGTCCTGGGCCAGTCTTGTGAACTTCTTGGGAAACCTGGCCACTCAGCCTTTGAATCCAGAAACTGGACTCTGATCACCCTTTGCTTTCCTCTTTGCTCTGAGCTCCCACTTCTGCAGCAGCAGAGGCAGCCTGAGCAGGAGAAGAAAGGGGATTGAAAAGCCTTGGCTCCAGCTCAGTTGCCAGGTCAGCTATTTTGGGGCCATCAGTAACACATGGTTGACCAGGGCAGGGGTGGCACCGTTTCACTATGACTGGGTTTACACAGGCTGCAGCCAAGTGAGATTCAGACCATCTTATCTTTTTTTAATTGTGCCCTAAAAATACACTGGCACCACTGTTAGCAAAAAAGGCTAAAGAACAAGCAAAGACGCAGGCAGGAAATTTGCAGCTTTGCCAGTTTCTTGGTTCCTACTGAAACCTTTATTTACAGAAAGGGTGAATAGCTTGGCAACTCTTAAGTCATCTCTTTACATAAAGGAACCATCTGGTGTGTGATTAGAGCTGGGTTTCTATCGCAGCTGTGCTGGGGTGAGGATCCCAAGGCATGCTGGCACTTTTTGCTGCTGGGATGTCACCTTCTTGTTAGAGGTTGCCTGCAAGAGTTACAGAAAGTGCACTGTGACCCACATCCTCCTCCAGGTTTGGACTCAGAAGTTTCCTTTTTCAATTATTCTCCCAAACAACTGCAGGGTATTGCTAGGTTGCTAAATACTTCACATATTTTACACCATTAAGTAATGACTCATCTGCAGGCTGTCCCATGATCAATGGTGCTAAATAAAGAGGTGTTGCTTTTTTCATGAAAACTCCTAAGTGCTGAGATGGAGACAGCTTAAAAAAAAAAAAAAACCATACAAGGTATTTGGCCAATGTTAGACAACTGCTGAAGTGCAGATGAGGCTGCTGCAACCAGACATATTTTGGTTTGCCAAGACAGGGGATAATGGTTGAAAGAGCTTAAGGAGTTCCCCCCTTCCTCTTCACATTTCCTTTCTTTTTTTTCCAGCTTTCTCAAAGAAGGAGGTTCTCCATTTGCTCACAATGGAGAGGACAAAAGAAGTATTTTCTGGTCTAATAATAATTGTGATGACCAAGAATGGCAGATTTGTAGACTAGTTTTCTTTATCAGATTGCATTTACTTCCATTTGGTCAGACCCTTGGTTTCTCTGTTCCTCTTTTGTCTTTTTCGTTAGGGACTATTTGTGCAGAAATAACAAACCCGTGTGCAGGATGAAGCACAAGATGGCTTTCCGAAATTCACACTACTGGTGAAACAAAAGGGATCTGTGAGGATTATGGAAGTAAACTCTCAGTTCATGGGCAACATCTAAACACAAATCACTCAGGAGTGGTGTTTTGGTCATGTGCACTTGTCCCACTGTTGAGACAGTCCTATCGCCTACCTGCAAACACTTCACTTCTACATATATTTGGTTCTTCTCTCAGAGGATGGGTGAATTCCATCCAGGAGTAGTGTCCACATAACTGTTATGCAGACTTTGTTCCAGGGATAGCAACTGAAATCCCTTGCAGACTAACGCAGGCAAGAAACCAGATGTGTTTTGTTCAGTGCCTTCTGGAGAGGCTTCAAGACTGGGGAACAAGAAGAGCCCAGTTCCTGCATTTCTCCAGTTCTTTTACGCGCTCTGCGTTCAGATTCCTCCCAGTCTTATTCTTCCAAGGTTTTGTGGATGTAAAGGAGAGCATCAGGGTGCTACAAGCAGAGACTCAGTGAAAACCAGTGGGGCTGGATACTCACTATGTATGTGAATGGAAAGAAGTTTGAGCCCTGGGGTGTCTGGCAGCAGGCGGAGAGCAGCAGGAACAGGCAGTGGAGACCTGCACTGGCTGGGGACGGCATTTTCCCCGGTGACTTTGCTGTGCAGCCTGAAAAGACAATGAAGCAAAGGGACCAGGGAATTTTTATGACTCACACAGTAGGAAATACCAGCCCACTCCACAAAAACAGTGTGTTCTGCCTCCTTCAGCAATTCTGCCTGTTCAGTCCATGCAAGACAGGCCTTAGAATGAGGCTGCCAACTATTCCTCTGCACTGCCATCAGAATGTTCCCACCATCTCTCGTTTTCCTCATGTCAGCTGTACCTACTCAAAATAGGAGAAAGAAATTGCTTGGAGAAAGCGGAGTCCTAAGCAGATTCCTAACAGGGATAAAGGAAGTGCTGCAAATCTGCCTTGAGAAAAGTTGACTTTGGATCTTCAAATATCCCTCTCAGTGGTACTTGGGAAATGCACAGCCAGGAGATGAGGGAACAATTAGGAATGTTGCTGCAAGTGAGGGGCTGTCCTGTTACAGCAGGGAGAGCTCTGCTACCAACTGTATCCCATTCTGGAGAGGGTTGTAGCATCACCATGGGCTCAGCTACAGATTTCTGTGTGCTTTTTACCCCTTGGCTAAATGGACACAATGGAGTGGTATTTCCTGGAAATAATCTGTGTTATCTTGAGGTTTTAGAGCACTTCTCCATTGATTGCACTGAAGTTACCAAATAAGTGAACTAGAATCTAGAAACAATGACGCAAGAATATAATGTGGTACCTGAAATCACACACACGAACAGGGACATACACACACCCACCCACTCGCCCCAATAACATTTTCTACCTCATTAATACCTGAGCTAATTTTGTCACGCAGTAGATTGGATGATGAAACATGAAGGGAGAGGTAAAACATTCATGGGCCCTTATAAGACATTTATGCAATCAAAGGGAATAGAGAAAGGGAGGTGAAGAATGCATAAAAGATATATATTTTGCTAGGAATATGCACTTTCTGGTTATTCCTAACAAATCATTTTCCTAGCTCCAGAATTAACAACTGTTAGAGAGCTACAGAAAAATGCAGAACCCAAGCAGATTGTGAAAATCATTTTCAGCACTGAGGAAAGACTCTAAGCATGGTACTGAACAGAGCCTGAGTGGGTAACATCAGCCTGATTAAAATCAAGAACTCTTGCAGAATTACAATCTTTCTGCATTGAAAAGGCTGTTCATCCAAACTGAAGTTTTGCAAGGCAGTGAGTCACTAGGGGAAAACAGAAAAATCAGCACCTCCTGAGATCAGTGGCTGCCTATTGCAACCACCATTTATCAGAGCTGGTGCTCCCAGGTGGGCTGGGGCTTTGCTGGCACTTTCCTGCTCAGAGGAGCCCATGGCAGAAAATGCCAATATGACCATGATCTGTGGTCTCACCTCGTGAATTGGAAGAGGATGGCAATGTGTTTATAGCCAAGCATGTACTCGATGTCACCAAGGTGGGTACCCAGCAGGGATTTGTGACTTTTCTCACCAAATGTGGTTCTTAGAGAGATCCATCTGGAATGGGACTTCACCTGGATACTAACCTGGTTAAAAGACAGGAGGCAAAAGTAGGAATAAATTATTTTCTTTTCCAATACAGAGATGCCATCACCAGAGCTCTGCAGGAAGGAGGTGTAAGCCTGTACCTTACCCTCTGTTCCCAAGTGATGTGGAGAAGGCAGTGATCAGTGTAACAACACCATAGAAAACTTTACATGATTGCAATTAACAAAAGCAAAGTCTGTCTGTGAAGATCTACATTGGGGTCATAGGAGACTGAGTGACCTGATTATGAAATTCAGCACTGATAAGTGTAAGGTAGAAAGAAATGATCATGACATTATGTATTCTGTGATGGACTCTGAGCTGACTATTATCCCTCAGAAATGGGGTCTGAAGAAAATGTCAACTGAATTCCAAGATGCAATTAAAGAAAGAAAATTAATTTTAAGATATTTTAGGATAGCAATGGAGGGAAAAAAACAAAATCAAAACCAAAAAACCCACTCCAATACAACGTAAACAAAACAAAAGTAAAACAAAATAAAGAAAGAAAGAAAAAAAAAAGAGAGAGAAAACTCTTTTATCTAAACATCTGAGCTAACATGGTATAGCTGCTCTTATACTCCTATACAGGAATAACCAAAAAGAAGGACATCACAATAATTCAGAGTATATTCCCAACACACTCCTAAATCTATTAAAATAAAAAAGTGCTACAGGCTTTTTTTTATCCAGTCAATGAATGGATAACAGAATTGGAGGAAGAAAAAGTGGGGAAATTTTTTCAGTTTCCTGGGCATGTCTGTCACTATATCCAGAATTCTACAAAAGAGACTATTTTGCTGTTTTGAAGACATCATCCACTTGTAACAAATTCAAAAATTCCATGGATCTGGCTGATCCCAACATCACGATTGTTCAAAGTGGATCAAGAGGGAAATATTATAAGCTGTGACACAAGTCCCTAAGACAGTGACATGACTTAATAATTGAAGCACTAAGAAAACAGACTTCTGGTAGCTTTGTATATTCAGCATATTCTCACAGCATACGGTAAAAAAAGCTTAATCTACACAAAGAGTTTGTATTGGTAACAGGTTGATGAAACAGATAATAGAAAGGCAAAAAGGTCATTAAACAAAATTTATGATGAGGGTAAACAACATCTGGCACAGTTTTGCATTTATCTTTTGCCCTGCTCCCAAACCTGCCTTCATATTCAAACGTTGTGGGTCAGCCTCTATTTTCAAACTTACCTTTTGTGTGACTTTATGCAGCTGACAGCAAACACCCTGTTAATTGTACCTGTAAGACACCATGTAGAGGACAACTCATGTCAGTGAGAGCTGGGCTGCTACTCAGGCTTTGGTAGCTATTTAAAGCTCCAAAACATCCCACGCCAGTATCTAGAAAGCCAGAAAATCAACAAACAAATTGCAAATGGGGAAAAGTATTAAATGTTTTTCTCAAGTCAAGTGGCTGTTCCCCTTGTTCATTTAATTTCCCAATGAATAAGCATTGCTGTAAACTTTTTAGTGAGGAAATTCTCAAGTATTTGTCTGCCTTCAGTGGGCACAGCACATGTGTAGACACATTCCTCATTTCTCATACAAACTGTCTCCTGGGAAGCAGTAAGTATCTTAAACTCATAAAGCCCAATAGAGATAAAGAAGTCCAGATTTGCTATCAAATGCTGGTTCCCCACTGCATTCAGGATGGAAAATATTGTTCTAAGTTAATTCTAAAATGTTATTCTAATAGCAAGGTCACATTTTAACCCAGCACAATAGCCATCACCACACGTTTTAGAAAATAACGACAACACCCAGAGTGATAATATGATTTACCTTCTCAGGTGGTTCAAAGAGATCTTCTAATTGAGTTCATGTTAAACATCATCTACTTTCTACCATAGCCCAGGCTACCCTCTCAAAGAGAAACTAAACCACAGGAACTTTTATAATTAGTTGAACAAGTTATTACTGCCCAGAAAAGGAGCTGCCTCTAGAGCCTGAACTCAAATTTCAAGTGTGAGGCAGATATACCACTGCAGAAAACCCACAAAGCATTTTAAGAGGAGATATTTCCTGATACCATTCATCAGGTTGTACTCATTATTTCCCCCTGCACTCATCTGAGTTCTTCTGTGTCTTATCTGCAGATTAGTGGACTAACTTGTTCCACTGCTGTTACTCACCTTCTTTGTCCTAACAAAAGAGGGTGTTGAGGACTGAAAGCAGCAAAATCATGTTTTGTAGCTAAGGCAAAATGTCTGTGGACTTTGACTTAAACTATAAAGGAGGCAACCCCCAAAAATTTCCTACCTGAGCTGGCAGCACGTTCACTGTGGGCTGGGCCTGGAAGGCTCTGTGGAGACACGTACATGCCCTTGGAGAAGCTGTACAGAGATGCAGACCTGTGGCTCTGACAACTACTGGAATTCCCAAAAACCAGGGGAAATTCTGATGTGTTATGTATGTTTCTACCCTGAACAAAATCTGAAGCCAAGAACACACTGGACAAATAGGGGACATCTGTCCAGGTAACAGTGGAGCCCTTGTCTCTACAGTGTTTGGTAACAGTTGGTTTATCAATGGAATTTGTTTCCACAGCAGTGTGTGAGTCAGCGATTCACTGAGATCTGTGGGAAACACTGGGATTAAGCTCGTGTTGTGGGGGATTATTTTTTAAACACTGATTAATTCAGGAGACAGGTCTGTTCCCTTTTCTGCAAACCTGGCCGCCTGCTGCTCCTTGCAACGTGATGAGTTAGACCTCAGCCTTCTGCAGCAGTTTGAAGGTGATTAAATTGGCATGACTGATGCCCTTGTTACCCTTACAGCATGTCTTTGTCTGCACTGTTAGGGTGGCATCAGTCTGATTTATTGCTTACCCATGCTGTTCAGGAATCTGAACAAGCAGAAGACCAAAGCTGCATCTACAGCACTTAATGCCACCACCCCTCTCTCTGCAGACTAGTTTTATTGATGGCTTTGTGCTGGTGTCTTCCAGTTAATATCCCTGTCCCTACAGAAAACTAAAGCAGCAATAAGATGTCCAGCTTGCTTTCGTCTGAGTGAGTCTGATCAGCTTAGAGAAGGTCCCAGTGAGTGACAGGGCCAGAGCAAGGAGAAGAGCAGGTGTGTGGCCCCAGGCAGCGAGGGGAGAAGGAACAGGGTTGGCAGACAGGGCAGGAGCTTAAGGACAAGGAGGACCTCTTTCTTTCTGTCCTGGCAAGATGTTCAACACAAGTCCATGGTCTATCCCTACATAAAAAGCTGATAATTTTCTCCCAAAGTTGCTCCTTTGGCTGACTGCTTGCAGGTTTGGATGAACAGTGCAGAGGCCGTGCTGAAGTAGAGGCAGAATTGGCTTAGGCTGAATTACCTGTGGTGGACCTACACTTTCCACACTGCCAGCCCTTGACTGAAAACCTGGTTTGTGTTAAACCCCCTTTCCCCAAATGCTCTCTTTTTTTTTTCTTTTCTTTTTGTAGTGGTGGGGGTGGTGGGGGGGTGGTGCTGTTATGTTTTCCTAAAATTTTAAGAAAGAGCACCCAGGGGTGTGAGAATGGGAAAAAATGTCAGCAAGACTTTCTTAAAAGAGGGTTTCTGCTCAAGGGTTATCATCAAACTGCAGCCTAAAGGTATGAGAAATCTTAGTTTACTTTGCTGAAGGAATGTGAAAATTATACAATGCCAGAGCATTAGGTATGTAATCAAGTTGGTATGTGAGCACAGGCGATGTCCTGATCATCCTGATGTTTTTTCCTGTACTCATTCATCACGTACTGTCATGTCACCAGAAACTGTGAACTTCCTGGATTCTAAAGATTTAAAGTTTCAACCCCAGAACATTTTTTATTTAAACATTTGAGTCTGCAGTTAGCCTTCACAGGCTCACGAAAGCAAGTGAGAGGTGTGTTAGAGGACACCTGCTCTGAACCAGGAGCGCTCATCCAGAACAAGGCAGAGCTACATGGATCCTGTAATTCACTAGAAATGTGCAGTGAACACATTTCATCTGTCATGAAAGACAAACCAGTGTAAGGTTCCCACATAGCTGCACCCTGGGAGATACTGTTCAAAGTGAAAGCAAATGTGGAAACACCTTAGAAATGAAGGTGCTGTAGCTCTCTTGACTCACCCATCCTCATTCCAGTCCTTGATGTTCACACTTCAGTCTCATCTCTAGAAATGAATCTTCTCAATTTGTGTAATCAAACCCCACTGTCAGTTGTATACAAATGCAGAAAAAGATGCCAGAATCTCTCAGAAATTGGATGAAACACTGCAGGTTCTTTCAGCATCTGCTCTTCTTATTACTGAGTCTGAATTTTGTGTGTTCAGACACCCAAAGCTGTGATTTTAACATGTCAGGACAGAGTGAATCTCAAGCATACTGGAGCTAAGAGGTAGATTACTTTGAGATAAACATTTTTGGGGTGAATCTGACAATGCCTGGGGCTTCATTTATTATCTCTATCACACAACTTTAGAGAGTTTTGCCTACCTCAGTCTTGCAGAAAAAAACTCTGAAGGGAGTCCTAAGAAATTGCTACCTAAATTATAAAGATGTTGAAATACCATTATTAGTTTTTTTAACAAATTTTTTTTCATTTAAGACCTGGGAGGTAACAAAAGTGCACTGTGTGATGCTGTTGATGTTTTGGCTGGAGCACTGTGTCCGGATGTTGCTGCATTGGAGAGCATCCAAAGGAGAGCCATGGAATGCTAAGACAAGAGCATTGTATAACCTCAATGACAAGAGCAATAATCTTGTGAACAGGCTGAAGGTTTTTCAGATTAGATAGGACAAGAGTCAGGTATGGACACAATAACAGTTTGTCCCTTGAAAAAGGACTGTAATGGATGTTCACAGTGACAACTGGCTGAAGTTTGTTGTGAAGCCACACAATCTGAAGCAAAGATAAATATGCTGGTGATTATGGAAAATACGTAATTGTAATGTTTAGAAGCACTAAATTAATCTATCCAGGGTGGCTGTGCAAAGTTCCCTTCAATGGAGGTTTTTAAGAACAGGCTATAAATTGCTGTCGTGGATGAGAGCCTTTGATTCTGCCTCCATGCGAGTTTGTGGCAATGGGGTGATAGGTAGATTGTTTGCTGGTCTCTTCCAATTACCTGTGTATCTCTACACTTCTTCAGTTTGTGAAATTAATGAATTCAAAGAGATTCAGAGGAGATGTGCAAGGGCAGGGATCTGTGTTCTCAGAGCTGTGTTTGGACTGCCCAGGGCACTGACTGTCCCCCTGTGCTTGGCACTAGTGAGACATCAAAAATCTTGTGTTCAGTTTGGGGTCCTTCATGACAGGAAGGACAGGAGGTGCTGGAGTGTGTCCAAAGAAGGACAACAGAGATGGAGAAGGGGCTGGAGCACAAGTCTGATGAGGAGCAGCTGAGGGAGTGGGGCGGGGCTCAGCCTGGAGAAAAGGAGGCTCAGGGGGGACGTTCTCATT
The DNA here is from genome assembly GCA_013399225.1 of Rhipidura dahli. Classification (NCBI taxonomy): domain Eukaryota; kingdom Metazoa; phylum Chordata; class Aves; order Passeriformes; family Rhipiduridae; genus Rhipidura; species Rhipidura dahli. Next base: position 71,289 of record VXAC01003994.1, read on the forward strand.
CTCAACCTCTACAGCTCCCTGACAGGAGGGTGAATCTGACAACCAGGTGGGGGTCTGGCTCTTCTCCCAGGGAACAAACAACAGGACAAGAAGAAATTGCCTCAAATTGCGACAGGGGATGTTTAGATTGGCTATTTAGAAGAATTTCTTCTAGGAAGGGATGGTCAAGCACTGGAAGAGGCTGCCCAGGGCAGTGTTGCAATCACCATCCCTGGAGGAATTTAAAAGAGGTGTACATGTGGACTTGAGGGACATGGTTTAGTGGTGGGTTGGCAGTGTTGGGTTATATGGTCGGACTTGATGATCTTAGAGTTCTTTACCAGTCTGTGATTCTACCTTAGACAGTTTAGGAATTCCTTTCTGGACCTTTGCAGCACAACATTCTCACTGGTTTAAGCACAGAGGAGGTAAACTGTAGGTACAGCCTCATCGAGGTTTTTCCCCAAAACATTTTAAGAGGAGAGCTCTGGTTCACACTTTTTTCTACATCAGCTCACATTTTCCATCCTTGTTCATGCAGTATTTATCTTTCCTTTTGACCTATGATTACGACTTTAGATTCCTCTATTCCTCCATCAGCTTTCCTGTGAATTGTTGATGACCTTTTTACATATCCAAATAATCTACATGGAAAATGAAAATAATTTAGCCCCAGCTATCTGAGGATCAGACTCAAATCATACCATGACCACACAGGACTTCCTGCAAGGAGAGAAAAACTCCATAGGACTCATGTTTGCAGGGCACAGTAGCTGAAATAGCAGATGACTGAGAGCACAGAAAACACTGCCCAGCTAAATGTTCAAATTATCACATTCTCCAGGCATTCCTAATGCTCTGAGAGCAGCCGAAAGAAGACTCTGTGAGCATTTTTGACACATTCTGGACAGTGCCAGCCAGCCCTGCAATGTTTTCCTAGCCCTCCCAGCACAGTTCACAGTTGGACTTACTGCTTGTCTCTGGAGAACAGCAATCTGCCAGATCAGTGAGGGTATTCTTGCATGAATAAGCATCAGCTGCCACAGTTACTGGCTAAGCATTAACTCAGGGAAGGAGGAAGGTGAGAAACAGTCCAGCGACATTTGGAGAGGCATGAACACCGTCTGGTTGCTGGCCAGCTGTACAGCTGACCCCTCTGGGAAGGCACCACACCAAAGCTGGACCTCTGGCCAGCCTCTCCCCTGGGGCTGGGTGACAACACACCTGCACTTACAGCCACATCACTGTGTTAGGACAGGAATGGCATCTTTGGCAGGGAGGTGATGCCCACAGATTCTTGGGGATGGTCCTGTGCAGGGCCAGGAGCTGGACTCAATGATCCTTGTGGGTCTTTCCAACTCAGCATATTCTGTGATTCTGTGATACCTCATGGCTTCTATGGCCTTGCCAGCATAGCGTGACACAGACACCTGGGTTCTACCAGAGCCAGAAAGAACATGCTCTTGGCATTCCATATAATCCCTTGCAGCAGGGCTTAGTAGCTCACTTCTGGTTGCCAGGCTGCTTCTACAGACATTCTCTCAGGCCTGTAGGTCCTTACTTGGGTTCCTTAGCTCAGGTAACCTCAGTTCACCCAGAGGGACCTGGCCTATTCCACCTTATCCTTCTGTCTGACTCACCAACTCTGTCTCTTACAGGCAGACACATATGGAAGCCTTTCTTATCCTGCCAGTCATGTCTTCTTTCTAAAATCTTTGTGACAACATTTCTCATTTGATGTTAAAACTTAAGAAAAAGAAGGTTTCCTGGTTGTGAATGCATCTTAAGCACAGCGTCCAGTTCCTAAGCTCCCCAGTACATGAGAGACACACTGGAGTGAGTCCAGCAAAGGGCCATGAGGATGATTAAGGAGCTGGAGCATCTGTTATACCAGGAGAGTCTGCTTAGATTGGAAAAGGAAAGGCACAGGGAGATCTTGTCAATGTCTAAAAATAACTGATGAGGGGACCTTAAGATACACCCACCCTGAAGCAGCTCCTTTGGTAAGGAGTTATAAGTGCAGAAGTGGAAACAAGCATTTCTGTTTTAGAAGACACAGAGTTATCCCTCCCCATGCAGCCATCCCAAAAAAGGTATTTTACTCCTGTTGGCTGAAACCTTTCTACATGCTGTGTCTGGGAAAGTGGCCACTCTTGTGCCGAAAGAGAGATGAATGCACCTTTGGCATCAGCAGCAAGAAGAAAACAAACAACCTTGCAGGTGCAACATCTTCAACCAGCAGTTCTTTGTGAGATGAGTATTAGTCCACAGCCTCAGCTCTCGGCCCTCTCCTCAGGCTGTAAGACACGTCCTGGGTCACTGAGGCCAAGAGCTCCCTGTGCAGTCAGGCAGCCATATTCTGCTTTAAAGCCTCCTTGTAAAAGCCTTCAATTCTGTGCTTTCACTCCTTTGTTCACACTAAGAGACCATTCTCCAGCCTTTCTAATGAGCTCTGGTTACTTAACATCATGAGCAGATTTGCCCTTGGTTAGATCCAAGGATTCTCTAGCCCAGTTGGTTCTTATCCAACAAGAGCTATAGCAGAGGCCCTTGGGAAGAGTTTTACAAAAATGAAGTAAGTTTGCAGCAGCAGATCTTCAGAATGTTCTTTCCACTTCTGGCTATTAGAGCTACAGGGATTTCTGGAGGCGAAGGTAGGTCACTGGTGTTTAACAGCCCTCATGGCCTATTAAGCTGACACAAATGAAGTAAACTATAAGAAAACCTACGAGAGTGTCCAGAATCCATAATTTGCAGGAACAAAGAGGTTTGGATTCCTTTGCTTCCTTTGAATCTACCACTCACGAGGGTCAAGTCTGATCCTTAATTGTCAAACTAGATAGGACAAATTTTTTATATGGCCTCCTACCACATTCCCCATCGGTTGTCAAGGCTGAAAAGTACTGTGCCATTTTAGCACAGCAGTCCTCCTGCCTCTTTGGTACTTGTTCTAGATCCTTCCAATTGGGCTGTACTTTTTTAAAAACTTAGTTAAGCTCAGTTACCCCCATGCCAGCATCTTCCCACGGCCTAAGCAACTCCACCTCCCTTTAGGTATTTTGGATGAAAGGCCTATGGTGCTGTGAGATCTGTGGAGGTGAAGGATGCCTGGAGAGAGGAACCAGGAGCTGCTGCAGGTTAGAAGGTGTGAAGGGAGAGATCTGCAGCTGGCACAGCACAGTTTGGCTCCATAGCTGCCCAGTACCCTGTAGCAGCTGAACCTTGATTACCATTTGCAAACAGCTATGGAACATTTTTCCAGAGTCTTGAACTCTGGGGCTAAAGCCTTGTTTTCAGTGCCTGTCCAGTTTGTTATTCCTCAGCCACAACAGAAGATCTTTCCTTTCTCTACATAAAGCATGACCTTTGGGTAGTGCGTAATAAGTTGGATGATCAGACAATGTTTGTTTCAGACAGAAAACACACAATGACTTTAAGAAACACACACCCAGGCACAACAATATTTCATGGGAGAGTTGGCTGAAAGGGAAAGGGGGGACAGGGGAAGTTGCACCGACCTTAGATAACACATCTGAATGAGAACAAAAATAAAGTAAACAAAAATTAATCAAGGACACAAAACTGAACTGGTTGGTGATAAGGATTCAAACAGGCAATAAACAGGCTGTGGCATGCTTTCTCTGTGATGTTTGTATTATTCCAGCTCTGTGGAACTAGCATGGTGCAGGGAGCTGACTTTGATGGGATGCTCAGGGATCTCTAGAACATGAGCAGACGTTTTGTTTTCTGGAGGAATAGAGAGGTAATTATTTTTGATAGTTTTGTGCAAACAGATGTCATGGCACTCATAAGTGAAGGGATGAAGGTTCCTTGTGCCACGTGACATGTTAATATGCCAGTCTGAAAAGAGTGATAGCTGAAACCAAAGTGAAATGGCATTTAAATCTGCACTTTACTGGAAAAAGAAAGCCCTGTCCAATTCTTGTCTTCTTCCTGGCAGTTCTTTCTCACTTCCACTCAGGTTTTTCTCTACTCCAGCTAAGGCCTCCTGCTTGACCTCTATGTTGGAATTTTATACAGAATGAACAAAGAAAAAAGAAAAAAAAAAAGTGCTAAACAATGAATTCCACCCTCCTGTTTCAGCTCTTGGTATGCAGCTGGGTACCACCTGCTTGGAAAGACTCTGGCAAATCCCATGCCAGCTCACCTCTGATGACTGGGATGAGAGTAAGGATGTAGCCATGAACCTTCCCTCCTTCTCCTGTGCTTTTTGGAGCATCTGCAGTGGGGTGCAGGCCTAATTCACAGGTAGAAGTAACACAACAAGATATTTGAAGATCAGCACTGTGGGAGAACCGGGAAGGAGGAACTTGCCAGGTACTCCCATATCAATATAGTGAAGAGTGAGGTCTAACAATATCTGTTGCAGTGGAATTTCCATGGGCTGCAGTGAGTTTTGGATTGGGTCCCTGAGTCAGGCCAGACATGGGTTACTTCTATAGACTGAAGTACTAGAAAGTCTGATGACTGCATGCTTCCTGCTCATTTCATTTTATTAACCTCTTGATTTTTTTCCTGTTATTACTGCAAGTGCAGCTGGCTGTGTAGGAAGCTCCTGTAATGAATTCCACCCTGTAATGAATTCCCACTGCATGTTGTGTAGGTGTCAGCCTTTTGGAGTTTGTATAATCCCGCTCTGGACAAAGGGAGCTTCCTGTCTGAGGGCCAGGCTTGTCACACCTAACAACAAAAAGGTGGAAGTACAAAATAGCATCCACCTTTCGTGCAAAGAATCATATAAATGGAGGTAAACCAGTGAAGGCAGGTCTCTGTTGTCCATATCTCTCAATTCCCTTCTCTAATGATAAAGCCTGAGAGACAAAAATTGTTTCTATTTTGTTCCACTGATTTAATTTCCAGCCTTACTACTGACCTGTCTTCCAGAGCACAGGAGAACTCAGAAAAGCTAAATAGGGCTACTATTTAACTTCTTGGAAGGCTAAACCTATATATAATATTTTCAAAACTATCAGGACTCTTATACCTTCATCACTGGCATTAGGTGTGAGATCAAGCCACAATATCATCAACACAGATGGGACTAATTTGTTTTACTGATGTTCAGAAGACTTCCAGGAATAGCAGATTTCAGACATGCTTAAATTGTTCAAAATTACATCACACTTCAGACTGAAACCAAGGACGATCCAGACTTGTGAACCCCTGTGGTGCTTGTTGGGTTCACATGGCATAAAAACACAGCAATGCAAAGACAAGTTATGCGTGATGGCAGGTTTTCTCATTAGATACAACACCAAGTGATGGCATTTCTCCAGCCACAGGGTGCCTTTGCAGAGCTTAAACAAACACCTGCCACTAGACGTAGGGCCTGAGTAGATGAACTGCTGAGGTCTCTTTCTGCCTTGCATGTTCCCTGTCCCAGCCAACCACAGAAATCCTTCATGAACAGTGTGGGCCAGGGGCTGTTGCAGTCAGCAGCACAGCCTGGGCTGCCCTGTTTAGGGAGAAAAGGAGAGTTCAGGCCCCTGGAGGTGAGTTAACCCTGACTGATGGCCTCAGGGTTAACTCACCCTGCCCCATTTCTGTGACACTGTTTCTCCTTATTCTAGCATGGCCTAAAATAAAATGCACACTTCAAGAACATGAAAGTTCTCCAGCTCCCCTCCAGCTCTACCACCCCCAGCTCCATGGGATGAGGTTGATGCTGAACTTTGGTGGCCTCTCCCACTAGAAGTTTTCTGAGGCCTATGTGTTTCTCCCTGCTGACTCTACAGGCAATCTAGGCCTTGCTTCAGTAGGAACCTCCTTTGCTTCAACAGCCTCAAAAGCACCTGTATTTACATTAAGGACAAGGGAAGCTTCCATTAACTGCTGTCAGATGGATTAAGCACTTGCCAAGTGAGGTACTATGATGCTGGAACAGTGATGGAACAATCATTGCAAGGCTGTCCAGAAACAAGGTGTTAAGGAAAAGAGTAGGCAGCTTTTAAAGCAGATTTTCAATAATAACACAGAACATCTCCCCTATAAAAACCAGCTGAGAGATCTGAGGCTGTTCAGCCTGGAGAAGACAAGGCTTCAGGGAGGTCTTAGAGCTCCTTCCAGTACCTAAAGGACCTAAAAAAGGGCTGGAGTGACAGAATGATGAGAGGATGGCTTTAAACTAACAGATGGCAGGTTTAGATTAATTATTAGGAAGAAATTATTTCCTGTGAGAGTGGCAAGGCCCTGGCACAGGTTGCCCAGAGAAGCTGTGGCTGCCCCATCCCTGAAAGTGTCTAAAGCCAAGCTGGATGGGGCTCGGAGCAACCTGGTCTAGTGGAAGCGTCCCTGCCCATGTAAAGGCTTGGAATGAGATGAGCTTAAAGGTCCCTTCCAACCCAAAGCATCCTGTGACTCTATGACTTTAACATGTTGTGTGTCCTAACTGCAGTAAGGGACAGTGGTTGTGAACAGCTGTTGAACTTTTTAAGCCGTAGACTTGCAACAGGATGGATAACAAGAGGAAGGAAGGAAGTGCCATCAGTCCTGTTTTATTGCCAGAGACACTTGAGGCATGCACAGGCTCAGCCAGGATCTGAGACCTAGGATCAATCAACCCAAATTTTTGGGGACATTTTGCAGGAATTAAAAGAATTTCTCTCTCAAGAAGTCACAGTAAAACAATTTCAGGAGCAAGGGGCATACTGTGGATAGCCTGTCATAAAGCACGTAGGGACATATTTGGAATGAAGATGGCTTTCACACACTCAGCCTGATGGTCGTGGAGGGCCAATCCTGTGCTCACAGGATTGAGCCAAAGCAGGAACTCTAGTAGAGCTTTTCCTCTGTGCATGAACAATTGGGGGAAGCTCTGTCGTTTTGAGGAATTTCCGAGGACAGTAAATTACATACTTGATCACAGCTCTATTATGTTTTGAGGGAAGGCATTTGGAAATTAGTATTTCATATTAAGATTTAAATAGGGAATGCATACAGCTCTGCTGCTCACAAGAACCCTCAAGCCTGGCTGCCACAGCATTTTCCCTCCTGTTGAGGTGAGTTAAAGCAGACCCTGGGTTGGCAGCAGCCAACCTTGTAAGCAGACCCTGGCTATCTCTGTGCCTCAGTTCTGTGCTGCCAAACAAGGATGGTATTTGCTGTCTCTGCTTCACAGGGTGCTTAGAGAGACCCTGGGGCAGGAAAAACCCATCAGTGATTGCACTAATTATCTGATAAAGCAAGACTTATGGAAGTACCTAGAGGGCAAATGAGATGTGGCTCCCTTTTCATCCAGAATGAAGGAATTCAATGCCAGGAGTGGTCGATATTAGGTGACCTTTGAGGTCTTCCTGAAACAAGTATTGCTTTGTGTAAATCAGCCGATGGAGATGACACAAGGGAGTTTAAAGGGTTCTTTTTCCTGGGCTGGGAAAAAACGGTTTATTCAAAAGTTGTCCACTGGAAGGTGTCTGAAGGGTGAGCTAGAAATCCTGTTGTCATGGGCTGACCCTAGTCTGAAGCTAAGCACACACACAGCCATTCACTTACTGCCCATCTGTCAGAGGGATGGAGGAGAGAATAGGATGAGGAAAAGTGCAAAAACTAGTGGATTGAGATAAATAAAGGTTAACAAGGGAAGGAAAGTGATGTGAAAGTTATCCTTCACTACCTCCCGCAAGCAGATGTATACCCAGAAAATGTCCAAGGAAAGGCTGGTTTGCAAGACAACCCTGACTTCCACCACTATTTTTTTTTTAATTTGCTAAACACGATGTTATATGGTTTGAAACATCCTTTTTGTGAATTCAGATCAGGTTTCCCTGTTATAATCCCTTTCAACCCTCATGCCACTCACTACAGAGTCAGTGGAAAAAAACAGAAAGCCTTGATGCTCTGCAAGCCCTCCTCAGCAATAGCCTAAGCATTGGTTTGGTATCAACACTGTTTCAGCTACAAATACAAAACAGAGCACTGCATGAAGAAAGTTAATTCCATCCCAGCCAGACCCAGCACATCCATCTTGTTTGGGTTGCTCAGATGGGAATTATAATGGAGAGGAGAGCACTTTGGGGCAGAATTCGTTGCAGGCTTCCACAGGAATAAACTGAAGTTTGTAGAAAAGAGATAAACTGTGTGCAGAGGTGGTGGATTATGGCTACAACACCCATGTTAGGCCACCATCTACAGCAGATAAGCCCTCAGAATAGGCTGCAAATGTAGTCAAAAACTCCTTAACAAAGTCCACCAGTGCAGCACTGTAACATGCAAATATAGCAGTGAAATTACTAGACAACCTGCTACAGTGAATTATCTGTTCTGCAGGAGCTGATCTCCTCTGAAAAAAAAAAAAAACGCCAACCAACCAAACGTGGACTTGATCATTCATCCATCGGAGAGAAACAAGCCATTGCAAATCTTCTTCTGCTATCTCTTTCCCATTTTCCCTGTTCCTGCATACCCACCTTGTGCATTCCATCTCATCCACATTCCTAATACAACCTGTTCAGGGCTACTATCACAGCCCCACAGTTCCTGCCCTCACTCAGTGCTGGCTCAGTCCTGTCAGGATGCTGCCAAGCACAGATAAGGGGGACGAGCTGCTGCTCCCTTACCAGCACGGCAGGTGCTGGATCAGATTAACCCATGGGCGGTAACTGCCCCTAGGCAGGCTGAGCCACATGCAGGATCATTTGAGAAATAAACTCTATAATCATGCAATTGTGGTGCATCTGCTCAGGAATGGCAATTTAACCCCTTTTGGAGATCATGGTCCAAAGAAACTGCTTCAAGGAAAATCGGAAATGGTTTTCTGCAAGGAGTTGGGTCTTACTGTAGATTCATCCCATTTGGTCTTAAAAAGCCATGATTCTCGTACAAGGCTGAGATTAATTCCAGCAGCAAACCGTTTCAATTTCAAGTGCAATATAACCCCAAAATAATGATGTCCTCATGGATGATGCAATTCACTTCCATGCTTGTCTGCTGTCTTCTGGCACACTGTGACTCACAGCCCAGAGTGGTGGCAGCAGCAGGTAGGTTTCTTGGTCAAGATGAATGGGTTAAAAAAAGGAACTCTAGTAAAGGCTGCACTGGTCTTTTGTGTTACAACAATGAGAGGAAGCTCTGCCTAGTTTGAGGAATTTCCCACGTCTCCAATTCAGATGTTGGAGAACTGCTTTATTAAGCCTGCCTAAGAGGTGTTAAAAAAATAAAAATAACCAAGAAGATCAGGACAAAGATATCTTCCCATTGCCTACGCATGTTCTCTTTGTTTGTTTTTTAAATCTGGATCACCGGAGGCAAACTCAGACAAATCTAGGGAAGTTAAATAGTGAGAGATGCCAAACAGTCACAGCAGGTTCCCGCGGAGCTGCCTGACCCATCACTCAGTTCAGTCAAGTGTCACTGCTACCCAGGTGCTAAACAGTTGCCCCTGAATTTCTTTAAATATCACTTCATTCTGCAATGTTGCCAGACATCGCTGGACAGGTTAAGTGACAGAAACAGATGAGGAATTTTCTGGGTGAGAGGAAAATCTATGGGTTGTGAAATACCATTTTCTTCATGCAACAGCAGGAGAAATGGAGCCTCAGGCTTTAAAATTCACAACATCCTTTCCCTTGCTCTTCCCTTGCTTGTCACAAGCTCATTGCCTCCTAAAACTGTCACCAAAAGTGTGAGTTACAGCATTCAAACCATAACACCTTTCTCCCCTAAATCCAAAAGCTCCTTGTGCATGTAGGTGAGCATTGCTTTCCCATGATGCGGAGAGAGAAACAAGGTTGTACAGGTCATACCGCAGCTCTGCTTTTTTCTGAATCATGATCATCTAAGCAAAGTGCATAGTGCTGCACCAGAGATGTTTGGAAATGGAGCAGAACTTTTGGGGCTATAGACATCAATGGAGGTGAAAGCATCAGAGAACCTCCCTGCATCCCCCCTGACACTAAGCACTGGCAGCAGCACTCCAACACACCCCCATAAAACTGGCTTTTATTTAAGCAGCTGAAAACACAGATACAAAAGAATGGAAACAAGATATATGTGATGCTCAAAGACAGTACACAGAAGTTTCTCAGCCTGCGGCCGTGGGTGCCCCAAGTCCCTCTCCCCTGTCAGAAAGTTTCACCTAATATGAAACTGAAGGGAGATTTCTCCTAAACAAACCCACCGTCCTATACAGCTAACAAAAGTACAGTGCCTGCATCTGCACTGCAAATTCCAGCCACTGCAAGTACAAACTGGAACAAAGTACAAACAAAACAAAGTGGAAAAAATTCTAAATGCCATTGCAGGTGACGTTTTTCTCCGAAACTCTGCAGCACGACTTAATAAGGAGGTAATAAATACAATGGGGATTAGCACAGCATTTCTGTGCACGTCCCTCTTTACCTCTGCAGCCCCGAGCTTAAACAAAAGCAATCATAGCCTCTATTAGCATTCACTAGCCACACCAACAGGCAGTAGCACTTTGTCAGGAGCTTGAATGGCTTAATAAATACCCTGAACAGCCAAAAGCATCCTACAGAAAACTGCCAGTTAATCACCACAGAATGAAACACGTGCCGACTGTAGTTCCCCTGGCAGAAACCCGCAGCAGGTTTACTGGTGATGCAAAGCTTGAACCACACTGTCAGAATCCGGCCCCAAAAATTACTTCAAGGCACCCTCACCCGCCCCAAAGTGTTAAACCAATGCCACATTTCACACACAGCATCCATACCTGTAGGACAACAAGTGCTGGTCCTGCCCGAGTCTTTTCCAAACTTATCCTCTTGTACTGGGATGGAAACTTCCCATCCAAGCGTCACCTCCTGCCTCAGCCTCTGCCCTTTGTTTATCCAAGATCTTGAGACACACCTGCTTTTCCGTGTGTGCTGTTGCTTGTTGGTCTTGGGGTTTGGGTTTTTTTTTGTTTTGCTTTTCTTTTCGGAACAAATTAAACAGCCCGTGAGCAATTCTCAGTGAGCGAAAGAACCTTTTGGCTTGTGGTGATTTAATCAAGCAAACCCCGTGACCTCCCTTTCCTGCGATCAGTGGGAACTGATCCCTTCTCCACCAGCGCAGGGTGGAGTTGCAGCAAAAAAGCACAAGCTTGAAAGCTGGAAGGGCAGGACAGATCTTCCTCCTCCGTTTGTTGTGTCAGAGAACATGGTGATTCCTGCTGCTCCGAAACACGGAGGTGACCTCTGGCCAGGAAGGAACCTGGAAATATTTTCTAAGCAATTTCCTGCCGTTGGGGGGAAAGTGGATGTAAGGGACACTTGGGTGGGGGTGCTAACAGAGCTGCTGGGGAGTGTGATTTCAAGATGAGCAGAACACTTTTTTGGTCATCAGGGGTGTGGAAGTAAATTTTTTTTATTTATTTTTTTTTTAATACTGAATGCTCTGGAGCCTACAGTGGTTTTCAGACTTTCAGCTATGGTGCTTTTCATGCCAAGAGGTGCTGAGATACTCTGCAAATTAATATTGAAGAGCTATTCCACATGGAGCTTGCGTTCAGCAACACCCCAGCAATGCAGCTGTGCCACAAGGGCTCCTAGTCAAGGTGCAGAAGAAATCTGGGCAGGCTCATGCATCCAGAAGAACAACTATTCCTGGAATAGCCCATAAACTCTGCAGGTCCTTTTGCCTCCAGTTTGGGCTCCCAGAGGGGTTTTTTCAAGCATTAGCCAAATGACTGCACCCCTGGAAGGTGGGGATGGTGCCCCAAAACTGAGTCCTGGTTATGCTGGTAAATGAAAGACACTGTAATGGCTTCCTTGGAATCACAGAATCATAGAAGAGTTCTGGTTGGAAAAGACCTCTATGGTCATGGAGTCCAACCATTAATGCTGCATTGCCAAGCCCCCTGCTAAACCATATCCCTAAGCACTACATCCACATCTTTTTAGTCCCTCCATCACTTCCTTGGACAGTGTGTTCCTTGCTGTTGTCTCACCTGGCTTTGCACCATCTCTGATGTTCTTGCAATGTAGCTGCAGCCCCATGGCCCAACATCAACCCATCAGATAGCCCATGGCATCTCTGGTCCAGGTGCTATCTCTGATAAGAGGTATCAGCTTCTACCTCTTGACTGTACAAGCAGCTGAGAAAAGCTTGTCCCTCTGTATTTCAGGGTCTGACTGGGGTGTGTCTGGACCATATTTCTGAGGATCTCTTTAGAAGGAAAATTGTATCCAGGACTCCAGATTCCACAGATCATAGCATTCTTCTTTCTGCACACAGCAAGTATTTATTTTAGCAACCTGATATCCCCGCTCAGGATCACTTTTAAGTTACTGTATGGGATCCAGTTCATACTGCAAAGCAACAAGGAACATTTGGAAATTTCAATGCTGAATACACCTCACCCACATGCTCACTGACCTATACTTTTGTCTAGCAACAGAGAAGGAGAGAGACAGACAGGTAGTCTGGGCAATACACCCCGTCTTTACGTGCTTTTTATTAATAAGTGTGATCCATATTGCCTTCCGTTTAGCAGCAACCTCTGTGTCTGGGACATCTCACTACCTATATCCAGTATAAATCATTAATTGCATGGGTCACTAGAAGGAAGGTATAGCAGGTATTTTCTTTATCACCGGCTTGTCCTGTAATCAAGGAATGTCATGGCTTGCAATGCTCAAATGTGCACGTGGACAATAAAGGGATATTTCAGTTGTCCTGGTGATTCTGGCAGATGGCAAAGAATTAACCTTTGCTCCTACCGGTGAGAGCAAATCCTGATTCACTTTGCTGTAATGTGCCGAGAAGGAAGGAAGTAATGAAATGTCTCATTATACATCTGACTTGAGGAATATATTTAGAACTGACTCTAGTGCTGAAGGCTGCATGTTCTCACACCAAAAGGAGCAGCATGCCCTGTACTGTCTCCCTGCAGCCAGTGGTCAACTGAAACTATTTATGCTCATGAACAAGGTCTCTGAAGATGACTTTTTTTCCTGAAGCACCAGGAATTCATTGCAGTGACAGAACAACCAATTTGGGTATTTAGAGTACTTCAGTTGTATACTGCCATCGCTCAGCTTTATGGGTTTCTTTTATGTTGAAGTGACTTGGGTTTATAAATAGGATTTTTATTTTAGGCTAGTTACCATGCTTGTATGAATTTCATCATAGCAGGATGATCACTACAATAATGTGTAATGTAACCATCGATTTGAGAATGCCCAAAAAGCTAAATGGATATTTAATCTTCTAGGGAAAAAAGGTACAAACAAAGCAAATACGGGAAACTGAAGCTGAGAAATTTAATTTAAAAGCAAAGATCCATAGTTTTCATAATTCCAGCAATCAATCATGCATGTAAACCTCCATGTGATTCACTAGTCCTTGACATGTTTGTATCACAGCTGGCTGCTTTCCTTAATTTTTCTTCATTATATGGTTTAGATAGAGATACAGTTACCTGACATCCTTAATGAAGGACTTACTCTTTCAGCCTTTAGACTTGCTGGAGCTCTTTTATTATTGAATTAGAGCTCTGTCTGCCTCAGTGAACTGTGGTTTTAACAACATGTTTTGTCTGAGGTTATATAAAGCTTTGTCTGCTAAAAGCAGTTATTGACAATAGGCAACCAAGAGCCTTCTTAGCTGATAGGAAATCCCAGTTCAGAGGCCCAGGCCAAAGCAGGGACTTCTGGAGAACGATGGAGAACTCGTTGAGCTTCTGTGAAAGCCAATCAAGGAAGTGGAAAATGCCTGTTACTGGTAGCCTTTGTGCTCATGCAATTGTTGCATTTCCCTAGCAGAATACATGCAGTAATTCCTCCAGGGATTTCTTCGTCCCTTCCCACAAAGCACAATCCACCCAATCCCTTTCTGAAACTTCAAGCAGCTTCCTCTGGGTTAGCTGGGCCCTGTTTAAAATGTATGGGTGCAGGCAACAGTCTATTTTCCCATCATTTCATCTGACAATGGACAATGAAGGAAATGGTTTTTTCATGGTGCAGTACCAAGAAGAAGTGATCATCACCCAAGAGGCTTGGATGTGGAGAGCTCTGCAAAGCTGTATCCTACATAATGTGGGGCTTGAAGATGCCATACAATGCAGTGTGCTATGGAATTCCCACTTATTATTGTAATTTTTCTGCTCGTAAAACTAATTAATGGAATTAATAGTAACAACACAGAGAAAACCAGCAGTCAGGAGGGACCTTTGTGTTGAGGGTGTACAGACTGGGAGCTCCAAAAGAATGGGACAAATAGTAGCTGAAGATATACAGATAGGACAGGATGGGCTCACCAGGAATGGTCCTGGTCCTGACGTGTCAAAGGGACAATGGTGAGGCTGTGGTCTTGCACATGATGTGTGCAAGAGCAAACACCAGTAGAAGGAGATGGAAGAATGTTGTCATCATCCAGCAGATGCCACAAGTGAGATGAACTGTGTTCATGGATATGGAGGGAAGAGCATCTTTCGTAGTACTGGAGTTAAACAGAACCTGCAGGACTCAAGCAGTGAAGGCAGGGAAGCTCTTGAAGTGTTAAAGCTCCACTAGTGCACAGACTTTGGCATGGGAGCACCTCACATGCATGAAGAACTCAGCTGGCATAACCTTTATATTTTTCAAAATC
>VXAC01003995.1:0-19008 GCA_013399225.1 Rhipidura dahli
TGGAGGATCTCGAGCTCTTGGCCAGGTACCGCGCTCGGCCCCCGTCGGCCCCGGGTGGCGGCGGAGCACCAGGGGCGGGGTGAGGGCTCCCGGCGCGGTGCGTGCGCGGAGCCTCCGGCGGGGGCGGCGGGAGGAGCGCGAGTCCCTGAGGTCGGGATGGGAGGCAGCCGGCCCGACTGGACCGCTGGGTTCACGTGTTTTCATGAGCCCGGCTCGGGTTCACGTTTTCCTGCTCTCCCGCCGTGCTCAGGCCGGCTTCTGCGGGAGAGGGGCTGGTGCTGCGCCGGGGGCTCGGCCCGGCCCTGCGCACTGCTCCCCGGCGCTCGTCCCAGCGGGAAAGCATCGGTCGTGCTTCGCCTCCCATTCTCAGAGAGAAGGAGCGCTTCCTGTTTCTCCCACTTGCCTTTCTCCCTTGGTTGACACCTGCGTTTCCAGTGAAGTGCACACTCACACGCTGATTTTAGGCATTTTATTAGTCACTAAAAATTATGCTTAAGTCAGAAATATGTAGATGGTGTTGCATGACATAAGCTGTCCTGGTCATTGCCTGTGTTAGTGCTACAGTCACTCCAAATAGGCTGCAGAACTCGTCTTCAGAGTGATAAAAGTGCTTAGATACTTAGTCCACGCTCTTGAGTCCAGACTGGTAATCCCCATGCAAGTTGTCAACCATGTTGACAACTACACTGCACAGCCGACAGTGAAGTTCAGCTAGTTCCTAGTTATTTTCCACACCTCAGGGAGAGCAGGAGCTTAGGAAAGCATTTTCAGAGGGAATAACCTTTGCTATCCCTGTGGCTCGCTTTCTCAATGATTACCAGGAATAGGACAAGGTATTGGTGAGTTGCTCTCGTGTCTGGTTAAGTTTTATCCTCAGTCACAGATTTTATTGTGATTTAAGGGTTGCTGAAGAACATGTGTTTATGGAAAAATGAAAACAAACTTGTTCTTTATCTAAATTACTATCTTTTTTGGATGTTAGAACTAGTGTTGTACCATAAAGAACCCAGAGCAATGCTCAGCAGCATTTAGTGAATCTTCCTGTTGATCAGCAAAGTGTTGCAGCACCCTGGAGCTAGGCCTTTCTTGGTCACAATACTGGTTTGGTGGTAGAGGCAAAAATTAAGCAACACGTCTAATCTGTAGCCTTTCTATAGTTTTGAATCTACATCTGTGCATTATCTGGCTAACACAGGGTAGAATTACAGCACTTCATGACATCACCCTTGATGGTGGTAGGTGACCTACTTAAAACAGATTTCATTTGCTATTGCTCGGTGTTGGTCAGGTAGAATAAGGCTTTAGTGACAGTGACAAGTTTCTTTATTCTCTACTTCTTTAAAATCATAGTAGCGTTCTGGAGTGACCAAGAGACATAGACCAAGATTAGAGCTTTACACTGGGGGTTTTTTAGACATTTTGAAAAATACCTGTTTTTATTGTGAGGTTCTGGCCCCCCTACTGTATTACTCACACTGAGCTGCTTTCACTGGACCAAGCAAAGAGTCAGTACTTATAGACAGTTACTCATGCTTAGGGTTGAACTGCCATTCATAGCCTTAGAAGCCACATAACTTTGCTGAATTTACAGAAGATGCCTTTGTGCATTGTGGTACCGAGAGGTGTTTGCTGGCTTTTCAGAACAGAGGCAGAGTATTTGGAAGAATGATCAAGAGGTCTGCTTGAGGAGCACTTTTAGCCCAGTGCCAGAATATTACCAGGGGTTTTTTTTTCAGAACAGAGGCAGAGTATTTGGAAGAATGATCAAGAGGTCTGCTTGAGGAGCACTTTTAGCCCAGTGCCAGAATATTACCAGGGGTTTTTTTTTCAGAACAGAGGCAGAGTATTTGGAAGAATGATCAAGAGGTCTGCTTGAGGAGCACTTTTAGCCCAGTGCCAGAATATTACCAGGGTTTTTTTTATATTTTTGTGTGCTTGATGCACAACTAATATGCTGTTGTGTAAGTGGAAATATTTGTTGTAAAAGTAGTTTCATGTCAGCCTCTGGAGGTATTTGAAAGTGTAGACTTAATTGCTCTAAACTACAAGTATATTGGGGAAAAATGGAGAAAAAGTAGAGAAGTAAAACAGTGAAGACCCTCTTAAAACAAACAAAGGTAGTAGAAGAAAGGTATGAATGCACTTCATTATGCTGTTTCTTCTCACA
The DNA here is from genome assembly GCA_013399225.1 of Rhipidura dahli. Lineage (NCBI taxonomy): Eukaryota > Metazoa > Chordata > Aves > Passeriformes > Rhipiduridae > Rhipidura > Rhipidura dahli. The sequence goes on from VXAC01003995.1 coordinate 2,168, forward strand.
GCTTCTGCTTATGTCTGTTATGGTGTAACAGGAACTTAGCACATTTCTTGAGTTCAAATATATGAGTGCTTCATGTGATCAAATAACAAAAAAAATGTGCTTTCTTGGTTGAAAAATCCCTGCCCACAGTGTATTACATAATACAAACCACTCAGGTCCATGAATAGTTTTGTAATGATACCAGTACTCTGGTAATTTTGGGATGACTTGATGTGATAATGCCCTAGAAAATAGTGCAAATGGAGTTCTCCTTTCAGGGAACTAATTGAAATTTTGGCAATTTCAAGAAACCAAAAGCTTCCACAACCAGGAGAGGAGAGCCAGGTAAGCTGACTTTCTGAATTGTGTTTCTTTGGGTAAGCATAATGCTTTACTTCTAATTTTTTTCTGTTCTTTTGTTTGTTCTTTCTTTCTCCGTTTGTCCTTGCCAATATGCAAGCTAATGGCCATGATGGGGCTTTGGCCCTGCCACGAAGGCGTTCTTGGTTCTCCTGTTGTTTGTTCACTTTTTGTGTGCTTCATAGGCTGTTTCTGCAAACAGGAAGAAATTTTGTTTCATTTCTCATTCAAACAAAAATATTCCTATGGATGCCATTTGCTCTTCTTTGTAGCACGGCTGCGGGTGTGTTGTTACTCTAGCCAAATTAAAAGTTCTGCAAAACTCTTGTTAATAGATCCTGGAACTGCTGATTCAGAGAGATGGAGAGTTTCAAGAGCTAATGAAGTTGGCAGTTGATCAGGGAAAAATCCATCATGAAATGCAGCTTTTAGAAAAGGTAGTAGAAAAGCGGGATAATGATATTCAGCTGCTGCAGAAACAGCTAAAAGAAGCAGAGCACATACTGGTAAGTTCATAATGATGTGTTTGCTTTTGAGCATCTACTTGTAGAAAAGGGGGTTCTGGGCAAAGTGGTGTTGTGTTAGTTTGAGAAGATTTAAATATTTAAAATTTCATAAGAGCTTAGTGGTTTGGGTTTTTTCTCAGTAGTCAAACACTATTTAGTTATCATGGTATTAAGGTTTTTTTTTATAATGCTAATTTTCTGCTAAACCTACTTTATTTCTATGTATTTTGAAAATGTTCATGGAACAGTTTCTCTCTTAAAATGCAATTAAGTGGAAGGGTTTATTGACAGAGCTGACTTTATGTAGGTGTTTATAAGTTAGAGATGCATTGAAGGTTTAGTTTACTTTGTGGGTTTTTGTTTTTTACAACTAGGCAACAGCTGTTTATCAAGCAAAGGAAAAACTGAAATCAATTGAAAAAGCACGAAAAGGTGAGCATGCATGCTTCTACATACTACATAAATGCAATTCTAAAGAAACTTGTTAGTGAGCTCAAATTGGGCCTTTTGTTTTTAATTCTACTATCACAGATTTTGGATGCTTTATGTGTAAACAAATTTCCATTTCATTATGAAACTATAGCCATTTCCTCTGAGTAAAGGCAGGATTTAAATTTTTTTTGTGGCAAACATATCTTAATATGTAAGTATCTCAGCAGTCTTCTTGGACTCAATATAGTATTTCTGATTACCTAAGTGCCTTACCAAATTGCCTGAGGAGGTTTATTAAGGCAAGAAGCAGAATGTTTGTGTGTATATGCACTGTATTTGAAAGACTTGACTAGCTTGCAACACTAGATTCTAATTTAGCTGGTCATACTAGATTGTAATTGTAGCAATTCCTACCATTCTGTGCACTTACCAAGCTAAACTACCTTTTTTTTTTTTTGAGGTGGGGAGGCATTTTCTTCAGATTTTTTTTTACAGTGTCTTTTTTTTATTTTATTATGCCTCTTTCATCTAGAAAATCAAGGAATTTTATAAAGTTTCTATTATTCTAGTACAGGCACATATTTGGAAGGACTCCTCTGGGTGCAATCTACAATTACTAAACAAACAAAAAACCCTTCTTTTCTACAGAAAATGCTATAATAAAGCAGGAGCTCAATTGTGCTTGTCAAGTACACTTGTTTAAGAGATTGTTTGTGCTTTTCATGAGGTTGAAGGTGTTTTGCACTTGTGTCTGTAAAATCAGTTCACTCCAAAGCTCATCTTTGTGTAGCCTGAGAGTCTTCTAAACAGTGCATTTGAACCAAACTCTTAATGTTTGGCAAAATCACATTCCCAGTCTTTTAGATATTGGTGTCCAATATTCTGAAATAATTAAATGATGCAATCTCTTGCAGTAGAATGCAGTAACTTTTCCCCCCCCCCATTCTTCCAGGTGCCATTTCCTCTGAAGAAATTATTAAATATGCCCATAGGATCAGTGCTAGCAATGCTGTTTGTGCCCCTCTGACATGGGTACCAGGTAACTATTGTGTTTATGGCAGTAGATTTCTTTTTTTATAATAAATCATAGTTAATATCTGGTCTTATAATGTTTTCATACACATAAACCACTGGGGTTTATTAATGTTGTTTTCAGCTATTATATCTAATATTTCAACAAAAATGGATATCCAAAATTCTGTGGACTTCACATACATCTCCAAAAGGTTATGAATCTGTCTGCTTTCATTAACAGACTGGCCTCCTCTGCTCTCCTTTGTTTGCCTTTTTCCACGAGTTTTTGCCCCAATTATAAGTCAAAGCCAAGTATGCCAAAGGCTTTTCTGTGTGTTTGGTTGTGTTTCCTCTTGCCCCTTACAATATTCTGTCAGACAATGTTAGTAAACAGTGAAGTCAGAAGCAGAACTTTTATCATGCCGTGTTTCAATTTGGGGTACTACCCTCCTTGTCGAGAATGAAAATGTGTTTGATCCAATTCCTGTCCTTGCTGTTTAGCTGTGAAGTAGCAGGGAGAGCAAAGATATATTTTAAACATGATGGGGTTTTTTGGTTTTAGTTGCTTTGGGTTGTTTGGGTTGTTTTTTAATATACTTTTTCTGCCAAGTTTTAGTGAACAAAGAAATTCTAAATGAAAGACAGACTTGGATTTTAATAAAACAGATGTGATGCTTGTTGCTTATCTAAGCAACTAGAGTATGGAGTTTTTTGGTCATTAAACTAGGCACTGAAGCTAAAGCTACTGTCTGCAAGACAATTGTTAAATATTTCAAAGCATTCTCTTTTTTTTTCTTAAAGGAGACCCACGTAGGCCATATCCTACAGATCTGGAAATGAGAAGTGGTCTCTTGGGTCAGATGAACAACCCATCCACCAATGGAGTTAATGGACACTTACCAGGGGATGCACTTGCAGCAGGCAGACTGCCAGGTAAGTGAAACTCAGTTTTGTTTTGTTTTTCTTTATTCCTTATAGAGTCATAGCAATTATACATTTCCCTTAGCAAAGGCAAATCAGAGGTAAAGCAGTGAAAATTATGGTTAGTGTTGTTCCCTAGCAGTGAAGACCTCATGAGGAGAGTTAATTAGAAATTGCATTATTTTTTTTTATGCTAAACTGCAGACACTGCAACTAAGTCGATATAAACAAAACTCAGTTACCTTCACATATTTTAAATAAATAAACTAAGTGATTTCCAGTCATATTAGAAAGAACACTTTTAGAGCAACTTTTACTTAGTGGTGATGACAAAGCATGGAATTGTGAAAGCTGTATTTGGAAGAAAGGCAGTTTATTGTCATCCCCTACCTTTCTTTGAGTCTATGCTTAGAAGTCCTGGATTTAAAAGACATGGCAAGGGACAACTGCTGAGATAGTACATTAAGTGTAGGAATCAAGTTTTAATCCCTTAATTGCTTAGTGAAATGGGCACTTCCAGTGACTTCTGTGGGATTCATTCCTTCATGCTAAAATTGAATTTAGCCGTAAATTGCAGTAATTGAATCAAGAGTTCAGTTGCTCTGTACCTGTGCAGCATTAATCTACCATGGTTAGACTAAATGGTGGAAAAATTCTTAGTTCGGCTTCATAGGAGATCTGTAACAGTTCTTATGTTTCTGTTAAGCCATTGCCAGGCATTATGGAAAGCTTGTTTTCAAATATCATGCTGAATTTGTTAAAAAAATCCTGTTGCAACTCCACTGGAGAAATAGTAAATTTGGATTTTGTGTTTCCAATCATCTGTGTAATCCTATTGTCACTCTTAGGAAGTGACTTGAAGTTCTGCCTCATCTCACTTTGTAAACCTCTGGCCTCAGATAAGATGGGTCAGTGAGCTGAATGGGAGTATGACACTGACATCTGTCCATAGCAACCCACCAGGGAAATGCTGACGATTGGCCCACGTATCTTTTCTGTTCTTTTGAAATACAGTCAGGGAAGATGTTATGGGTGTGACTTCCTAATGGAGTTTGAACATTTATTTATGTAAGTTTTGGTAGAGCCCGTTCTGGCTGGCTCCTCTGCCTTAGAGGATGCAGACTTGATCCATTTACTTTTGAGTGCTGTCTGTCTAAGAACTGAAAGGAATTTTCAGGAATTTTGAGAATTTTCCTTGAGAAGCTGGAAGACATGGGATTTAAACTCTTCCAGTAAAGTTCTTAACTGGGTCTTAGGCTCCTCTGTCAGGTTAAACCCTCACATAACTAGACTGTCAAAGTAAGAGGGAAGCATTCATTAACAAGAAAGATGAGGCTGCTCCAGCATTCTGTGTAAAGATGCTGAATCTGCTGTGTGTGGAAGCATGTCCTGAGAATGCTAATTATGGGATCTAGTCCTTTTGGAGACTCCTGCAGAGATGTCCATTTAGTGAGTCCTTTGTGAAAGTGCAAGCCAGTTGCTGGGCTGCCTGGTAGCCTCCAAACTTTGAGGCCGCTGGGCACACACATTCAGCCTGGTTTAATAGCAGACTGGTTCTAGCATTGAAGCATGGCCACACAATGCAAAACACTGGCTTCCATTCTCAGCTCGTTCAAATGAAGGCTTTTCAGGCTTATTTGGATAAACTTTTTCTCTGAATTTTTATGGTTTGCCTGAGTTTTTTTAAATCTTACATTATCTATTTTTGCATACTGACATACTGGGATACTCCCAGTAGTTGTGAATGCTAAGTCTGGTCAAACTGTGTTTTTAAGGTGAAAAGCTCTGTATATGAGCTATTAAGAGCCACCTACATAAACAGGCCTCTCTGGCAGAGTAGACTTTTACAGTTACAGAATTGCTCCATCATGAGATGTTTTTGAGCTGGTACTTGGGGGTTAATCTGTCTAAAATTCAGAAAATATGTTAATATTTGTTTTGATTTTAAATTGAAGTTCTGGTTGATCTGTCTTACTAAATTTATCAACATACAAAACTGATAGTTTGCTTGATTATGCCGCTTTTTTTCCAGATGTGCTTGCTCCTCAGTATCCTTGGCAGTCAAGTGATATGTCAATGAACATGCTACCTCCTAATCACAGTAATGACTTCATGTTGGAGCCTCCAGGACACAATAAAGAGAATGAAGATGATGTAGAAGTTATGTCAACAGACTCCTCAAGCAGCAGCAGTGACTCAGACTAGGTACGAGAGGGTCAGTATCCCTAGTAGACCTTTCCTGTGGTGAAGGTAGGTTAGATGCTGTTAGTCACAAACTGCAATATCCTTGTGTCATACCAGCAGCCTTGTGTAGGGAGAAGATAACAGCTTGCTCAGAAATAGGGTGACTAATTTAAAACCATGGACTATAGACTTGGTTTTTTTCCCACTAGATGTTCAAGTGAAATGACTGGAAGCTGTCTGCTGAGGGAGAGATGTCGATCAGTGATTGTGTAAATGTATGTTTGCAAGAGATGTGTAAATATATATTTATATATATGTATTTACTATACATTAGATGACCTAAGTTCCTGGGAAAACAGGTGTAAGGGGAATCCCCTTGTATGTTTGTTAGTAACTTTACTCTTTTGATTATAGCCTTTTCTATGCTACAGAAATGAGACATGAAGTTTGTAATTTTAGTATCTTTTTTTGTTACTGCCTAAATCCATGTTCTTGATCATCTGTGTATCAAGAACAAAAATACGGCAATAAGGTGTAATAAAAGAGTTTGTAATTATTGTAATATATAATGAATGATTTGTCATAAATAAATTCAGCTTTGATCTAACTTCAGTTTTCCAAATTTGAATCTTAGATGAGTTGCCATGTAACTTCAATACACAGCACATTTTATCCCAGTATGTGGCTGAATTGATTTTCAGAAGTTTGTATTCCATTTTCCCCTTTGCAAAATACCCTGTCAGCATTAGAAGCAGCTGAGGAGGAGTCAGAAGTGGAAAGCCTGTACTTCCTTTTCAGGTGAGCCTTTCCAGGTACACACAAAGCTCGGCAGACCCTGAAGCTGCAAGTGCCCACCCACAAGGCTGCACCAATACTTGGTTAAGCATCCTGGGACCTTGGAGGTGACACGCTTTGGGGCAATGCTGCAGGTTAAGCTTCTTTCAGATCAAAGTGCTCGAGGATTTTTTTGTTCTTGTCATCTGTTTTTCAGTTCTTTGAACCTGCTCATTTGTCCACTTCGGCAGTTGCATTTCCTGCATCAGCTGCAATGTTATTTTGTCTTTCCAAAGGCACTTGCCTTGGCTTTCCTATCCTTGTTCTGTTTTGCTTAAGGAGTCATTTTATGACAGCTGCTTTTGTCTTAAGTAACCCTCTGATAAAATTACAAGACTCACATGAACTGTTGCTCCTGGCAGTTAGAGGATTCTGTCCTGCAGCAAGGTTTCCTGCATCACAGATCACAATTCTCTTCACCTTCCCATTTTTTAGATTCCTCACAGGAGGTATCTGATGAATCAGATAATTCCTCCTTTGCTCAAGTAATCTTTCAAACATTGCTGTCAGTAATGCTGCCACCTGTGACCAACATACATTCAAATCCCATAAGGATGTAGAAAGAAGGAAGACTTCAGTCAGGTTCAACTGTGTAGTATGGGGCAGTGGTTTTTGTTCTCAGAGAAATGGGGAATTTGGTTTTGTCTCTGCTGTTCTTTTTAGAAATATTTTCAGAGTTATTAAACTGTCACCTCTTTCACAGTCTAAAGTAATTCATATACCTGCATATTGTAACCTTTATTCAGTATCATGTTTTCCTCTTGGGTGCTTATCTCTAGTGTCTTTTCTCTTTAATTCACATTAATCTCTAATACATGTGCCCTGTCTCAGTCATCCTAGTTAACCCTGCCTACCCCTTTTCTAGCTCACAGTTTTTGTCTTAAAACATGTGTGATCAGAATCATACACAATACTGAAAAATGGAGTTTTGTAATGCTTTGTATAATGGGATTGGTATTTTCTAAGTGTCCCTCTCTTAACACATCCCACAGATACAGTTCACTGGTCTTTTATCTTCTAACTTAAAAGAACATTCTTGAAATTAAATACAAAAATAGATAATTAATACTCCTGGAAAGTGTAGTGTTACAGTCTACCCAAAACTCCTCTGTGGCTGTATCGTGTAATTCACCAACTGAAATGTTGTGGAGGTGGGTGATTGTTTCCAGGTATAGGAGGGAACTGAAACAATGACCACTTATTTTTCTGGGTTGTGTGTTACTCTTGTTAAAGGATTAAATGGGACCAACCAGCACCTAAAACATAGGTAAGACAAGAGCTCTGCCCACTGTTCACTTAGCATAAAATCAAACTCTGGGTATTATATGCATCCTTATCAGTTTCCTTGCATCAGTGCTCCAAACTATGTACAGTTCAGGACTGTATTTCTCAGTGCTGGCTAACTATAATGCCACTTTTAGTGAATTCTGTCAGTTACAAGCAGTTTAGTGAACCATGAAATGGTAACCGAGTGTTCTGTTATTTGGTGGCTTAGATATGTACGTAACAGATTTTCCTATTTAGCAAAAGTACCAGAAAGCAAAGTAAAAACTCAGTTGAAAGGACTGAGTCTTGGCAGCTAAAATTGACTGTGAACCAAATTTTCTGGAGGGGTGGGAAATAGAAAAGTTTGATAAGTTATTTAGGTTGGGGATTGCTGACAGCTGATTGCAGTAATGCACTGTGGTCATATACTCAGTTCACTTAAAAAGGATAGAGAAATGCTGACATATGGAGATACTGTTTGTGTCCTCATTTCAGTGTCTACTTGTGTATTTACAAGAGATAGAATGAATATAACCATTAACAAAACATGGTAAGAAAGTATTTATTGCATGACAAACCATTTGACAGTGGCTCCTGTTCTCTAATCAGAAGCTAGATGCCTTCTAAAATTAAAAATTGTACTAAATATTTTAATTTTTTTTTCTTCATTATTCTTTGTGACAGATGGGCAGGACGTCTGTCAATGGTTCCTACAGCTTCTTTGTTGACAGCTGAACGGAATAATTTTTAGTGTACCTAAGGTTGCTTTCAGGAAGCAAATCTCCACTTTTGAATAGAAAAATAAGCTTTATGCAAAGGTACAGTAGCAAAGGAGTTTTCAGTGATACTTCCCATTTCAAAACTGCTGTGTAACATTACTTGTTTCTTCACTTCAGAGAATGGGTATCTGTCCTAAGGGAAGTTGCACATAATTAATACTTCAAACTCTAAGCAGGATTGCCACAGGCAGCAGCATCTTTATGCCTCATCACTCTGTCTGCTTCTCAGCAAGAAGAGCCATCTCTGTTTTAAAAAATGTATGTACAAAGTAAGGAAGAGCTTTAAACCCCTCAAGCTGATTCCTCTTAAGAACTGAGAAATCAATTCATGATTTCAGGCAATTTTAATCTCTCAGTATTGTGCCTGTGTTTTATTCAAAAGAAATTAAAGGTATCCTAGAACATTTTTGTACAATGAGTATATCTAAAGGAAATAGACAAGAGCTGTGCTTTAAAAGAACCCTAGCAAGAAAAAAATGAGCCAATTAGTGATTTCTTTAAAAGTTATATCCTAAAATTAATTGCTGGTATCTTAGTGACTTACAGTTGGAAAATAATCAAAATTGGTTACAGATTTTAGAAAAATTAAAAATACCAACTCCTGGGTTTTGTATGTATTGTTGGGTACTGTAGTTTCATTCACTAACAACTCAGTCAAAATTTACAATTTTACCAAATCTCAATAGCCATACAGAATTACACCCATCTGTGCTGTTTAATACTGACAACTCTTAAGCCACAAAGTAAGACTTTTGCCATGGAGCTACACCTATAAATAAGATTTGTGTCAGCCTAGCAGAGTAGGCACCTCTCCATTCTAAGAGCTTAGTAACATAAATTCAGATCAGCTGCAGAGATCTGAGACATTTCTGCAGATAAATTCAATGTAACTGAAGCTCTAAACAGAACTCTGTTGTGAATGCAAGTGGCAAGAAGGGTCAGGGAATTTGCATTCCCTGCAATAAGTCATGACAATCTTTTCACATTTGTAAACTCCTTTGATTTTTAAGTATATGCTGCTGTCTTGCAGGAGAAAAAGGCATTGTCTATTAAGTGTATCTTTTGTTCATGACAGTAGCTTCATAACTGAAGCTAAGAGACAAGGCTAAGTTTTAAAACTGATCCAGTAATTACAGGAAAGCAGGTTTGAACAAGCAAGTTTTCTTGCTGCAACTGCTTCCAAGTGAGTAAGCTTCCCTGGCTAGTTCTGACTTCCAAATGGCTGTTTATCAATATAAAGATTAACTTGAGAAAACACTGAGTTTTCAGTGAAAGCAAACATTAATCGTTAACTACTAGACCTAGAAATGGGTCTGAAATGAGACAACAGTCATGTGAAATATGGTAAAAGCACTGATACATTTGGCATTTTCTTCTTTGGGAAAGATATTTTCACATGGGCAGGGTGAGCATTTTAAATCTTTTTTTCTTCTATGCCAAAAAAAAGCAGAGCAGGTCTGTCTTTTAATTGTTACATAACATACAATTTGTTTTTACTCTAATTGGTGACTTCCTGTGTACCCCTTTAGATGATCGAGCTCTTCGGTAAAGGGATTGTAACCTTGCTCTCTTAAACAGCGTAAGGCCCAGAAGAGCTGATCTGCTGGAGGAAATTCATCCCATTTGACCCATTCCCAGCCTGTAGGGGAAAAAAAAAAAATTAAAAGAAGAATCAGAGTGTAGAGTTGAGACAGGACCCCAAGGAAACAGCATCAAGTTGTGTCAGGGGAGGTTTAGGCTGTGTGTTAGGAAAAGGTGGTTGGTGGAGGGTGGGCACTGGAACAGGTTCCAAAGCACAGCCTGACAGAGCTCAAGGAGCTTTTGGACAACCTCAGGCACAAGGTGGGATTGTTTGGGTTGTTCTGTATGGGGCCAGGAATGGGATTTAGATGATGCTTGGGGGTCCCTTCCAACTCAGGATAGTCTGTGTTTCTGTGATACAACAGTTCTTCCTCTGCAAGTCTGGATGGATCACGCAGAAATTACCAGTACAAAGACAAGTTCTCTGTTGCATCCAGAACCATTTTGCCTGAGCAGCTTTTCTGTTTCCCAGAGAAGCTGTGGATGCCCCATCCCTGGAAGTGTTCAAGGCCACGCTGGATGGAGCTCTGAGCCACCTGATCTAGTGGGAGGTGTCCCTGCCCGTGGCAGGGGGCTTGGAACTAGGTGATTACTCACTCTCGTTCTTGTCGGGCTCCTGGTTGCGCGGCTCGGCGCCCGGCTCGGCCTCGCCCTTCATGAGCACGGTGACATAGTGGTAGCGCTGGGACGCGCACACCGCGTTCACGGCCGACGCGAACCGCACGTGGCGCAGCCGCAACGCCGCCTCCTCCAGCGTCTCCCGCGCCGCGCACTCCGCCAGGCTCTCCCTGCGGGCGGGCAAGCCAAGGGAAAGGAAGGGAAGGCACGGCCGCCTCAGGGCACGGCAGGGCAAGGGAAGGGCAGGGGGAGGGAGGGCACGGGGCTCCTACCCGAACTCCAGGTGGCCTCCGGGGAGCTGGTAGGTGCCGGCGCCCATCGCGCCTTTCCGCTTGCCCAGGAGGACGCAGTTGGGGTGCGCGGCGCTGGTGACCACCACCCCCACGCCGACCCCGGGCCGCCGGGGCTGCGCCGCCTCCTCGCCCATGGCAGCCCCGGGCGTTCGGCGAGGCTCCGTCAGGCCGCGGGCGTCGGGGCCGGATCCGCCAATCAGGGTTTGGGATCCCGGGTTTTGGGAGGCCCTTGCCCGGAGGTGTGTCAGGAGCGCGCAAGATGCGCGTGGCCATGACGTCGCTGGTGTGGAAGGCGGCGAGGTTCCAAGGCAGGCTCCAGAGGGAGAGGTGCTCTGTCCTGCTCCTTGCCTGGGGTTCCTTGCCTCTGAGTGCACAGGGACTCGTGAGGTCACAGGGAACAGAAAAGGCGGTTGTGCAAATGAGGGGCAGCTGAAAACAAGATGCGACTCGGTTTTTAAAGGTCAGGGAGCCAGTCGGTCTCTGACTGCAGATTTGTTCAGAATTTAAAAAGCAGCCCTTCTTTGGTTAGCCCACAGTTTCTGCTCTGTGAAGAGTCTGACTCTGAAGCGTCACGCTGGAATTATTTTAAAAGGAAGCTACAAACTTAGCTGAGCAGAGCTCCAGAGGCAGAATAACAGTTGCTGACTGATAAAGAAAAAAAGTTTCCGCTAGCAAATTTTTACCTTCATTTTCACATTTTTTAAATTACAGAGATATGTAGAATACAGGATACAAGCTTTCATTTTCCTTATAAACAACTATAAATTTTGTCAGATTTCCCCTTTCTTCAGCCTACTGTTCACAACAAAGAAGTTTTTTAATTTGCAGACCTTTCAAATTGTTTGGGTTTTTGTTCTTTTTGTTTGGTTTTTTTTTTTGGTAAGGTTTAAATTAACTATGTACAGATGTTTTTATTCACATGTGAAGGTCACAAGGCCAAAGTGGCCGAAGCTTAATCACATTTTCTGGGATCAGTTTTCTGGGGTTTAATTGCTTGAACTGGCTCAATACAGCATCAGATGGGTCCCAGTGTTGGCATGAAGTGCATGTCAGGATTGAATGGCTGAGCAGGCTAGAAGCAAGGTTGCCCTCTGTCAGTATTTGGCTGCGCTGTTTAACTGTGATGTCAGCCCATACCCTGAATTACTGACATTAGTAAATCATAGCAAATAAATAATCTTGGGCAAATTGCCAAGCTAACAAGACTTTTCATAAACCAAGCTCATTCATGTGTATCTGTCTCCCCATTACAGCTGGAGTGTCCTAATCTCCAGATGAAATATCAGTCAGTTATCACTTCTGCACTTATATTTTAAGAAGACAATGATCTTTAAAAAGTCATATCAAAGACTCCTCACCCCCGAAGCTCATTCTGGTCCAATACATTAAAACACCACAAAGTTTTTTACCTGAACAATAAAAACATTCTATTTTCTATGTACACCATTTTCCTGTACCTTTTACCAAACAGCATTTAGTAACACATCTTGAGGGTGACCCAGTGTCATTCTACTGATTTATTTTCAAATTAAAAAAAAAGTTCATAGGGTCATTAAGCTTGTTTACCATGTTAGAAGGACACAATTCATTGAAAATATTATAAAAAGATGATTATGTAGAGTATAAAAAGTATGATTTTATAAACAATATATTTTTATTTGTCAGTAGGCTAAGATTTTCCCTTCCTCTCTACCTTCCTCTTGATCACAACAAAGATGTAAAGCATTACCCTTTTACAGAACTTTAAAATATCTAATTTTTTGTTAGGGTTTTGAAATCTGCTTGTATGCAGATGTTTTGATTTGTTTCAAATTTTTCACCTTACATTTGTGATGATTAATATAAAGTATACTGTATGAAAATAAACATTTTGTTGCTGAATCTGTTCTAATTGGTTTCATTCTAGGATTTATTTAGGACATGTCTGTGCAGTTAGGTTTTGCAGATTATGAAGTAAATATAGGCTGGTTTTCTGAGTTTGATAGTGAACAGACATCCACTGAAGAAACATATGGGAATAAACCAAGAATGAGAAAGTAGCAAAGTCCTCTGACACAGTAGTATGTTGCAAGATTATGATTAATATGTACTTCTAAACTTGTTTATTAATATTTTATCTGGCAAAGTACTTCTGTGAGACAAACAGCCAAAACAGTGAATTTAAACCAGCATGTGTCCAGCCGCTACTGGAAAAGAGGCAGCTACTTTTCAGGCCCAATCCCTCATTCTTTATGCTAACGCTGTTATTGATTGAAGTGTTATTGAATGATACTGCTATTGAATGAACTATATGTCTGAGCTATATATCTGGATCAAAACCCCCCGTTTTTTTCTCATTTATCTGTTTTCTAGCAGGCTGTGGGTGGCAGAGGGAGGGGACGAGACAGAGTTCAATCAGATTAAACATAGCAGAAAGCCAAACCTGACTCAGCAAACTGGGAGAGAGATTACTTTTTCAGCAGGATGTGCTCCCTGATGCAATTTACAGCTCAGGTACATACATGAGGGAGGGAGTGAGTCAGAGCAGCTGGGAACAAAAATGGTGGGACTAACCATGTTATTGACAGGCCAGATTTATGTCAGATTAAAAAGACTACACAGCTGTTCTCTAAAAAGAGCACACATAGGGAAAGCAGGTTAGAAAAGCACACAGTGTACAACAGCTTACTGAAAAGCAGCTACACAACCAGAAAACATCCATCTTTCTGAGAATTTCATACACGTGGTTCCCTGGCTGTGAAATTTAATATACATTCACATTTGCTTAGCAGAAGTATGAACTGGAAGATGTAAGGATTCTGTTAAAATATTTTACATTGCAAAGCTGGCATACAGAAGCTGGGTGGAATGTGACAGCAGTGCATGGCACCAAAGTCCTGCCAGCAACCTGGCTGAAATTTGAACTTGGAAGATTTTTTCTTCTCTTGCATTCCAGCAGCTGGTTGTTATCCTGAACCCTGATACTGAAAATGTAACACTGTTAACTGTTTCCTCACTTTTATTTTAGCAGAATTATTTCCATGACACCTCATGTTTCCATTAAATGTCTGTCTTTTACCATATATCATTACTTGCTGTAGTAGTATGGCTTCATAAACATTATTAGTGGAAATCAGATGAAGTGCAATACGTTTTTATGTTGAAATGTAAATAACCTCTGATCACATTTACATATGGAGAGAATAATGGTGTGTGCAAGAGCAACAGGACAAATTAGAGCTGTACTACACGTGTGCTATCTTCACTGCTTGTTAATTATTTCTTTGCTGTGTACAGACAGGACTGAGTCATCGGAATGAGTGAAGGTGGTGAGACAATTCTGTTTTATTTGTGGCTTTGCCATTAACATTTTAAGTGACCTTGGGCAACTCATAGGCTGGTGAAGATGAATTTTGCCTCAGTACACTTCAATGAAACTTCTGGGTGTATTCAATCCAAGGGGACCCTGAATCAGAAGAATGTAAGTGTCTGTTAGGGCAAAAATCCATCTAGGATAGTACCTGGAGGTCCAGAATATATGTCTGGAATATAGTAGGCAAGATGGCTGCTCTATAGCCATCTGTGGCTCAGTGACTTCTCAAGGCAGAGGTGGTTTCTGTGTATTTACTAACCCTCTTCTTGCTTCTCTTCTTTATATCTGCTAAGAATTCCTCTTGAGCCCATGTAAGTTTCCATCATTTGTAGCACCCATGGCAAGGAGCTCTGCAGTTTAGCTGAAAAGATCATTTTTGTAAGCCAAATCCTTTTGCTTTCATTGAACCTTTCACCTACCAGTCTTCCCTGGTGTTTCACAGGTCTTCTAATGGGAGAGATGGTGAGTTAGTGATTAATGTTCATACTGTATTCTGTAGAAAAGTGCACCTATCCAGACCTGAGAGTGCACACATTAAGTGCCTGTTTGCTAGGACACGTCACAATCCTTGCAGGAGAGACACTGGAGGCCCTTCAGCAAAGGATCCTGGATTGTCTTTTCTGTGTGACTGGGAGGAGAGATGGAATAATCTGTTCAAATTGCAAATGGATGCAGTGAATAGTTTCATGCTGTTACATATACCTCTGCAGTTTCTCCAGAGACAAGCACAATATCTCCTGCAGACAAGCAATGCAGAGAGAATTCACCATCTGCAAGATGTGCTGTGTAAGGCAAGGTAGACACCACTGAAGGATTTATTCTCATTTTGCTTCAAAGTCAGTTTTTTTGCTCTGACCTTGGCTGATTCATTAGCTAAACTGGTTTCCTCATCTACCATGCCAAAAAAGTGGGTTCTTCCCTCCTGTCTTCAACTAAAAGTGTTATGGAAAGCTCAGGGTGGTTTTCTACACAGGTACTGGCATGCTTTTTCAGCCCTCTTCTTAAAAATTTTCTACCCTCTGAACTCATGGTCTTGGCAGAGGCTTTGACTTCCTCACTCTGATGTTCTTGGCAAGATCCTCTCTCCTGTTGTTTTTCAGCTATAAAATGTCAACCAGTCGAGCTTAGAAGGTCTGGGAAATAAATCAGATTGTACCACTGTCACTGCGTGAATGTGATGCCTGAGCCTTCCAGGATGCTTTATTTGGCCTCAAACAGGATGCTTTATCTGGCCTGCTTGTATGTTAAAACTTCTTGGCTCCTCCTATCTCATTTGTAATGTACCTTTCCTCTTCTTCTTTGTAGTTTTAAATACAACTTTTCAGAGAGGGCCTCGATCCTGTGTTAAAAAGCTTACTCTGACTTTAGCAAGAAACCCCACCATTTTAAACTTAGAATAGGAAGGAATCTTTCTGGAGATTTAGCAAAATCTTTGGATATCTACTAGAATCCTACAGTGCATTCCTTGCACAATCTCTGCAGTTGTAGGTCAGATATTGAATTAGGCCAAGCCTCTACAACCTGAGTGAGTTTAATTGGACTCACTAGGGGTTTGCCTGGTTGTAGCCAAGATTGTTATCTTTTCTTGTTTCTCTAAAAAGTAAAGAAAAGCTGAATGTGTCATTTCCAAGAACTGTTGTTTTTAAGGTTTTAAGTTTGGCTTACAACCACCTTGTGTTGATAGTCAGAGCCAGACGGTGGCACTGGTGATCAGACAGAAATCCAGGCGTTTTTTCAGTCCATCCCAGTTAGATGAGTTTTCACAGCGAAGAAGGAAATCCGACAATAGAGCATCCAGATAGTTAAAGCTCTCCACACAGCTGTGTATCAGACTCTACATAACAGCAGCAGCTGCTTCAATCTTTCTAGAAGTCCTTCAATACTGTCAGATGTGACATTTCTTCTTTTAATGTATAAGGTAAAAACTGTCTTCATCTTGAAACTGGAAGGGTAAGTCACTCCTAGTGAGAAGAAGATACAGTAATACTTGTAATGAATGTCTTACAGCCATTTGCTGGGGCAAGAATTAATTATAAGCCCAGAGAGAGCTGTCCAATTTTCTTGCAGTAGCAAACAACTGAGTCAGGATGTAAGTCTGGTTTCCTGACCTCCAACCAGTACTTATCTCTGAACAGTAGCTTTGGGCTTTTAAAATTAAGGTTTAAAGTTCTGCCAAGATCCATTACATCCTCTTGTAAGCTTTGTTGCAAATCCTTTCTAGGGTGGAGGTCATTTTGGGGAATCGCCCGGAGTCAGGAGATTTCTCTGTATGTGGAAATGGCATCCATGTGCTGTCGGGTGATGGAACTGCAGCAGGACCTGTGGCTAGTGAAGAGCCACTGTGTGTACAGAAGGCAGAAAGAGCACACAGTTCAGGTGCTTTTTCTACCCTTTCCCTTGGCAGGAAGAAATATTTTATCAGCTGTGGTGGGAAATTTTGGATGGTCTATCGAAGTTTTGCAGCTGCTTACAGGTTCAGTGACCCATACTCCTACCTTGTGTGTCTGAACAGAGGTGCAGAGCTAAGCACTCTGCAGAGCTCACTGCCGTGCTAACAGGTGACAATAACACTAGGACAGCAGAGGACCAGGAGCAAAATGGCCTTGAACACTTCCAGGGATGGGGCATCCACAGCTTCTCTGAGCAACCTGTTCCACTGCCTCCCACCCTTGCAGCAGGGAATTTCTTTCTTTTATCTAAACCTGCCTTCTTTCACTTTAAA